>JAZGLO010004212.1:1302500-1497500 GCA_036873155.1 Biomphalaria sudanica
AATATCATAATATAATACCACAACATATTATTGAAAGATACGCCCCCCCCCCCCAATATTTCGCATCCTGATTTCAGTACGACCATTGCTGTCTTCTTTGGACTAGAAATATTACTTGACATACAAAACCTTCCGATTGCAAACATGATAGAACTTGAAGTACAGCCCACTGTGAGCTGAAAACTTCTCTGAATACAAAACAGGAGCTGACACTATCAACACACATCGTTCTCTTGTATCACAGCCTGCCATCAGCGTCTTTAGAATCATACATTTTAGTTTCAGCTGTAGCGACACACACAAAGAACACACAAAAAGGGGAAGTCATCAATGCATTGAATAGCCTCCCTTTCTTTTCCTGGTTTTTTTCCCTCTTCTCTCCCCTTCTTGATCTCTTCTCTCGCCGCCATCCAGATGAATTAGCTGACAGCCGAGCTTCCTTCCCCAATCCCTCCTCCTGGGCGACTCACTCCACCCCCCATTCTTGCTTTTTCTTTTTTTTTTTCAAATGTGTCTTTAACATTCCTTTTAAAACACTAAACTGTTTTCTTGTCGGCTTGGGCAATTTTTTTTCTTTTATTAAAAGTCTGTTCATCTATGTCGCAAGGACAAGAGCTAATGAAGAGACCTCCTATTGCACAAATTCTTTCAGGACATTTTTTACGACTTTTTGTCTTCTACTTGTAATTTTTAATGACACAATGGAGTTTTAATAGACATATTTTAAGTATTTAACACGCTAGTGTCGACATTTGCATGAGCTGCCGCTGAACTGTAGACACGTGGGCTCAAACATTTGAACAATAGTTTTGTTTTTTTTGGGTCTCATAAAAGTTGCATTGAAAGATGTCTTAAACCCTAAGCCGCCTTAGGGCTGTTGTTCACGATCGTTGACTTGTAGCACAAAGATATTGGTGGACAACTAAAGGCATACTATATTTGAATTTATTAAATTTAAAATAATTTGAAAACAACTTTGTGAACAAGACCAACTATAACTTTTATTACAATGTAGACAAATTTAACATGAGATGAAAGGAAACAAACATTTATCTTAAAACATATATTATTCTCTATAAAAACACGTCTTTTCACTCTGGCATTCTGGAGTCGTCAATGTACCCAAGACAGCTCACGACAGTGTCGCTTATCTTGCATCATGCACATTGCATAGACACCATCCTTCTCGCCGTCCCTATAGAAAAACACATACCACAACAAGGTTATGACATGTGGAAAAACCACTGCAACCAATGTGAAAGTATCGAGGGATCCTGCCGGCCAGATGTTGACCGTGGGCCATAGTTTTGGACATTATTGAAATAAATTATGTATGCATCAATGAAACGCTTTAAGTCAATATTTCTGAGAGTCTGAGTCTTGTTTCTACTCTACACTAATTTCATCTGTCACAGAAGGCACAGAAAGTATGTATGGACTTTTTCAGTCTTTCAGAGCTAACCCTCACTGGCTACAGGGTCATCTCCTAAAGCCTTTTCCATATTTGGGTATAGCATAAGGCAGTCGAGGTCTAAGTTTTCCTTCTCCTACTTGGAGAGCCTGACAAGGGCAATGAGCCCCTCAAATGAATGTGCATGTGGAGTGGCTGTAACCTACTTACTGATCTCTTTTCTGAACTTGTTGGGACCCCCCCAGGTTAGTAGCTCGAAGAACATTTCTGGTAATCATTTTGGGGCTAGAAAACACAGAGTCAAATCAAGAGTGAAAAATTCTTTATCAAGACCCGTCCCCCATCCCCCATCTGACCTAGTTTTCGATAAAAATCCACATGCTGATTAATAAAAATGTATTTCAAGAAACATCTTGTAACATTTTGTAAAAATTCAATTTTTGTTATGACAGAATATAAAACAAAAATGTATCATACAAAAAAAAGAAAACAATCTCAGGACTAGTACCTACAATAGCAAATGTAGACACTATAAAAAAACAACACAGAATCTGCTAAATACTTTGGAAAGAAAACATCCTCAGATCATTTGCCATACAAGAGAAACCTGGATGGAGGACACGCATTGATCAGCAGACGATATACCACTTAGATGAAGATCCCTCTATAGTAATGAAAATAAAAAGAACAAGGACACTTTTGGAGGAAGCTACAGAACATTAGTGCAAAGTTATAGTATACATACAAAACAAAGTAGAGGTCCTTCTACAGCACACCAAGTAGACGATGGCCTTATAATGTAGAGGCGAATCTACAACATTGTAGAGGCGAATCTACAACATTGTAGAGGCGAATCTACAACATTGTAGAGGCGAATCTACAACAATGTAGAGGCGAATCTACAAGGAGATGAAAAGCTCAGGAGAGATCTGATTGGAAAGATGCGTTAAAGCAGACCAGTGTAACCCATAGGCTGTAGCGCCCCTGGAATGGATGGATGGAGCTGTTTTGTAAAACACAATTCTTTTTAGACAACAAGAACCAATCCTTTCACCCGCTTCCTAAATATATCTGTAAATCTCTCATAAATACTGGCTCGTTAAAACGAGGGACAGCGTGATTGGCGCCAATTGACGATTGCCTTCTGAGGTGCGCCTCGGGGGCTCTACTAATTAACAAATAGGATAAAACGTGTCTGGTGTGTGTTTTTTTTTTCGACGAACTTGTGTGTGTGTTTCTAGTGTGTGGGTTTGTTGGTGTTTGTGAGTAGCTGTAGTTTGTGTATAAATATGCGTGCGTGTATACTGGTACAGAAACCAATTCGAAAAAAGGCAAATTAATAATTGTGATGAGTACTTTATAAAAGACTTTCCTAATTTGTCCTTTTTTTTTCCTGTTATTTTTGTAGTCATATATCTGTAATTTTTACAATTGATATTATAGAAAACTATAAGGCATTTTCAAAATGAAGCTACCAACAGTGATCTATTTTTGTTTAAATTATAATTTCATCCCATAGTTTTAACTTTTTGAGCATTAAAGCATGGAAAAAAAGATTTGGAGAAATGTGTAGGTAATGTAATGGAACCTAAAGTAAAAGGTAAGAAAATACAATTTTGAAATAAAAAGACAAACAATCTAAACAACTCTATTGTGATAATGAGTGTAGACAAAAAAAGGATCAAACTACTTTGACAAAGCTTTACCTAAAGACTTGTTAGGTGTTAAAATACATAGCACTTCAATATTTCCGATAGTCTAGCACACAGGATTTACCAATAAGCTAGTTATTAATAGATTTCCCTCCCCCCCCCATTACGCTAATGTGCTTATATGGTTTCTACATGTATTTTGTTTCCAATTGATAATAATAATAATAATAATAACTTTATTTATATAGCGCTGTTAACAAACAAAATGTATGCTCAAGGCGCTGTAATAACAATACAAACACAAACACAAGAACTAAAACTAGTAATATTCAAGTTCTTAACATTTTGAAAGTGTTCAGTTTTGTGTTGACAGATCACGTGGCGATTGGATTTGATTTATTTTATTGTTTCTACTCAGTGGCGTAACTAGGCCTCTAAGTGGCGCCACTGTTTGTACTTGCATGTCAGTCAATGCCTAGTGTCATCTTTTTTTTTAAAAATAGATTTTATGTTAAGTGGTAAAAGACCCTGACTTAGAAATGTTGGATCATGAAAAAATCAACAATGCAGTCATTTTGTTTGTTTACCTTAATATACGAACTGAGAGGACATGATTGAGTTTCATCCTTTGAAAGTAAAGAGTCTTTTGTCTTTTAATTTTTTGGAGGGAGTGACATATAGACCTATATTACATACAAAAGCGTTGGGTTTGGGTGTATGTTACATGTACATCATTACAAATACCAGGTGGGTCTTAATATGTCAAAGCGAATTTTTAGAGCTTTCTTGCTCATTTTGTGCGTTCTTTAGCCAGGGTCTCTTTTACCTACATTTTGTCCAGATGACATGTGACTGTTTCGCTGGCAGTACTATTGTTCTAGAGACCTACATTTTGTCCAGATGACATTTGACTGTTTCGCTGGCAGTACTATTGTTCTAGAGACCATCATTTTGTCCATTTGACATTTTACTGTTTCGCTGGCAGTACTATTGTTCTAGAGACCATCATTTTGTCCAGATGACATTTTACTGTTTCGCTGGCAGTACTATTGTTCTAGAGACCATCATTTTGTCCAGATGACATTTTACTGTTTCGCTGGCAGTACTATTGTTCTAGAGACCATCATTTTGTCCAGATGACATTTTACTGTTTCGCTGGCAGTACTAGTGTTCTAGAGACCATCATTTTGTCCAGATGACATTTTACTGTTTCGCTGGCAGTACTATTGTTCTAGAGACCTACATTTTGTCCAGATGACATTTTACTGTTTCGCTGGCAGAACTATTGTTCTAGAGACCATCATTTTGTCCAGATGACATGTGACTGTTTCGCTGGCAGTACTATTGTTCTAGAGACCTACATTTTTTCCAGATGACATGTGACTGTTTCGCTGGCAGTACTATTGTTCTAGAGACCTACATTTTGTCCAGATGACATGTGACTGTTTCGCTGGCAGTACTATTGTTCTAGAGACCTACATTTTGTAAAGATGACATGTGACTGTTTCGCTGGCAGTACTATTGTTCTAGAGACCATCATTTTGTCCATTTGACATTTTACTGTTTCGCTGGCTGTACTATTGTTCTAGAGACCATCATTTTGTCCAGATGACATTTTACTGTTTCGCGGGCAGTACTAGTGTTCTAGAGACCATCATTTTGTCCAGATGACATTTTACTGTTTCGCTGGCAGTACTATTGTTCTTGAGACCTACATTTTGTCCAGATGACATTTTACTGTTTCGCTGGCAGTACTAGTGTTCTAGAGACCATCATTTTGTCCAGATGACATGTGACTGTTTCGCTGGCAGTACTATTGTTCTAGAGACCTACATTTTGTCCAGATGACATGTGACTGTTTCGCTGGCAGTACTATTGTTCTAGAGACCTACATTTTGTAAAGATGACATGTGACTGTTTCGCTGGCAGTACTATTGTTCTAGAGACCATCATTTTGTCCATTTGACATTTTACTGTTTCGCTGGCAGTACTATTGTTCTAGAGACCTACATTTTGTAAAGATGACATGTGACTGTTTTGCTGGCAGTACTATTGTTCTAGAGACCATCATTTTGTCCAGATGACATGTGACTGTTTCGCTGGCAGTACTATTGTACTAGAGACCTACATTTTGTCCAGATGACATGTGACTGTTTCGCTGGCAGTACTATTGTTCTAGAGACCTACATTTTGTAAAGATGACATGTGACTGTTTCGCTGGCAGTACTATTGTTCTAGAGACCATCATTTTGTCCATTTGACATTTTACTGTTTCGCTGGCAGTACTATTGTTCTAGAGACCATCATTTTGTCCAGATGACATTTTACTGTTTCGCTGGCAGTACTATTGTTCTAGAGACCATCATTTTGTCCAGATGACATGTGACTGTTTCGCTGGCAGTACTATTGTTCTAGAGACCTACATTTTGTTTTAAACTATTATTGTCCTATTGGAAAACATCGTCCCCTTTCAGAGATCAGTTGTCTACAGAGAAGCATTACGTCCGGTGGATCGACTTTTACTAAAACAAGAGGCAAAGCTAGCATTTGTAACCATACTTAGACTGATATTATATATGTCAAGGTATTGTTATAACTTTGCCCTGCGCACTGTTAGAGACAACACTGAGAAGTATGTAGACATTAGAGAAAGAGAGAACAAGTTCCGCCCATTGTCTAGAGCTGATAAAGAGGCCGTGCTCTAGACAGATGTTGTTCTATGTATTTGCGATGTCCCTGTGTAAATAAAAATGTATAGCGTTGTCTCTCTTAAGTTATTACAGTATATATTAATATTAACCAGACATATTTTACCCGCGTCCCGCGGGTCTTTATTTGCGCATTACTGTCGATCTAGTCACTGAGAGTGTTTTGTAAGCAATTAAACGAAATAATAATGTAATAAGTAAAGTGAATGTCTTAATGTAAAAATAGTATGAATGAAGCTATCAAATCAAAATAGCTAATAGGCTTAAATCCATTTTTTTTTCAAATTAAAACATTTGCTTGAAGGCCTACATATATTTGATTAAAATTTTGAGATGAATAGACTTAATTTTGTATGTTCACATTCAGAGTATAAAGTAGATCTTGAGGTCGACAGTGACATAGATCTAGATCTAGACTAATCTAGAGTTAAAAATTGGCTTTTGTAGAGTACATTCTGTGCTGCGTGAAGGCTTTGCTCTGCGCATGCGTGACCTTTTTTCATGAATGATTATAGGCCTATCTCAACACGGCTACGCAGCTTTAGCGAACAGCAAACAAATGTATTAAAAATGCTTAAGAAAAACAAAATTGAAAGTTAATTTGATTAAAATATGAAATGAATGGACTATAATTAGTATGTTCATGTATGAAAGCATAAAACTATCTTTGCGAAGAGAAGGTTTATCATATTAGAGTTTTAGATCTAGCAATAGAGAGATGTGCTAATGTGTAACCATTCGGTATTGTCTAATGAAAGAATGTTCGTTAGGAAATTTGTAGTCACAGATATCAGGAACTAATTTATGTAAACAAATGGTTTTGAAGCATAAATTTGAAGGTTAATTTTATTATATAATGAAATCAATGAATCTTCTTTTGTATTTTCATGTGTCAAAGTAAAAAACTATCTGCGCAAAGTGTATTTCTTAAAATTAGATCTAGATCTAAATTCTTTCGATTTTTTCTCATGTCAACATTGTAAACATGGCCTAGATCCATAAATACTATAACTTTAATAGAGTCGGACAACTTTATTTTTTTTGAGGGTCTTAAGATTGTTTTAGGGCTACAATAGATACACTACGGTCTAAGTTAGTACCCAAGGAACATTCCTGTCAAGTTTTATCAAGATTGGTCAAGCGGTTTTGATTTCTTTTCGTCACATACATACATACATGCATACATACAAATACATACATACATACATAGATACATACGCCTTACTTTATACTTTATAGTATAGATAAGAGAGAGAGAGAGAGAGAGTGAGAGACAGACGAGAGGAGAGACTTATCCCTTTTCCCTTTTGTTCACAAGCATCCATAGAGAACTTAAATAATTTCTTGCTTATATTCAGATTCTAGCACACTAAAATATTATCAAACATTTTTCTATTAAAAAGGAAAAGTACTAAACTATCTTTCAGTGGCAGAATAGGTAGCAACGTTGACAATAAAATCTAGTGATGAAATAATGACAGATGAACACTTGGAAGCCGGCGCATTTCTGCCAACTTGTGTAGGCTTCTCCGCTGGTGATGAGGAAAAACGTCAGATTAATAAGTTTCCCTTGCACCTGCATACAATTGCGCCGAGCACACACCTCATCCAGTGAGTGATGTCTAGAAACACATTAGAACAATGAAGATTCACGCAGATCTGTCAACTAGTAAAGGCACCAACAAAATCATTTAACATTGTTCTTCCCGGGATTTCTTTGACTTCCAGGCTTTCAATGAAACTGGAGACGGCTGCCTTCGGAAGAATCCCTGTTCCATCGTTTGGCATGTGAGAACATGTACATAACATGTGTTTGTTTATGTGTCTACAAAAGAGAACAAAAGCCATGATGTCTGCAGCCGAAAGAAGGACCACCAAATGAACTATGAACAATTCCTGAGGTACTATGTTACTTGTGGTGAGAGACCATGACATTTGTTTTCTTTGTTTTTGTACGATGTAAAACCTTTTGAACTGCTGAATATAAAAAAAAACATAAAATAAATTGCAACGTACATTTTCAACAGTTCCTCACAGCACTATGATCAATGGCAGCGCAAATGTGCCACAATGGAAGTGATCTCAGGCTTTACGTGTGACATTATTCGTAGCGAGGGCTCCCAAAAACACACGACTAGACCAGCGCTCAGCCAACTCCCTGCGTCACACGTCTGACGTCAGTGCCCTGAACAACACCTCCACTTATTGGCCTCCAATCTGATTTGTCAATGTCAAGAACGGAGGCGTGTGTGTGGCTGAAACGCTGGGGCGTAGTCTCCTTGTCTATGTAGATCTCGAGAGTAGGTGCTGGCGTGTGTGTGTGGCTGAAACGCTGGGGCGTAGTCTCCCTGTCAATGTAGATCTCGAGAGTAAGTGCTGGTGTGTGTGTAGCTGAAACGCTGGGGCGTAGTCTGCCTGTCTATGTAGATCTCGAGAGTAGGTGCTGGTGTGTGTGTGGCTGAAACCTGGGGCGTAGTCTCCCTGTCTATGTAGATCTCGAGAGTAGGTGCTGGTGTGTGTGTGGCTGAAACCTGGGGCGTAGTCTCCCTGTCTATGTAGATCTCGAGAGTAGGTGCTGGTGTGTGTGTGGCTGAAACCTGGGGCGTAGTCTCCCTGTCTATGTAGATCTCGAGAGTAGGTGCTGGTGTGTGTGTGGCTGAAACCTGGGGCGTAGTCTTCCTGTCTATGTAGATCTAAACTTTCTAACAAATCGGGTAAACCCGTTTTCACCGAAAATTTATATTAAATATGAATATGTAGACTGAATGGGTAAATCTATTTTCATACTATACATTTATATTCTTGGCAAGATAAAAAAAAATGTGAAGGAGACATTCTTCAAGTTTGACATAGATCTAAATTTAATTCAGAAGATCAGTAATACCAAACTAAGGCCCGAAAGCCGCGGGTCTCATCCCACTAGTTGAAAATATAAAGCAGACCAAAGCGCAACCCGGTCTAAGGGTATTTCCTTTTCGTCTTCTCCTCTTGTCTTCAGAAGGAGCGAATTCTTTGGGGTCAATTTTGAGTTCCGCCACGTTTTGTAAGTGATCTCTATCTAGCTATTTACTGCCAGTTGGGGCAAACTGACCTGAGTTGAACTTTAAGCCGTTCGTTATTGACGCCTAAGTTACATCGTCATCCTTCTAGCTCGCCAAAAAAAAAAAAAGATTACCATTGGTACGCGGTTACTCCCCACACTGGATAGGCGTCCAACCCAGAGCAGCTATTGAGGAGAAGCAACGGCCTCTATATAATTCAAACCTGTGTTCAGTAGAACAGAATTTCTAAGATGGTCTAAGTCCTGCCTTCGTATATCCGTTATGGAGCGAAGGCGCCTTTGATTAGGAGCATTTAAGGAGCCTTAGATGCTTCCTTAAGAGCATCCACGTCTCAGAGATATCTGGATGGGTAACGATTTGATTCTCTTATCTTTTTATACTTCATAAGAGAATATTGTTATAGATTATTTTCCCATTGGTTGTATCGACGACTATAAAAAGAAGCTGGTCGTCACGCATGGCTTCACTTGTTCGCGTGGTAACATGAGACTAAAAATAGATGAGTAAGTTCGTAGTGGAAATGTAGGGAACAAAACAAGGAAAATTCTCTGAATCCAATCGCTACATTAGCCCGACTATGTAGAGTTGGTATATGTGTATAGGCCTGTGTATACAAAGTTGTAGAAGGATTTAATTGATAATTAGTTAAATGTTTTTCTAGTTTGATATATCGGTACTTAGTTGCTTTGATTCAATTATTATTGTACAATTTAATGATCAACTCAGAAAGAAGCCAAGGACCTTCCCTGTTGCCAACTAAAATAAAAGAGAATTGGGCGATAAGTGTAACACTATCTCAATGTGTGTCTATTGCTTCCTTTGTTTTGAACATTTTCTGAGCTTCAGACAATCAAGGGAGGATTAACAAATTTTCAGCGGGAGGATCGATTTTTAAAAAAAAATCTTACCCCTGACCCCAGTAGATAGGCCTACATTCAGCACCCACATTATCAACGAGTAGAGCAGTATTTGTCAGCCGTTTATACAAATCAAACTGGGTTTGCGAAGTCTCTTGAAACGCTGCAATCATCCTTAATCCTCAGTCTCGAAGACATTGCCATTATTAGAGAAAATCAGTTTGGTACCCCCCCCCTCGAGACAGCTAAGGATCTGGGTGATACCCGTGCGCCAACAGTTTTCTTAAATTTCAATTTGCATAAATGCATTTTTCTGGCGTCTACAGCGCACTATTCATCTTAATTTTTTTTTTAAATATAATAAGGTGAGACAAATAGAATTAAGTTAAAGAAAAAAAAGTAGTATTATAAGAACTACAGTTCTCCAGAGTAAAACAATGTATTTGAGTATATGATTAGTTGATGTGTAGAAGTAGGAGGAAGAACAAATGAAAAAGCGTGTGTGTGTGTGTAAATTGAGGAGGTTACATAGAACAAATGAAAAAGCATGTGTGTGTGTGTGTGTGTAAATTGAGGAGGTTACATAAAACAAATGAAAAAGCGTGTGTGTGTGTGTGTGTGTAAATTGAGGAGGTTACATAGAACAAATGAAAAAGCGTGTGTGTGTGTGTAAATTGAGGAGGTGACATAAACATGAACATTTTCTCCGCCAACACATTACAAAAAAAAAAATAATTTCTTTTGGGTCAGGAATTCCCGATGTACTGTGAAGTGTTTAGGAATACGTAGAGGCGTTTTATCGAATTCTCTAATACAATCGTAAATTAGAGATCTAAAGCTATTTTTTTGTTTCCTTTAGTTCATGTGTCAATAACGAAACCTAAACGCTTGATATTTGTTTGGAAAGGAACTACGTGCCGCTCACAGCACTAGCTATGTGAAGAATGGTCTAAAGGTCGATGGTGTAAAGTCATGTTTTCCAAACTTCTTTTGACCCATGGACACCCCTTTTTATAGTCAAAACTTAATCACGGACCTCCCTGAACATTAATTAGTGACTTAAACTTTTTTAAATGCATGGTTTTCCAGGCTAATTAAATAAGACATTCTCTGCTCTAAAGACATTTGAGAAGAAAGAAGACTCATATGGATTTGATTATCACAGCCTACGCTTTCGAAGTAAAATTTTACTACCTTTATGTCATTATTCTTTCTGAGTCTTAGATTAGGTTTTGTTTTTGTAAATACCAAAAATGGCATGTTAAAAAATAAACAACGTTATAGCGTTGCCAGAACTAAATACATGAACTGATCGTCAAATCAAAGCACGATAAGTTTTAAAATAGATACTCTAAAGTAAAAACTTTTAGTCAACAAAACAATGTTGATGATGTGGCAATCAAGATTTTCTTTTTGAAAATTGTTGACCTTTTCCACTTTTGATAATCAGAAAAGTTGCTCACTCTATGCTCATTCGCCATTATTATGAAGGAAATAAAATTGATTTATCATGAAAATTATATTTTCCTAGATATTTTCGCGCATTCACACCCAAATACTTCTCATGAAATCAATCCGTCTGATTGGACCATTGGCAAATCTGAAATTCATCCGCGCGTGTGATGTGACCCCGCGGTTCAAGTAATTGTCTTTCCAAGACAAATTATCTCCCTTTGTGGTCTCATCTCTGGAGGCCCCTTCACACTACTTTCCCTTTTTTGTGCGTTTTTCTTTTTCTGCTCGCGTAGGGTTTCACTTATTGTATTGGTCAGTCAGTTCGATATTCTAAGGGTTATTCTCCTTCTAGACTAACATCCCCCCCCCTTTGCTCAGTTTCCATCCAGAGCTAGAGAGGGGACACTGGTACTAGCAAACAGTATTTATAATCTATTGGGCTTCCATCGAGTCTCAGCAATGGTCAAGAATTGAGTTACCATCATTCGTGCCTTGACATCCTCACCATCACACGCGTTCAGCTGGGTCGTGGATGTGTTGAACATTGGAATTCATAACACACATATCTAAGAGAGAGAAAAGCAGTGAGATTGAGAGAGAGATTAGGAGAGAGACGAAGAGAGAGAGAGAGCGAGAGAGATTGTCTAAAAGGACAACCTCTAGGCTATTCAAACACGGATAAATAAGTAATGTGAGATTGAACGGTTCTCAATCAGACATCAACTCCCTTAGAAAACTGAAACGAGGCCAGTTTATTCAATGTAATATTATCCATTTTAACTCTTCTCCCTTGCACTTTATCACGACATTGGTTTCTAGTTTACGTCATTGTAAAAATGAAACGGCTCATCAAGTCTGAACTGTTTCTATTAAACACTTAGTTCTTCAAGTAAAAATTTAGTCCTTCAAGTAAATACTTAGTACTTAAATTAAACATTTAGTCCTTCAAGACGAAAACTCAGCCTTGCAAGTAAACACTTAGCTCAGCATGTAAACACTTAGTTCTGCAAGTAAACACTTAGCTCTGCAAGTAAACACTTAGTCCTGCAAGCAAACACTTAGCTCTGCAAGTAAACACTAAGCTCTGCAAGTAAACAATAGCTCTACAAGTAAACACTTAGTTTTGCAAGTAAACACTTAGCTCTGCAAGTAAACACTTAGCTCTGCAAGTAAACACTTAGCTCTGCAAGTAAACACTTAATCCTTCAAGTAAACACTTAGCCCTGCAAGCAAACACTTAGTCATTCAAGTAAACACTTAGCACTGCAAGTAAACACTTAGCTCTACAAGTAAACACTTAGCCATGCAAGCAAACAATTAGCGCTGCAAGTAAACACTTAGCTCTGCAAGTAAACTCTTAGCTCTGCAAGTAAACTCTTAGCTCTGCAAGTAAACACTTAGCTCTGCAAGTAAACACTTAGCTCTACAAGTAAACACTTATCTCTGCAAGTAAACACTTAGTTCTGCAAGTAAACACTTAGCTCTGCAAGTAAACACTTAGCTATGCAAGTAAACACTTAGTTCTGCAAGTAAACACTTAATCCTTCAAGTAAACACTTAGCTCTGCAAGTAAACACTTAATCCTTCAAGGAAACACTTAGCCCTGCAAGCACACTTATTCTTAAAGTAAACACTTAGCTCTGCAAGTAAACACTTAGCTCTGCAAGTAAACACTTAGCTCTGCAAGTAAACACTTAGCTCTGCAAGTAAACACTTAGCTCTGCAAGTAAACACTTAGCTCTACAAGTAAACACTTAGCTCTGCAAGTAAACACTTAGCTATGCAAGTAAACACTTAGTTCTGCAAGTAAACACTTAATCCTTCAAGGAAACACTTAGCCCTGCAAGCAAACACTTATTCTTAAAGTAAACACTTAGCTCTGCAAGTAAACACTTAAACACTAAGCCCTGAAAGTCAACAAAGTCAAAAGCTGCAAAGCTACAATTTTATAAGGTCCTCTTAAAGTGATCATAAAGTTCATAGAACACTAAGTTTCTCTATCAGATTTTGCAATCTATGGATCTAGAATCTAGACGTCTGTGAAGCTTATCAGTTACTAGGGCTTGACTATTAAGGAAGATATCAAGTGTTCATTATTTCCCCAAACTGATGTAAGGTACCCATTACTTCCTCAAACTGATGTAAGGTGCCCATTACTTCCCCAAACTGATGTAAGGTGCCCATTACTTCCCCAAACTGATGTAAGGTGCCCATTACTTCCCCAAACTAATGTAAGGTGCCCATTACTTCCTCAAACTGATGTAAGGTGCCCATTACTTCCCCAAACTGATGTAAGGTGCCCATTACTTCCCCAAACTGATGTAAGGTGCCCATTACTTCCCCAAACTAATGTAAGGTGCCCATTACTTCCCCAAACTGATGTAAGGTGCCCTTTGCTTTCCAAAACTGGTGTAAGGTGCCCATTACTTCCCCAAACTGATGTAAGGTGCCCATTACTTCCTCAAACTGATGTAAGGTGCCCATTACTTCCCCAAACTGATGTAAGGTGCCCATTACTTCCCCAAACTAATGTATGGTGCCCATTACTTCCCCAAACTAATGTAAGGTGCCCATTACTTCCCCAAACTAATGTAAGGTGCCCATTACTTCCCCAAACTGATGTAAGGTGCCCTTTGCTTTCCAAAACTGGTGTAAGTGCCCATTGCTTCCCCAAACTGATGTAAGGTTCCCATTGCTTTCCCAAACTGATGTAAGGTGCCCATTACTTCCCCAAATGGATGTAAGGTGACCATTTAAGTTTAGTGGACTCTAGGGCGTTCTTAAAATCCCTAAGTTCAAAATCGTTTTCTTCGCAAACCAAGCTCTTTTCTACTTAACCGCCACGTCACTAATTGAACGCGGTCAATAGCTGCTGCTTGGATCTATAAACAAATTAATTATATAGTCATTAAAGAGCTATGATTATACAGTCGTCAAAGAGTTATGACTGTACAGTCCTTAAAGAGCTATAATTATACAATCCTTAAGGAATTTTAAAAGTTGTTTGTGTAATATTTATTCTATTATTTCGATATTCTGATTAGTAAATTATGTATTTATTTATTCTATTAAGATTTTTTAAAACTTTGCTACCATTGATTTAAGATCTAAAAACGCGAAAAGCTAGATTAATCTGTTCCAACCCAGATTCCTTTTATCGTGGACGCCAATCAAGTCTTCTATGGATCAGAAATAAACAGTCCATTCCAAGGTTTCGGGTAGAAGAAAAAAAAAAAACCTGTGTAAGTTTACACATCCTGGCATCTGCTAATCGTCTAATCGTTGTCCGAAGTGTCAGGAGAACGGCCATTGACCACGTGAAAGCTGACCACTCGAACAAGTGGCTAAGCACGCAATGTTTCTCGCAGGAGAAACCACCCCATAGTTCTCTTCAGCTCTAGAAGACTTCCGTTCATTAAACAGTTGGGATGTTTACACACGACCTCGTAAACAAATGAAATTATAGATTTTAATGTAATCCCCTCTCTCTCTCTCTCTCTCTCTTTAATATATATTATATATAAATGGTACTGTTGCAGAAAATGAATCTGTTTACCTCTGTTAGGCACCTTACCGCTGTGTCTTGTGCAGCTAAGTCTAACCGGAGGTAACACTCAAATAATGATGAACGATGTCGGACAAGAAGTTGAATACTTAATGAAGGGAACTGTCGAATGTCGTGATTTCTAAATGCCTACTCCAGAAACTAAAGCCGACCTTACTCTAGTACTGCCAAAAGTCTTCTGTTTGCTTTTCGCTACACTTTCTAAAATCATTGTCCTGTTTAAATACTCACGTGACAGTCTCTAAGCAAAACTGTCCCTCTTTACGAAACAAATAACTTTTCGCGCCGAATTCCGGATCGTGCCATAGCAACGTTAATGAATTTCAACCCTTGCAGTGCCAGAGAATGACTAGTAGCTCCTTTCAATATCTGCAAGTCACCCACGCATTTGTCTTTATGTGCATTCTCCGCAGTAGGCCTATTTGAAAAAAAATCTTCGAGCTTTTTACAAATAAAAAAATTTTTTACATTTGTTTTATTTACATCTTTACTGGCAGCCTTAAAGTTAAATAGTATCGATTTCTAAATTAGTTACCAAAGATCTCAACAAATGGGGAGAGAAGAACTAGCTCTTTAGATATTGTCCTGACTAGACGTCTGCGATTCATCCACATTCTCTCCCCTGATTTTATTTTGTCTTCCCGCGCTAAAGTCGGTTCTTCAGCTGTAAAGATCCAAATATTTGATAGCCGGGACTCTTCAGGACGTCTGTAATTTCACCCCAAGAAATTACTTGTTTGCCAGTTTTTTCAAGCGATTTGTGGCCAAACTTTGACTCCTCCTCAGGTCATATTGGCCAGGAATGAGAAAAAAAATGTCTGAATACAAAAGAATAACAGGCTGGAATTTCTGACAGAAAAAAAAAAAGACAATTTGGCTTCCACCGATTTTCCAATTATAAAAAACGTTTTGGGAGGAGAACTATTTCTATTGATTGAATGTATTTGATACTTTAATATTTCGGAGAAGTTTTGGTTCTTGTATATTTACTTAGCTTGCTTAATCATGTGACGTCCAAGGGATGCAACCACCCCTCTCTTTGTATATTTACAAAGGTTATATTACCTCCCTCCGTCTGTCTGTTTTTCTGGGTGGAATTTTGTTCACGTTTTTTCGTCCACTTTCCATTCTTGGATCAAGTTGAAACTTTGCACAATTATTTATTTCCCCCCTATCCGCACATAAATCAATTGATCAATATTTTTAAAAATTGTCAAAATTACTTTTAAATTGGAAACGGTCGTAGCATAATGAAAAAATATTCGTGTGTAGAAAATTAGGTCCTTGTTATAATTTGAAACTAAAACTTCATAGACCCTCTATTTTTATATGTAGTTGGATAGCTCAGGAATGGGAAGGCACGTCATCAAATAGGCTCAAGACGTCATTCGAATTCATACTCGAGCCAATTTTTTGTTTATATTTTTATATGCTTTTGAAAAGACATCAAGGAAACCTCCCTGATACTCTCTCCTACCCCTCCCTAGCGTACTGAGCATACCAAGAGTACGACAACTACACTAAACTAAAACGAATTGATAAACCTATTTCCAATCGGGCAAATTGATTATGTTAGAATAGATCTATCCGAAAATAATTCCGTGATTGATTCGAAAGTATTGATTCGATTTCACTCAATACAAAATATATTTTATTTTATATGTCTCTTTCTATTTTGATTGTCTTCTTAATGCGTAATAAAATGTTTCAATAAGGATAAGTAAGGCTAAAACCACACACACACACACACACACACACACACACACACACACACACACACACACACACACACACACACACACACACACACACACACACACACACACACACACACACACACATATATATATAAATAAATAAAAAAATAAATAAATAAATATATATATCTATATATATCTATATCTATATATATATATATATATATATATATATATATATATATATATATATATATATATATATATACCGAGAGAGAGAGAGAGAGAGAGAGTGAGAGAAAGCTAGTTAGTTAGTTAGTTAGTTAGTTTGATAGATAGATAGATAGATAGATAGATAGATAGATAGATAGATAGATAGATAGATAGATAGATAGATAGATAGATAGATAGATAGATAGATAGCAGGGGCGGATTGGCTATAAGGGCAAACGGGCAAATGCCCGGTGGGCCGGTACCAAATGGGCCGGTCTGGTCGCGACCAAAGAAAATTTCAATGGAGACAACTTTAAAAAAAAGTGACAGCAGCAAGACACAAAGGCCCGAACACGTTTTCTTGTTTTTTTAAATTCTTATTACAATTAATTTTGTTTGAAATTGAACAAGAATATCAAAAAAAAAAAATACACTATTCACTGTACGTATTATCATTTGCAAAACGTTAGACCGTACTTTCTGCTAGGCACGAGCGGCATGGCCTTCAACACTACTTTGATGTCTTCGAGACTGTGTTTGGCCTGATCGTTTTGGTGGTCGGCATGGACATTTGATGGCACTCCCATTTTTTTTTTTTTGCTCCATCCCTCCCCCGTCTTTAACGGTTCCAATGAAATTTAACCAAAAAGAGGGATGAGAGAGGTTAAGTTAGAAAACATTGATATAACGCAGCAAAAAAAATAAAATAGGCGCGACAATGAGCTCTTTAACAATACTTAATAGAAATTAATTTAACACATACACACAGCCGCAAAATTGCAAGCACAACTTATTCACAGCTCAATATGGGTATAAAGCTCTACTTTCTGCGATTTGAAAAGAAAAAGTAAGTTTTTTTGTTTATTTTTAATAACATAGATCTAAAAATACTACACTTAGTGACTTCAGGCTTACAAAATAAATTATATAATCTAGATCTAAATCAATTTTTATACTATTATAATTAATGGCAAAATTATGCTTAGTATGAAGTCATTAATGATGAAAATTATTACAATAATTACAATAATTTATATAGCGCTGTCACATCCGATATTTAATGAAAGAAAATTTATATTTTAAATAATGGGTCAATGTATATTCATATACAAATCGCGTTTTTGAGAATGTACTAGAAGTAAGCAAGAGCTTTTCACATTAAGTAAGTGCCTCTCTAACCGTTCTGCTTTCTCTTATCTTTTAATGGAATGGGTTGCCTGAGTCAGCCAGGAAAACCAATGATTTAGCATATTTTAAGTCAAAGATCAACATGCATGACTAGATTGACACATGAAATGCGTAAGACGTAACAATCTTATTTTTTGAAGAAACGTCTGTAGCTTTAAGTAATACCAAAAAGCTTCAAACTCATGAGGCAGCTTTTGTAGTGTTTATAGTTTCCAGACTACATACACGTATAAATAGAATACATTATGTAATCCTACGAATGCATACATCAAGTTTTCGATGTGTTATCAAACTTTATATATTTTGTTGAGAATTAGGCTTACACTTTTAATATAACACATGGGCGTAGCCGGGAGGGGAGGGTCTTCAAACCATCACTTGCCTCAGACCTCATTGTCGGAAAGGGAAACTTTACTTACTGCCCCAGTGCAGCCAACTTAAGCAAACTACAGTCACCAAATTTCATGAGCGTAGCCAAAACGGGTTTTCTGTTTTCCCTTCCCCCTCCAATACCAAAACTAAAGCATTTTACCATTTTCTACCAGTCGCTGGACTCCATTGAATAGCAGATTTGTTTTTTTTAATTTTTTTTAGCGGAAGAGTGTCAGGCTAATACCTCAGAATATGAATTTTTAAAGCTTAAAATAACGGAAATAATGCTTGGTTCCGGGGCTTCGCCCGGGCCTCCCCCGGACTCCCTAGCTGCCCTTTGGCGGTGTGTACTGTCTTTTCACTAATTATAAGGAAGAGAGTATTCTAGGGTAGAAAAAACGTTTGAAAGAATGAAAGATCAGAATGTAATGAAAATTGATTACATATACACACACACTAATATATATATCAATTGCGAAGTGGGGTAAAAGTCCCTCCCCCCCCCACCGAAAATATATGACACACCATTTGTAGGCCGGTTTATATGGTAATGCCCGGGCCGATAGATAGATAGATAGATAGATAGATAAATAGACAGATAGATAGATAAAGAGATAGAATAAACTGACCCTAAAATCTAACAAACATATTCGCCTAACTTTTGGTCTTGGAAAAGAAAACTGAGTTTAAAAATAAAATGAAAAAAAAAATAAACTGGACCTCTTAAGAGAATTAAGATCCTCTCCACCAGACTCTCTCATTCCCCTCTCCTCTCTAAAAGACTCCCCCTCCCCAACACCCTACCTACTTCACTCGACATAGCACCCGCGTGCGCCCCCCACCCCGCCCCCCTATCGTTCCTACTTCTTCGTGTGACAGAGCTCAGGACGAGCCCCCGAAATATTATTACCACAGGGCGGCAAGGGTTAACACTTAACTGTTTGTGACACAAATCAATACCAGGCTGGTATCGTCATGTCCACCACTTCCTCCCCTTTGTAACTTCTTAACCCCCCCCCCCACACACACACACTATACTCTCTGAGGCACTGACTACAAAAGTCAGTCAAAAAAAAATGAAACAAAATTAAAAAAAACAACAACAAAAGAATAGACAATGTCTGTGTTTATGTCTAGTCAATGTTTTGAATGTATTTCTTATTTAAATATAAGGATACAATGACTTGAACTAAGTTCTACCTACACAGGAATGTCGCTTTGTAAATTAAATATACTTATACATTCCGGTTTTTACAGAATAACTTGATTTATTTGTCATACTCGATCTCCTAGCAGCTGGAAAAGGGGGGGGGGGAGGGGAAGGAGTGTATATTCTAGAATATAGACGTAGTACAAATTCATGACATTATGGATTCAAAACTATTGTTACAATTACACTAGATATAAGCTTTGTTTTGTTTTAAAGTATTTTGTTATATTTTACTTGATTGAAGTCATAGTGCCCTAACAGGTTTACGCCTGGGCGGCTTCTTCACAGTAAGATACGGATATCTTTGAGTTGCTATTAAAGGCATGGAACTCCTTCGTTCCGTGTCTGCTACACCATGCGTGTTGTTCCCAATAGTCCCTGAAGGAGTGGAACAACAATCCTTGAACGTTCAAACACAGTTCCCTGACCTCTGACCTCTAGATCTAAATATTAAGTAGAAGATATGTTTGCATATCACCTTCAGCTTTACCTATTTTAAGTCTATTCAATCATAATAGTGGAGCAAAGTCAAGTCAGTCCTGATCACAGGGGAACACAGTGATATATTACATATATTTATGTAGTCCTGATTTAAATTTAAATTTATTCAAATCATATCAAGTTCTTGTAAAATGTTTGACATGTTTCGGATGTTCCTTCAGAGTTGAAGATAATTACTTCCTAGTCCAAACCTCCCGCAGGACGACGGGGGATGGGAGCGGGCAGGGTTTGAACCCCGGACCATCGATAAATCTGAACGACAGTCCAGCGCGCAAACGCACAACCAGGCAGCCATCCTTACAAAACACCTATTAAATGTTTTCTACACACTGTTTATGACGTTATAAATCTAAACTATATGCAGCGTTAATTGTAGCGGTATAATTGTTTTTTTTACGAGTATGGTTGATTGAAAGGGAATCATATTTAAAGTTGTATAGCTTTTGAACACTTTTCTATTTAAAATATTTCGATTTTAGCACAAAATAATCTATACTATAAAGCATAAAGTAAGGCGTATGTATGTATATATGTGACTTATAGACATCATAACCGCTTGACCAATCTAGATACAAATTGGCTGGAATGTTCCTTGGGTACTAACTTAGACAGTAGTGTATGTATTGTAGCCCTAAAACAATCTTAAGAACCTCAAAAAAAAAAAAAGTTGTCGACTCTATTAAAGCTATAGTATTTATGGATCTAGGCCATGGTTAACAATGTTGACATAAGAAAAGATCGAACGGATGTAGACCTAGATCTAATTTTAAGAAATACACTTTGCGCAGATAGTTTTTTACTTTGACACATGAAAATACAAAAGAAGATCCATTGATTTCATTATATAATAAAATTAACCTTCAATTTTGTGTTTCAAAAGCATTTTTTTACATAAATTAGTTCCTGATATCTGTGACTACAGATTTCCTGGCGAACATTCTTTCATTAGACATAACCAAATGGTTACACATTAACACATCTCTACTGAGTCTATTCCTAGGCCTAGGTCTAAAACTCTTATTGAACTCTAAGATGATAAAACTTCTTTTCGCAAAGATAGTTTTATGCTTTAACACATAAACATACTAATAATTGTCCATTCATTTCATATTTTAATCAAATTAAAATTAAAATTTGTTTTTCTAAAGCATTTTTAATACATTCATTCGCTAAAGCTGCGTAGCCGTGTTGAGATAGGCCTAATATTCATTCATGAAAAAAGGTCACGCATGCGCAACACAGAATGAACTCTATAAAAGCCAATTTTTAACTCTAGATTAGTGTAGATTTAGATCTATGTCTACCTCAAAATGTACTTTATACTTTAGCACATGAACATACAAAATTAAGTCTATTCATCTCAAATTTTAATCAAATATATGTAGGCCTACAAGCAAATGTTTTAATTTGAAAAAATGGATTTAAGTAGATTAGCTATTTTGATTTGATAGCTTCATTCATACTATTTTTACATTGACACATTCGCTTTACTTATTACATTATTATTTCCTTTAGTTGTTTACAAAACACTCTCAGTGACTATATCGACAGTAATGCGCAAATAAAGACCCGCGGGTCGTGGGTAACATATGTCTAGTAGTCAATAAGGAAAAGTATTTGGGCTTAGCAATAAAAACAACTAAACATATTTTAAACTAACTGGAAGTAATATAACAGTTAATTAATACCCTAACCCTAACCCTAACATTTGTAATTCCAACTGCTACTTTTGAGACATTTAGTTGGCAACAGTTATATTTCATTTCAGTGTCCTTTGCTTAAATATTTATTTCAAATTTCATCTTATTATTACAAAGCATATCTGACAGTGGCGTAGCTATGGGGGGTATGGGGGGGGGGAGAATTTGAAGATCCCCCGGGCACCCATTTGAGGGTCCCCCAAATGGTTGTCCGAAATTAGTTTGTAAGTATATAAATTAATATATTTGACTGACAAATAGTGTCAACGGGTGTCTTCTTTTTCAACAATTATTGATAATATTTATAACTAAGACTAAACCTAGATCTAGGTCTATTAGTAAGTTGATGTTGTTGAAATTTTAAAAATATTTTTTCCCACAGAGATCAAAGTTGTTGTTTTTTAAGTTAGTTTTACATTTTAAAATGCAAATCTTTAATAGAATTGTTGCCGATTTATTTAACTTTTAAAAGAGATAAAACATGTGCTTGCAGCAAGAACTAAGAATATTTCTCTCTTTGTTGCCACGAATAAAACTGTATGATATACAAAGAATTCCAGGTATCTTGTTACTTTTACAAATAATAGATTTAAATGGCGAGTATTTTAAGGTTACGCTAATTAACCTTGAAGCAATATTTACAGAATCGGGTACAACAGATCCAATAGTTATTCTTAATAATGCTAGAATTGTCCACAAATACTAGAAAGTATTGATGTAGATGATGTTATAGATGTCTTTGCTGCACAGAATGCACGACGATAAGCGATATGAATTGAGATTTATCACTTGTGCATTATTTAGCTAAAAAACAACGGTATTATTCATTAAAAGATTCTTGATGATTATTTCTTGTTAAGTTTACTGATATACTGAACCAATTTGATTTTTTAAATGGTATATAAAATTATTTGGGGCTTTTCGGTGTATTTGTGGTTTCTGTAAATGTGTTTTTCGTACATTATCTCATGTCATATGTCGAATGTCAAAATGCAAGAGGCCCCCAAAGAGGTCAATCCCCCAAGCCCCCAAATCCCTAGCTACTCCCCTGTTATATAAACGCAATCTGTCTGCCTGCCTGTCATTATTTCTCCTAAACCTATTTTCCAATGAAGTTGAAATTTCGCATATTTATATTTATAGACAAGACATGAATCAATAAAAAAGAAGTAACCAACAAGAGAAACTAATACTTCAGTATTCAGGTAAGGCTAAATGTGTTGGGCATTCATCAATTTACACTTAAACTACCATCTAGATGTGTCTAGGTATGTTTGGTCATTCGTCCATTTACACCTAAACTACCATCTAGATGTGTCTAGGCATGTTTGGGCATTCATCCATTTACACCTAAACTACCATCTAGATGTGTCTAGGCATGTTTGGGCATTCATCCATTTACACCTAAACTACCATCTAGATGTGTCTAGGCATGTTTGGTGTTATGACATGATTAGGAATGAGTTATTTGTTTCGGGAATAGGGTAAAGTTTTACTTAGCGACGATGACGTAAAGTTGGTTAAAAAACAAGATCGCTCTAAGTGACGCTACAAAGAAGACGCTTCGTATAGAGCAGTAGAATAGATATACAGATTTACGGACATAGCTGACATCGGACGATTCCCTTCTTGATGATTAAATATATTTGTAGAACAACATCAGCGTCGACTACATATTTTGATTGTTTCGGCCTTGCGTAGTTCGAGTTTAGTATTACTTCTAGTCAGACGTAGATCTACACTAGATATATTTCCAAGAATCAACACCGCGCGGAAGCCTTAGCATTGGGCATTCATCCATTTACACCTAAACTACCATCTAGATATGTCTAGGCATGTTTGGTCATTCATCTAGAGATGTTTATGTAATTATTTTTTTCGATGTTTCTGCTTTTGCCAAGATATAATTTGTTCCACTTGGTTGTCATCCCCAAAATGGTTTCACCCGGTGCCTGGGTACACCCTATACGGGTATCTAGCCAGTGCAAGCCCGGGTTGGCGAGGAGGGGTGATCATAAAGCTAGCAACCTCACATAACTAAACTATTTTTACAAACCACAAATACACCGAAAAGCCCCAAATAATTTTATATACCATTTAAAAAGGCATCAACACCTCCTTTATTTCGTACACCGGATACACCAAAAGGTTAGCCATTGATAGCGTTTCCGCTATGTATGAAAATCGCCAATAGTCATGACAGAAAGTATTCTCTCAAAATGAAAGCAATATCCGAGATGTCAGTTAATTAGCTTTCATCGAAGTTCTCAATCTTGTATCAGCCCGGCATATACTTTTCGTGGTAGTGCGGTGGCTGAGTGATTAAGTGCTTGGCTTCCGAACCTAGAGTCTTAGGTTCTAATCTCGGTAAAGACTGTGATTTTAAATTTCTGGGTTTTATGGCGTCCCAGAGTCCACCCAACTCTAATGGGTGCCTGACTTAAGTTGGAGAAAGTAAAGGCCGTTGTGCTGGCCATATGACACCCTGCTCGGTAACCGTTGACCAAAGAAATAAATTATCTTAACTTCTTCTGCCCTATAGATCGCTAGGTCTGAAAAGGGGACTTTATTATACACATTCCGTTAGGCATGGCAACACGTTTTCATATTTGTCCTTAACCATTGCAATTTCTTGCACTGCACTATCTTAGTGTATTTAATCTATGTATGCATTTTCCATTTTCTAAAAAAGAAAAGAGTAATTAAGTTTGATTAAAAGATGCGAAGACTCAAGTGGGTTATAATGCGTTCTCTTTGAGAGTATTTGTATTAATTTTATCCATTAATGTATCTCCTCTTGTGGAGTTGCAGCTCACCTCAAAGCGTAGTCTAAAGACCTATTGAAAGACCTTCAATAATGACCTGTCTGGCATTTGCTTCGACAGAATGGTCTCTTTAGTTGACACTGAGTCTAGATTTCCCAGAGGAACAACTCACGGAGTCTGCTACACAGTGGATGAAAGGGTGAGGGAGGTCTGGAAGTGGGTGTTTGTCGCAGGTGAGGAAGAACTGAGATAAAGGGGGGGGGGAGGGAGGTGACAGTGTACCCAGGGAGTTGGAAACTTTGAAAGTGAAACTTTTGCGTGTGTGTGTTTGTGTGTGGAGAAAGGAGTGGCTAGTAATATAGATTTTTGGAAACCTGTGGATTGTTTCACATAGTGTGGATTGTGTCATATTCTGTGATTGTCAGTGAAGTGGGTTGTGTCATATGCTGTGACTGTCACTGAAGTGGACTGTGCCATATTCTGTGAATGTCATTGAAGTGGGCTGTGTTTTATGCTTTGACTGTCAGTGAAGTGGGCTGAGTCATATGCTGTTACTGTCAGTGAAGTTGCTTAAGTCATATGCTGTGACTGTCAGTAAGTGGGTTGTGCCATATGCTGTGACTGTCAGTAAGTGGGATGTGTTATATGCTGTGACAGTCATTGTGAAGTGGTATGTGTCTCCAAGAGTTGTATGACAATGAAATGGGTTGTGTGACCACAAGCTGTGTGACCAACAGTAACAATCAGATATTCTGTTGGCTTTACAATAGTTTAATGGCTATAAAAGGCAGTGTTTCACACAATTGCGTGCACTCCAAAATAATGTCATGTTACACTGCAATCGAAGGGATTGTGCTGCTACAAAAATGTTGTGAACCACAGCGACTTAAAAATGTGTCTTTCATTATATTCGCCCTAAACGCACAACTTATAACTAGCTGTGTCTCGAATTTATAAAAAAGATGTCTTAAAGTTATAAATAGTGGAGTCTCAAAGTTATAAATAGCCATGTCTCAAATTTATAAATAGTGGAGTCTCAAAGTTATAAAAAGCTATAAAAAGGGGACTAATTCAACTTATATCACCACATCTGTCAAGTATAATTTCTTTCCCTTGTTCAATATACCAAACAAAGTAATTAATTACCTATAGTTAATTAACTAATTGGTTAATTTCTTTGTATTTATTCTTGTGTTGTCAAGTAAAACAAATAATTGAGCAAAATTTCCACTTGATTCGTGTGTGGGAGGAATAATGAGTACAGCCAGCCTGACAGACAGACAGAAAGACAGACAGAAAGACAACGTGAGCTGATATAAGCTTTGTAATAGTACAAATAATAAAGAACACTCCATAGAGAATGTAGAGTTTGCAATTTATTGACATGTCCTTGTTATTTCTTTACGTTCATTCGTTGCATACAATTGAGTACAAATGTTTATGTATCCATAGTTCATTCACTCTCTCTCTCTCTCTCTCTCTAACTCTCTGTCTCTCTCTCTAACTCTCACTCTCTGTCGCTCTCTCTCTAACTCTCACTCTCTCTCTTTCTCTAACTCTCTCTCTCTGTCTCTGTCTCTCACTCTCTGTCTCTCCCTCTCTCTAACTCTCACTCTCTGTCTCTCTCTCTCTCTAACTCTCACTCTCTGTCTCTCTCTCTCTCTAACTCTCACTCTGTCTCTCTCTAACTCTCACTCTCTGTCTCTAACTCTCACTCTGTCTCTCTCTAACTCTCACTCTCTGTCTCTCTTTCTCTTTCTCTCTGTTACACACATACAGAATATTGGAAATACCACTTAACATCATTTAGTATACAAAGTTCATGTTGACATTGACAAAGAAATATACTTGTGTGTGTGTTTAATAGATGCGCAATATGATGACAACAATTAATGTTTAATAAAATAATTAAATGTGCACGACAGGAAAAAAAAGAAAATAAATGTACAGACGTACTGAAAGTCAAGCATAAGTACACATCATCTGTGCTGGCTTAATCTAACGCCGAAGACCTCTTAGTCCGGGGCACAGGTGATTGGATTGGACTATGTAACTTTTGGTAAGTCCGCACAGGTGATTGGACTATGTAACTCTTGGTAAGTCCGCACACAGGTGATTGGACTATGTAACTCTTGGTAAGTCCGCACAGGTGATTGGACTATGTAACTCTTGGTAAGTCCGCACACAGGTGATTGGACTATGTAACTTTTGGTAAGTCCGGGGCACATGTGATTGGACTATGTAACTTTTGGTAAGTCCGGGGCACAGGTGATTGGACTATGTAACTTTTGGTAAGTCCGGGGCACAGGTGATTGGACTATGTAACTTTTGGTAAGTCCACACACAGGTGATTGGACTATGTAACTCTTGGTAAGTCCACACACAGGTGATTGGACTATGTAACTTTTGGTAAGTCCACACACAGGTGATTGGACTATGTAACTCTTGGTAAGTCCACACACAGGTGATTGGACTATGTAACTCTTGGTAAGTCCACACACAGGTGATTGGACTATGTAACTCTTGGTAAGTCCACAGACAGGTGATTGGACTATGTAACTCTTGGTTTCTTTCTATTTCGTTAAATAATGTAAAATCTCAGAGATGAACTGTTGCATTTCTTTGTCTGCGTTTTTGATTCGTCTTTGTTTAAAAAAAGTGTTTCTTTTTCTGAATGTTCCCCAATTTTCTTTTATTCATTGTAGTAATCCATGAGCAGAATAGGCTAAATATATATTTTTTTACTTTTAAACTGTTTTTTTTTGTTTAAATGTTTTATAAACCAAAATAAAAAAAAAATTAACAAATAAACAATTATAACAGTAATTATGCTAATCTTGTATATGAAAAACCACCGACTCACTCACACATTGATCAAGAGATCTCTTAAACTGTCGTACGTATCTGCTTGGACATTTCGTACATAGGTTCCTTTCACCTCATAGAAGTTCGCTTGAACTTAAGCTTGGCTCAGCTACCTATAAAGGGGGCTCGAGGTTCGAACCTGACTCCAGCAGAGCTGTGTTTACTGAGCGCCTAAAGGCAGCACGGAAAACATTCTCCCAGATACCCCCTCCTCTACCGGTCCATAAATAAGATCGAACCATAGCGCTCAGAGCTTGCTATAAGCCCGAAATTAGAGCTATGTAAAAGCTACAATTTTTTAAACATTGCACGCACAGCGGTGCAAATAACATTTTACCAAATACAAGTTCTGGTCAAGAAGCTAAAGGGAATAAACTTTACTTGACTTCATGACTCACTAGCAGACGTGAAAAGCACAACATTCCAGCATCAAACACGATGTCTTGAAGGGCACGGTACGTTAATGTCATCAAAGGATTGAAACACAACAGCGATACATTTCTAGTTTCTCTTAGAGAATTGTTTCAACATATTATAATAGTTCACAACTGCAACAATGACAAATAACTTCAAGTGGAGACATCTAATAATCACAAAGATCAATATCAGGTGTACGAATTCAGCATTCACTAAAAAAACAATACAAAAAAAAACAATGTCAAATGTACAAATATAGCCATGTCTTATCTAAATGTCACAGATCTAAATCAAGTGAATTAAAACTTAAGTAAGGAAACTTAACTTGGAAATAGTCCCAGTTTGAAATCATTAAAACAAGTTGCAGTCCGTGCAGATATATAATTACAAATCGTTCCATTAGTTTCACTAATGTGGTTAGTTACATGGTTATCTTTCTTATACCGAACACAAACATATACCTGATAAACTGAGGAGTATATAAAGCTATTAACATAATTATTATATAACTCACAAGTACAACGAATAACAGGCAAAATATAAAAAACATACTTTTTTTCTGAACAGCAAATAAGAAATACATACACCTAATCGCGCACTTACAACATCTCTTAATAATGTAGAATTTCTTTAATTTAATTTTATTTACAAGTGATTAATTAATAATTAATTGACCAATTGTTTATTTTAAAAAAAATCTATTTAAGTTTTGTTAGGTACAATAGAAATAGTTTATAGTTTCCTAAGAATGGGTGTGGGAGAAATTCTAAGGGGACTGAGTCTTACATCTATCTATATCTGTGATTACTGAAGGACTACTTTCCCTTGTTGGTATAAAAAAAAACTACCAGTATAATTGAATGATTAATTATTTTTTTTATTGATTCATGTCTTTTCTATGCCAATGAATAATTGTGGAAACTTAACTTGAGAGATATAACAAGTACACATTTTTTACCCACAGACAGACAGAGTGATTTGATATAAGTTTAGTAATAACATATTTCTCATAATTCATGTATCTATTAACTTTCAATTACAAGCTTATCTCTTTTTTTTTTAAACACCGAGGTGATAAACAAAGCTCAAAAGCACATGATGTTTTCCGTTAAAAAATAAACAGGATAAAATTCTAGCATTATGTAGATAGGGAACAATCTTTCAACCATTATTTTTGACATTTTTTTTCTTTTCAATCTAACAATCGATGAGATAATATATTTGAAAGTCATACTAGACCCTTGAGATCAGAAATATTACCAATATAAAATTCAGCGGAAACGTTTTCGAAAACTATTTTTGAAAATAACATTTTTTTTTTAAATTTTTGTCGAAAAAAAAGTAGAAAAAAAAGGTCACATGTGTTAAATACCAAACGATTCCTTGTGCGTAATATCGAATGGATTGGGCAGCACTTACAGCAGTGTTAATAAAAAAGAGACTTCTTATAAAACATACTCAGAGAACCAAAAATTAAACATTAAACTTGGTAAGCTGTTTTTTTGTACGAGCATGTGAGGAATTCAAAGTCATGTTCATGGTGCCATATAATTGAAATAGTCAAACGATTCATCAGCTTGGGTACAACACAGAGGTCATTACTGGTGCTTGAAATGGGTTAAGATGCAACATTATTGTCTAGGTTGTATGTATAGTCACGTCATCGCTGACGATTAGCTTGGTACGGGATAATAAAAACCTATTATAGGATAAGAATGTTTTTTTTATTTAGTATAATTCATAATTACTTTAGATTGGATCATTATTGGCTTAGATTGGATCATTATTGGCTTAGATTGGATCATTATTGGCTTAGAATGGATCATTATTGGCTTGGATTGGATCATTATTGGCTTAGATTGGATCATTATTGGCTTGGATTGGATCATTCGTATATTAAATGTTAAGAAACACCAAGTCGACAGTCGTATAACTTAGTCTTAAACTAAGCCAGCTTTTCACTTACGTACTCTTTTACAAATAATTCTTTATCATTCTTGACAATGCGGTTGCCAATGGAAGTCTTTGAGAACCCATGGAACATGTTTCTAAGGTTTCACTTTCACCTACCAGGTCCTAGTATTTGGTCTTTTTATTTCTTCGAATTCTAGACTCGCATTAAAACAGACGACTATTTGTTTTGGATCACATTATCTTGGGGTGAGGTAGGGTGCTTGGCTTTCAAATTAGCGTCTTTCATTTGATCCCAGTGCAGGCTGTTTTTTTTTATAATTTTGGATTTTTGAAATACGCTTTACATCATATGTAACATAGGTCGTATGGATCGTTTCAATCTTTATTACTTTTATATGTATATATATTTTCTTGCCTCTTTTAAGGCTTTTTTAAACACCAGAAACCTCTCAGTATTGGTGCTATTGATTTTAACTTTCTCATAATAGGAACTCTTGTTTTTTTTTCTTTACCTTATTTATTGTAATATTCATTAAGTGTTTTCATCATAAAAACCCCATAGGGCCCTAAACCTTTTTTTTCTTGCCTCTGTTTGGGTGTTTCTTTCACCTTTTTTTTGGGGGGGGGGTCTTTTTGTTTACATTTATTTAAAGTTATAAACAGCTAAAATATTAAAAACAACATTTAACACATCCTAAAGAAGAAAATTTTCATAACAATCTTAATCCATATATAATGACTGTGGTTAAGCCAACAGCAAAATGTTCAGAAGATAGGGTATTATGTATTATAACATTTCTATTTTTTACATAGTCATAGTATATGTCATGTTTACCAAACAATTATTAATTATTACCAGTTCGGGGTTTAGAAAAGGTGTTTCATATTAATGCATAACATTAAAAAAAAAAAAAAATTGTTAATTTTTACTTGCATTGGCGGCGGCTTCCGAGCAAGACAACTTAGATTTCTTATATAGGCCGCGGGGTAGACATTTGAGACCAAAAGAGAATGTACTTGCGAGGACAAACGAAGACGTGGACAAGAGAACTGACCACCTTTCAAACAACGGTTACGTCTTTGCTGGGTTTGACCAAATGTGTATATCACAGCAAGGAGTGTCTGACAATACAGCAATCCTCGGACTGGAGGACTTGTCTTATTAATAGTTGCCTTCTTGAAAATATATCTTTACATTTGAAATACGTTTATGTTCACCACGCATTCTGTTCAGTTTACACTATAACATGCATTCCTATAAACATGGCATCAATGAGACTATAAGACAAACCCAATATCGATAACACATCAACAGCACGTCCTTGTGAAGCACCTCCTTCAGCGGTACCAGCTCCCCCACGCGTACACCCCCCAGTTGTTTTTCTCCTCGGCGCCCGTCGGGACGTGGGTCACAAGATCTCGTCGTGGTGTCTGCTCCTCCTGTGCTCCACCTCCACCGTGACGTCATGGGTCAGGTCGTGGGCCATGTCAAGTGTGGCATAGCGACACTGAGAAGGAAATGAAGCTTCGTTATAATTGTCATCATCATTATCATAAGATTCTTAAATTATTATTTTAAATAATAAGCTAAGACTAATTGCCAGAGTAAAGTTTCGTCCAAGAGAAACACATTTAACTATAGACACCTTAAAAACGTCCTCTAAATAATTTTCTAATAATGTGGTATGTTTACAGTATAATGGTTCCCTGGCTGGCCACAATTCTATTACATTCTAATCTGTTTTGGTTTGATGACATTGGGGTTACAGACATTTGCTGGTTATTATAATGTTGACAATTTCGTTACATTGTGTCCTGCAGTGTTTCTCAAACTTATGGAGAACTCGAGGACCAATAAAAGAGGATGTCAAAAATCTATGGTGGCCAGGGACGGACTGGCTATATGTGCATACGGGCAAATTCACGGTGGGCTGGTACACAAATGGGCCGGCCGGTAGGGCCACCTAAATGGCCTCCAATAGAACGTATGACATTGTTAAAGGTTTCATAATGTTCTCTTGTAAAAGGGTCCCTCTTAGCGCCGTGTGTTTTTTTTTTTCTAAAATCTTTGAGAGACGTTTACAGTGTAATACTAATTTAATCTAACACATTTGGCGAAATAATCTAATAAGCTACATCCGTAGACAGTGCTTCTAGCGTGCTCCATTAGGGCCTATATACTTAGTGATTAAAAAGCAACATAAGACCTATATTTCTTATAAGTATATAGTGTTCACTTTATGAATGCTTTTAGTTATCGATTCATTGTCCAACTTAATAAAATGATTTTGAGAGCAGGTAGACCTAGAATTGGATGTCCAACATATAATATACACTTTGTGGGCTGGATTGTATGCCTGGGCCGATTTCATCTCCCAGTCCCCCCCCCCCCCCTAATGGTGGCGGTCACAAACCTGGCGCCTAGGAAGGGGAAAGTGATAGTAAGTAAGAATGTATATACCTGATTAGGGAAACTAGACATGGGGTGGGAAGGGGGCTCTTAAAAATTATAACATCTCCATATTTGTCTGGGGAGACAATGTTCTGAAATGTACTTCAAATCACATCAATAGATATAGTCTTTATATTTAGGAGATATCTAGATACCCGGAAACCAGACCAATAAATAAACTAAACAAAATGCACGTTTTTCCTAGATACAGGAATAGAGAATTTGTATCCATAACATGATGATTTATCTGTAAAACTAAAAAAAAAATGTAATAGAAAGAAAAAAAACTTACTATAACTTTAAACATTAATATTTTATATTAGCCTTATCTATGCTTTCTCAGAACGAGGCTCAGAGTTCACAAACGAGGCTATGAAGAGATTGAAATCCGGGAATGAATCACTTAGGATTCAATGCAAATTTTACAAAGATTCGTACAGCTTATTGGCAATCAAACGATTGCCATGGGAGAAGGACAGATGAATTGATACTTGAAGTCAGCATAGCTAAAATAAATAAAAAACTAAAATGCAAAGTAGAAAAGATGCTGTCCTGCTAGCTGTTGGTTTTCATAAAGGCTTTAAAGCTTAGCGTTTGCTAAAACATTCTTAACTCTTTGTTGCTTTTTTAATTTAATCTTCGATTCCACATTGTTTCGTTTTTTGTTTATTCAATGTTTGAATTTCATGTCCATGAATGTTTAGGAATCGAGTCGCTGAAATACTTACGTCTCCATTTTCATCGGACGATCTTCGTTGTAAGCGATACTGGGTGAAATCGATTGTGTCCTGTTGACTCCCGGACGTTTTCAAAACAACCTGATGAACAAAGAAAATAAACTTTTTTTTCCCTAGGATTAAGAGATACAATAGGGCGAACACAAAGATAATGACATAATACAACTTTAAATGGACAAACACAAGTGAAATAGAACTATAGAGTTAGCTATAGGACATACAGATCTAATGGAACAGAGCTTTTCTTTCGTTACGATACACACAAACACAAACATAACGATATTACAGAACTTCCAAAAGGACGCAGTTCATTTCATGTATTGGTTTAGTCATCTGAACGCTCTTACAAATCATCTCATATATTGGTCTATTCATCTGAACGCTTCAACAGTTCATCTCATATATTGGTCTAGTCATCTGAACACTCCAACAGTTCATCTCATGTATTGGTCTAGTCATCTGAACACTCCAACAGTTCATCTCATGTATTGGTCTAGTCATCTGAACACTCCAACAGTTCATCTCCTATATTGGTCTAGTCATCTGATTGCTCTTACAGTTCATCTCATATATTGGTCTAGTCATCTGAACACTCCAACAGTTCATCTCATGTATTGGTCTAGTCATCTGAAGGCTCCAACAGTTCATCTCATGTATTGGTCTAGTCATCTGAACACTCCAACAGTTCATCTCATATATTGATCTAGATCGCTCCTACAGTTCATCTCATGTATTGGTCTAGTCATCTGAACACTCCAACAGTTCATCTCATGCATTGGTCTAGTCATCTGAACACTCCAACATAAAAATGAGAACCAGGAAGAAGAAGAAAAATGACACAGATATACAACACACAAGGAACTGAGCATAATACAAGCACAAAGGCCACTTAAAAATAAAAACTTTCAAATGACACTCAGATGCTACGAAATGATAACAATGATTGCAAGTCAGCTGTCTTAACACATATGTTACGATCATCAATATTGCTAGATGCTACAATCAAACTTGCTGTCAAGATGTCACGTTGAAGCACAATCAATGATCGTAATTGCCGTAATCTTTAATAAGATGATCGTATAGAAGTAGCTGGATCTAGTTGATAATACGATCATTCAGAATGTTGCCAGTTGATAAGAGGATCATCTAGAAGTTGCCAAGCGCTAAGTCGATCTAAGTATGTTACTATATTCAATAAAGAAACTTCTCTTCGTCTAAAACAAATACTTTAATTCAAAACTTGAAAAAGCTATTCACAAATAATTACAATGGTTAAATGTACTTGAATAGAACAGAATAAATATAATTCTGCTAAATAAATGATCTACACAATAATGTAAAATATACGTCTGAATCCTGACACGTTCCGTACGACACTGACTTAAAATCTAGAATCCTTTTCCCGGGTATAGCGTTGTCACGTGTCTAACATCCCCTCGTTGCAATGCCAACCAATAAATGCAGCTCAATGTACAATAATTAATACTTTAAACCAATCATATTTATTTCCAAACATGATCCTGCTGCGTGATAGAAAATCTCCCCGAGGTAGCTAAAATTCTGCCGACAAGCTAAATATAGACTGTTGCTAAATATAGATACAGTGTACGTGACAACATACATATCTTAGCCCTTAGGAATGTGATGCTGGACGTTTAGTACAACCGTTTTTTTAAACAGCAGATGCTTCAACACAGCCGGGTAGTCTTTGGGTGTATGAGATATCACATTATAGTTGTTCATTTAAATTATATTTTTAAAAAGTTGATACATATTTATGGTTTGTAAGCGTGATTACGTTTGTTGTGTGATTTTTATTGTGTCAATATCGTTATAATAAAGTGTGGGTGTGTTTTAATATGGACCAAACTCATAATGAATAAAAGCCATATTGTTTGTTCCCACTAAAATGGTTCATTTAACGGCACACTTCAGCTTATTTCTTTGATGGTATCTCGACCTAAAACAAATAGAGAAAAATGAATGTCATCCAGTGCCAAGCATTTCCTACATTATAGGTCAGTGTGTGGAGGGGGGGGGGGAAGAATGTCAATATCGTGGTCTAAGCTAGGAATCTGACGTTATAGGTTTTACATGTTTCGGATAATCCTTTCAGTATTTTAGGCTATTACTTTGTAGTCCAAACTTCCCAAAGGACGGTGAGGCATGGCGGCGGGCTGGGTTTGAACCCGGGATCATCTAGATGACAGTCCCGAGCACGTACCACCCAACCCTACAGTCATCCATAGATCGTTGATCAAGAGAACCGTGACATTTGACCCAAAACATTTATTTACATTTTGCTTTTCTTTAATATTAATAAGTGGGAAGCGCGGTGGCTGAGCAGTAAAGCGCATGGATTCCTAACAGGGGTGCTAGTTTCGAATCCTGGTAAAGACTGGGATTTTTATTTCCGGATCTTTGGGCGCCTCTGAGTCCATCCAACTCTAATGGGTACCTGAAATTAGTTGGGGAAAATTGTGCTGGCCACATCACCACATGACACCCTCATTGACTGTGGGCCACAGAAACAGATGACCTTTACATCATCTGCCCTATAGATCGCAAAGGCCTTTACTTTCTTTCTTTATAGTGATAAATCAATGCTATACTTTTTAGCTATTTATTTGATTTTGTTTTTAAATATGCATTATGAAAATGTCAAGAGGGACGCGGCTGAGACAATGTTTTATGTAATTTCAACCTTTATCTTTTTAGTTCTCCTCAATCTGGTCTTGATGATGAAGTCGAAGAATGCAGTCAGCATGGCCAGAATCAGACCTCCTATAAGGATGTGGAAAATTCCAGAGACATTGCTGAGAGTCAGGGCACTGGTGGTACTACTGTCCTGCAAGTACACAAGAAACAATCTAAGGTTTAGTTAAAACAAAGGGAAACAACCACAAAAATAAATGAGCTTTGAGTTAAACGTCAAATCTTAGACATCCCATGGAAGTCAATGAGTCTGATTGAGTTAGTGACCTATTTGCCCTTTGATTGAAAAAAGATGAGTACTACCTCGAACTCTCTGTTAAATCCTATTAAAGGAAAGGTTAATACGTATATAATGTTATGTTTAGTGTTAACATTCATTGATGACAGATGCCCGACCTGTGACCGCAGTTTTGTATCAGGAATTAGCCTCTGGAGTCATATAGGAAGTTGCAAAAGAGGGTTGTATCCTAGAATGACAATCATATTTGTCACAGCTTTCCTATTATATAACTCTATCTACTTATAATTCGATAGAATCTACCTTAGGTCTCGATACGTCTAGGTGTTACTGTTTCAGTTCTAGTTAAAGCAATAAAACAATTAAACCACTAGATCAAACACATAAACTTTAATCAGCTTTACTGCATTTCACACACGCTGGTCTCTGTATGAAAACGAAACACACTTCCGGTCATTCGCGCAGATTGTAAAAATAGATTATACATACATTTACACATTCATTCGTGACAATATTAATATATGTATATATAAATAAATTATAGCTTTTATATAGCACTACTTTCATGCTTATAGCATGCTCAGAGCGCTATGGTCCAATCTCATTTGTGGACCAGTGGGGGGAGGGGTATTTGAGAGAAGCTTTTCCGTGCTGCCTTTAGGCACCCAGTAAACGCAACTCTGCCCCCTTCAAAGGTAGCCAAGCCAAGCCAAGTTCAAGCGTACTTAGCCTCTCAACCACCCTTTCAACTATATACTTCGAGGAACACTTTGCTTATTTTTTAGAGAGGCTAATTCACGTGGTGGCCTACTAGGTAATTATTCCAGTTGTTCATGGAACAACTATTCTGGCCTCGCAAAACAGTAGGGTTTCGCGAAACAGAGTTTAGTAAACACTGCAGTAGACGTTACTTAAAACTAACAGTTAGAGAAACTAGTGTAAAAGGTACAGAAGTGAAAGTTGAAGTTTGAGCAGATTTTGGATTATTCTTCAACTGCAGATCAAAGTTCTCCTTTGGTTTCAACTCTAACTCAAACCTTTAACATCTTTTGTGTATACAGAACAGGTTGAACCATCCTCAGGAGATTGCAAAACATAAAAAAAAATATGAAAACAGTGATGTCCGAATTACCGCCCACTAATCATGTCTGACTAATCATCGGCATCCGGACCAACGAAACTTCGCTCACAGCGAATAATGAAGCCGCAGAAGCCTCGTTTTTTTAAGAAGCCTCAGTGACCTCTGCGGTGAGGCGGCCCGTGGGACATTTCTCAGAAAATTATACGCCCCCTACCCGGCCGACACTTAGATCAAAAGCTGGATACACTTCTGCTTCTTCTATCATTAGCATTGGTAATTATTTAGATCAGTGATTCCCGAAGTGGTCTATATAGACCCCCAGGGATCTACGAGGACTTCCAAGGGGTCTACGGAAGTGAAAAAAATAAATTTTGGGTCTATGGCCTGTTAATGGGGGTCTACGAAGGCGGATCTCATTGAAGCAAGACCATTCATGAAATTGACTCGTTCACACATGATTTGTACCTTAGTTAATCCTTTGAATTTCAACCCTGTTAGTGGAATGATTTTTGTTTTATTTAAAAATGTTAACGTATTATTTTAAATACCTTAATTGTGTCTACATGAAAGTAATCATTGACATGGCCGAGTCTATAAAATAAAATGTTGACCGTAAAGTGTTGGTTATTAAAAATTTGGCTTCATTCTTTCTTTGTTGAACAACTATTGCATTTGTTCTGTATTTTTATGTAACAAAGTTTGAAGCTATGTCGCTATGAATTCATCAAAGCTGGAACATAAAGAAAAGTCAACATGAAATAAAATAGATTCAGATTTGAAAACTTTAAAATTCAGAATTAAGCCACAGTAGAAAAATGTTGATTAAACATCATAGAAGGGAATAGGTTTGTGAGCGTCTTACAATATATTTACTTAAGCTTATATCAAACTCTAAAAAACTGCACACTTTAAGCAAAATATTGACTTTGCCTACCATTTAAGGGGTTTTACAATCTGTTTTACACAATCCTATATCTGATATCATTAAAAATTCCTCCAAGCAACAATACAGTTCAAAGGTGTAATGGTGAAATGAGTTTTGGACAATGAATGGTTATCGTGTTATTACGATTTACTTTTTTAAAAAGCTGGACTAGTTAACCTTGCCTGATAATGTAGTGTTATTATTATATTTTTGTTATGAATCAAGAAATTCATAAAGAATTGCTTTTTGCCTGAAATTTTGATCAATTGCTCCTTCACACTGAAGTATGATAGTTTTCGAAAGGCTTATCTTTGACACTATTTTTTCTGAGTTCTTGGTTGCTAAGATCCTATTTAAAACACAGAAATTAAACGGGAATCGGACATAGTCTATTTCACAAACTTGTTTCATAAATTGAATGAGGTTAACTTGCAGCTACAATGTGATAACCTAAATTTGATCAACACGAAGGCATAATCTCAGTGTTTCATGTGAGGATTAAATCAATGAAGCATACAATGACAATGATACATTTTCTTACTTTCCAAATTTAAATCAGTCAGACATCATCTAATCGAGAAGATAGAATGTTAACCCGAACTAAATTGAAGACCAAGATTGACATTTTATTATTAAAGCGGCCCACCAATAGGCGTTTTGTTGTTGTTGTTGTTGTTTAGTTACTTCTTGTAATGCATATTACATTTTATTTTGCTTTGAATGTCATCAATAAATATATATCGCATAGTAATCAGTGAGAAAAGCACATCTGAAGTTAATGAATTTTCAAAAAAATGCTGGGGGGTCTACCGAAAACTTAAAAACATGGCAAGGGGCCTACGAGACAAAAAAGTTTGGGAACCACTGATTTAGATCAAAGAGCAAATAATGTATTATCTCATTGATGAACACATTTGACTCATTACGGAAGTAGTGTAACAAATTGTTGAGCGCTTCCGCAGTGATGAGTACTTTGAACTTTGAACTTTGAACTAGGAACAAACTCCTAATGGAGATAACACCGAACTCAATGCTGGTCAATGAACACCGACGAAAGGCCAACAATCGATAAATGCAGTCGACTCGGTGTTGAACAATAATAAACACTTTTAATACTCGAAAAGGGAACCGTCGAATGTCATCTATTACTAGCGTCTATATAATGCTTCTTATTCCTATTGTGATAAGAAAAGCGTCTTGTTTTTAGCGTCGCCTAGAGTGTTCTTATTTTATAAAGGTATCTCACGTCATCGTCACTAAGTAAAAACTTTTCCCTTATCCGCGAAACAAATACCTACTTCCTAATCGTGTAGGTTGATTATTTAACCAATTGAACTTTGAGAGCCATTCAAATAATCGATTGCTGTGTACAAATTTAAGAATCGAATATTTGGATTACATAATGACAATTATAATTATCATAAATCCAAATGTTAGGGCTAGAGCAGTGGTTCCCGAACCTTTTCCTTAACAGAACACTTCACATCTTCTGAGTATTTAGCGGATTTTTAGTGAGAGGTTAATTCACGTGGTGGCCTACTAGTTAAATACTTCAGTAGTTTGCGGAGCACCTATTCAGGCCACGCGGAACAATAGGGTTCCGCCGAGCACAGTTTGGGAGACACTGACCTAGAGTATACAAAGTAACCCCTGCTTCACTGATCATAATCTCTACATATATGTTTTGAAATACATATCTATATCAATATTCATATTCCTATTTCAACACAATGAAATAACATTAACATGACATCGAAGTATTTAAAAGTACATGCTAAGAATCGAATACGATCCGCACCAGTAATCGTCTATGAGTTCTTTAACCCATTTGTCTAACAACTTTAACATACTTTTTTTTTTTATCGGCAGAATTCAATGACGTCATTTTGCTGCTGTTGTTATTAGCTCAGAGCGGACCCTGCCGGATAGAAACCTATTATTGCGTAGTGTCTCTCCCACACTCCACTATCAGCTAGACAAAGGGGAGATTATTCCACCGGTTTCACTTCTCAAGTTATCTCTCCCTTACAGTTTATTGATTTCCCCCCCCCCCTCCTTCCCTCCCCCCCCCCCCCCCAAACTCAACACGTTGTTGTCCACTACCGAAAATAAAAATACACGAAAAGGGAAGCTATAAAGTTAATCATACGAGAGACTGAATTGTTTCCCCCTGGAGAAATATTCGTAATTATTGTTATAGATTCCTTCGTATATTGATAGAGTTTGCAAAAGTTCTCAAAAAAATAAATAAATATATAAATGAATAATTTTCTGGAAACAAACGCCCAACACTAAGCTGGACTATTATGTGAAATATACAATGTCCGACTACAGAAAGAGACTATTTCAACGTGTATGTAAGGGCAGGACATAATGTATTCAGTACTTGTGACACTTGGCAGTGTTAGATGTGAGATTAAAGTTGACACCACTGAAACTTTTGTTTGATGATATGATCAAATTTTAACGAAATATAAATTACATTTGTAGTCTTTTGGTGCTTTTTAAAAGTCATAGGGTGTTGTCCTGAAGTATTCCTCACCTATATTTCGATCCCGACAGACACAGGGAGTACTGAAGTTGACGTACACCTATCCCACACCTCCCACATATCTCCCACACGTCTCCCACACTGCCCACATATCTCCCACACGTCTCCAACACTGCCCACATATCTCCCACACGTCTCCCACACTGCCCACATATCTCCCACACGTCTCCAGCGCTGCCCACATATCTCCCACACGTCTCCCACACTGCCCACATATCTCCCACACGTCTCCAGCGCTGCCTACATATCTCCCACACCGCCCCACATATCTCCCACACGTCTCCCACAATGCCCCACATATCTCCCACATGTCTCCAACACTGCTCAAATATCTCCCACACGTCTCCAACACTGCCCACATATCTCCCACACGTCTCCAGAACTGCCCACATATCACCCACACGTCTCCAACACTGCCCACATATCTCCCACACGTCTCCTACACCGCCCCACATATCTCCCACACCGCCCCACATATCTCCCACACGTCTCCAGCGCTGCCCACATATATCCCACACGTCTCGCACACTGCCCCACATATCTCCCACACCGCCCCACATATCTCCTACACGTCTCCCACACCGCCCCACATGTCTCCCACACGTCTCCAGCGCTGCCCAAATATGTCCCACACGTCTCGCACACTGCCCCACATATCTCCCACACCGCCACACATATCTCCCACACGTCTCCAGCGCTGCCCACATATCTCCCACACCGATCCACATATCTCCTACACGTCTCCCACACCGCCCCACATATCTCCCACACCGCCCCACATATCTCCCACACCGCCCCACATATCTCCTACACGTCTCCCACACCGTCCCACATATCTCCCACACTGCCCCACATATCTCCCACACCGCCCCACATATCTCCTACCTATTTCCCACACTGCCCCACATATCTCCCACACGTCTCCAGCGCTGCCCACATATCTCCCATACGTCTATCACACCGCCCCTGTTATCTCCCACACGATTTTCCACACTGCCCACATATCTCCCACACGTCTCCCACACCGCCCCTGTTATCTCTCACATGTCTCCAGCGCTGCCCACACATCTCCCATACGTCTCCCACACCGCCCTTGTTATCTCCCACATGTCTCCAACACTGCCCTCATATCTCCCACACGTCTCCCACACCGCCCCTGTTATCTCCCACATGTCTCCAGCGCTGCCCACATATCTCCTATACGTCTCCCACACCGCCCCTTATATCTCCCACACGTCTCTAACACTGCCCTCACATCTCCCACACGTCTCGCACACCGCCCCACATATCTCCCACACCACCCACATATCTCCCACACGTCTCCAACACTGCCCACATATCTCCCACACGTCTCCCACACTGCCCACATATCTCCCACACGTCTCCAGCGCTGCCCACATATCTCCCACACGTCTCCCACACTGCCCACATATCTCCCACACGTCTCCAGCGCTGCCTACATATCTCCCACACCGCCCCACATATCTCCCACACGTCTCCCACAATGCCCCACATATCTCCCACACGTCTCCAACACTGCTCAAATATCTCCCACACGTCTCCAACACTGCCCACATATCTCCCACACGTCTCCAGAACTGCCCACATATCACCCACACGTCTCCAACACTGCCCACATATCTCCCACACGTCTCCTACACCGCCCCACATATCTCCCACACCGCCCCACATATCTCCCACACGTCTCCAGCGCTGCCCACATATATCCCACACGTCTCGCACACTGCCCCACATATCTCCCACACCGCCCCACATATCTCCTACACGTCTCCCACACCGCCCCACATGTCTCCCACACGTCTCCAGCGCTGCCCAAATATGTCCCACACGTCTCGCACACTGCCCCACATATCTCCCACACCGCCACACATATCTCCCACACGTCTCCAGCGCTGCCCACATATCTCCCACACCGATCCACATATCTCCTACACGTCTCCCACACCGCCCCACATATCTCCCACACCGCCCCACATATCTCCCACACCGCCCCACATATCTCCTACACGTCTCCCACACCGTCCCACATATCTCCCACACTGCCCCACATATCTCCCACACCGCCCCACATATCTCCTACCTATTTCCCACACCGCCCCACATATCTCCCACACGTCTCCAGCGCTGCCCACATATCTCCCATACGTCTATCACACCGCCCCTGTTATCTCCCACACGATTTTCCACACTGCCCACATATCTCCCACACGTCTCCCACACCGCCCCTGTTATCTCTCACATGTCTCCAGCGCTGCCCACACATCTCCCATACGTCTCCCACACCGCCCTTGTTATCTCCCACATGTCTCCAACACTGCCCTCATATCTCCCACACGTCTCCCACACCGCCCCTGTTATCTCCCACATGTCTCCAGCGCTGCCCACATATCTCCTATACGTCTCCCACACCGCCCCTTATATCTCCCACACGTCTCTAACACTGCCCTCACATCTCCCACACGTCTCGCACACCGCCCCACATATCTCCCACACCACCCACATATCTCCCACACGTCTCCAACACTGCCCACACATCTCAAAACACGTCTCGCACACCGCCCCTCATATCTCTCACACTTCTCCTACATCGCCCCACATATATCCCACACCGCCCCACATACCACACGTCTCCAACACCGCCCCACATATCTCCCATACTGCCCACATATCTCCCACACGTCTCCAACACTGCCCACATATCTCCCACACGTCTCCAACACTGCCCACATGTCTCCCACACGTCTCTAACACTGCCCACATATCTCCCACACGTCTCCAACACTGCCCACATGTCTCCCACACGTCTCCAACACTGCCCACATGTCTCCCACACGTCTCCAACACTGCCCACATATCTCCCACACGTCTCCAACACTGCCCACATATCTCCCACACGTCTCCAACACTGCCCACATATCTCCCACACGTCTCCCATACGTCCCCAACACTGCCCACATATCTCCCACACGTCTCCAACACTGCCCACATGTCTCCCACACGTCTTCCACACTACCCACATATCTCCCACACGTCTCCAACACTGCCCACATGTCTCCCACACGTCTCCCACACTGCCCACATGTCTCCCACACTGCCCACATGTCTCCCACACGTCTCCCATACGTCTCCCACACCTCCCCCACACCTAATTCCATGTTGCAAAACTTATAAAGTACTGAACGGCTGAACCATAATTTACTTATACAAAAACAACAACAAAAACAAAAAAATACACTACAAAACTGAGTACAATAGAAGTAAGAGGCACACACACAAATGACATGACCGATCCAAACAAACTGATACAATAACAATTCATATAAGCTTTTTGTTTAATATGGTTCATGTTTTTCTTGTTGTTTTTCTTTATGAAAACTGAAGTTCATTTTGATTCACAACAAAGCCGGGAGTGATAAACTAGTAAGAATTCAAAACATGTACTAATGGTCTAATGATTGTGCTTGAGACTGTAGAGTCATCAGATCACAAATATGAACCTTACAAAAGACTATCGATAGTTTTATTTAATAGTACTTTATTGTGCCTGAGACTATATCATCAGGTCAAAGATAGAACCTTACAAAAGACTAACGCTAGCATCCATTAATAGTCCTTTTTTTAAATGTCTTTGTAACATTGTTTATAAATTAAACAAAACAAAACTGTTATATAATTAACAAACTACCACGCAATAAACAGAACAGTGGCTCCAAAAAAAAAACAACACACACACAAAAAACAACAACACCAAAGAAGAGTCCCCTTAGAGTGGGAGCCAGCACCATCGAGGAGCATACATCTGAACCAAATAATATTTATCTCGATTGTTTATCAACACAACGTTGTAACTTTTCGAACAATTTTATCATTTTCTAACAAATAATATTCCACTTTTTGTTTATGGGTCTTCGTGATATAGTGTTAGGGTCAATAGAAACCATAGTCTCTTTTAGTAACCACGCAGTGGGATTAGATTCATATCTAGGGACTTAAAGCTGCCAACTTTAATGTGGCGATGCAAAAATTGAAAGTAAATAAGTAATACATTATAAATTAATAATTAAATAGTAAGTAATTATACGTTAATGAGACCCCAATGATATGTATACATAAATGGAAATCCATAAAGAGCAAAATTTTGTTGGTATCTCTTGTACAAAATACAGAAATACTGACAAGAAAAAACGATAAATCATACAAGAGTTCGAGAGTAATTGTCAGCACTGTTTAATGAAAGCTCTTCCATTTGTAGCTTCAAGGATTTATCTTATTTAGTACGTAATATTCTTTTTGTTAAATTTTTCTTTAGTGTCCATCATATTGGGTACCACATTTCTTTATATCGCGTTTTCTTCTTTTTCTTTCTTACTGTAATGTATTGCTGTAAGAGCAACTTTTTGGTGCACACTTCACATGTGATGTTTAAAAGAATCTGTGGTAGACCTGTAATGTACAGTTGGTGATACACAAGGCAAATATTATCCTCGAGGAAATGGACATTTATTATCTTGATATTTATGATAAAGCTTTTATCAGCTCACTCTGTCTATCTGTCTGTGTGTCTATCTGTCTGTGTGACCGTCTGCCTGGCTCAAATGTTTGTACACGTTAGTTCTCCGAATCCAAGTTCGGATCAAGCTGAAAATGTTCACAATTATTTCTTGTACCTAACAACACAAGAGTCAGTAAAAAACAAGAACCAATTAGTTAATTAACTATTGGTAATAAGTTACTGTTTGGTATATACTTTGTTTGGTATATCGAAAAACGGAAAGAACAGTGCTTGACTGAAGTGGTATAAGCTAAATTAGTCCCCTTTATATAGATAAGTATACAATCTTCCATGTTCATTGACTCTTCTCTTGCAGAGTGGTTACCGCGTTGGCTTGAGAAGTAGAAGCCTTAGAAGGCTTTAGCCCACAATTTCGAATTTAGGTCGTTGCCTTTAAAAAAAATACATTTAAAAAAGTGATCACCCAGATACCCCGTTCTTTCTCCCCCTTTCCAACAAGTGATAGGGTCGTAGCGTATTGATAACGCTTAAAGCTTCAAATTGCGCCTAACAAAAACAATTAGTAAAAATATTTCTAATCGCAGATTCATTATTGTTAGTTAAATTACATGACTGATCCAAACTAATTGATTAACATTAATATAAGCATTGTTTTTTTTATAGTATTTTTTTATTTTCTGTCTATCTGTCTGTCTGACTGTTTTGTCTGCCTGTCTATTGCCGGCCTATTTTTTTATATTAATCTGTCTGTCAGTCTGTCTGTCTTTCAATCTATCTATAATATAAATGGTTTAATTACTAATGACTATTACTGAAAATGTTCATTGAATGTCGTATACATATTGGTCATTACAGAGTAGTTTAAGAATGAGAATGCATTATATAATTTAAAAAAAAAATTTCACAGTTGCAATCATTGATTTGACAACTGAAAAGTAAACATTAATTTAAAAAAACTGCTTGACAGCAACAAACTCCGACCCAACCGGAACTGGAAAAACCAGATTACACTTGCAGACGACAAACTGATAAAACGTTCTGCAAATATTCCACTTTTTCTTTCTTTTCTGCTAATTTTCCCTCTATTCGTGAGTTGAACGCTAAACTGTGCATCTATATATGCGCGCATTAAGCAGCGGTCTATATTGAGCTAAGAAATACAATATGCTATCAACTCACGTGTTGATTAGGTTTTTGGTAATGAAACTGTTAATATGTTCCGGATTACTAACAAAATGGTTTTATGAAACGCCACTTATATGTCATTATAAAATAAATAAAAAAAGCATTAAAAAAATCAGAAGTTATTTTCTATTCATTATAGATCGCTTGTTCTTTAGACCGGAAGACATCGGAAAGCCATTACCAGCAGTCAAAATAGTGTCGCTAGGCAACACTGAGTGGAAAGTTGGCCAAAGACTTTAATTTCTGGGAATGTTGATACATTACTGGCTTTCTTTTTTTTAAAATCTCATATGTAGTTAGATGTCAAGAAGGAGAATGTGGTCTTCAGTTGGCTAAGCTGACATTCCGCATGAAGGTTTTTTTTTTTTTGTTGGGGTGGGGGGTGGGATATAGCATATCTTATATCAATAAATCAGTCTATATATTTTTACTATAATAATCAAAATACATTTAATACAGCTTAAGTATATTAGGGTTAGATATGTCGATTACTTATTATTCTTTCAGACTATCTCGTGATATTGGTCAAAGGTAAAAAGTAAAAGGTCAAAGGTAAGATACTGCCGAAGTTATGCGTAGTATGGTAGAGGAAAAAACGACTGCCCGCAAACAACAGTATTGTCTGCGATAAATGTGGCAAAATATGTAGGTCACAGCTAACGGTGTAGTTTCACGGTTCTCTGATCGAAAGGTATACGCTCTAAATTTATATTCGGTGGTCTCGAATGTCCCGGGTTGAAATCCTGCCCACCGCTATACCGCGTCGTCTTGTGGGAGGTTTGAGCTAGGATATAATTATCTACAGAATCTCAAAGAACATCCGAAACATATTCACAAACATTTAAACAAAATTGCACTCGTTCTTAATCTTTGGACTAAATGACAAACTTTATACTGTGCAACTTGTTGATAGTACGCTATTGCTTCTCTGCGTAGTTGTCCTAAGAGCTGAGTCTAAGACTCTTGAAACTCTAGGCCTACGTAAATTTGCCTCTTTCTGTCCGTCTAAACAAACTTCTGTATTGTTACATCCCATTTACTGGTGGCTCGTATCCAAAGACACTCGGGTTTAAAGTGAGGCCTAATGCCGAGAACATCGGCGAAACTCCCCATATTCCTACACTGTACCACATCCGCCATGCAGGTGTCCGCTATTAAAAACGACCACTTAAAGAGTGTGGATAGTGAAATGTTTGTTGGGACTTTCTTCCATCCCCGCCAGTGCAATGGAGTTGGTCCTTGGGCACCCCAACGGCCGTTCTTTTGAGCTGACCTATTTCCCGTACCGTCTTCTCTAACGACTGTTTTCACCCGAGCGCCACTATAAGGCTGAGAAGGACTGACCGGGATTTGCTTTTCTAAAAGAGTTCTAAGTACACTACATGCACATCCGATTAATGGGATGCAATCAATACACACACCTATACCTATAACTGACCATCTTGGTGTATCAGTGCTAGTGTCTGTAAAACAATCATCACACACACACAAATGGAATGGAGGCATTTCATGTTTAAGTAAAATGTCGCCCAAAGTTGTTTATCGATCCGAGGGTGGTGTACATTAACACAACATGCATTACGGGTCCAATCAACGCCAAACAATTATAAATCGTCCAATCCAATAGATTCGATGCACTGCGGTTGCGAGAGGCCGGATAGTACCGAATAATACCGGAAAGTACTAAATAGTAACAGATAGTACCGGATAGTACTAAAAAGTACGGAATAGTAGTACCTGAGAGTACTAAATATTAGCGGATTATAGGTCCGCATAGTATTAAATAGTACCGGATAGTACTAAATAGTACCGGATAGTTCTAAATAGTACCGGTTAGTACTGCACAGTACCGTATTGAACTTAATGGTACTGCATAGTACCAAATGTACCTCGTCACAGGTAGGACAAGGCCCTCGCGACGTAGTTTTAGCATGAAGGAGATGGTCCAACGTTTGGGACAAAATAAAACTGTTGAACTTTATTTTCAATTTTTTGTAGTAGCAGTCGTTTCAGGGACTTGAGAGAGTACGGATAGTTTAGTATTAGGTTTTTTGTTTGTACTTAGAGCTGTACGCATATTTTGTTACCCGCAGTGATGCGGACGTTAGTCAATAGTAAGGCAGCATATATACCTATTCTAAAGGACTTGGTATATTTGATACCGCAGTGATGCAGATGTAATTATATTTGAATACATTGGAAGAATATCTTTGTGTAACTACTATGACGTTGCAGTCTATTATTATCATTTAATATTCGTTACTTGCCTGCTAAAGTTGCACTGCAGTCAAACTGTACTAGTTATGTCAGTTACGTGTTAAGTGTAGCTCTAGGACACGAACACATCATTCGCCTACCCAATACAGCTGACGACAATGCCGCATTGTCTTGCGTCATTCGCACTACATACCCACCCATCAATCGGAAACTTTCACACCGTCACCATAGAAACACACAAACACACTTCATAACACTATGTCACGAGGTCCCGAAGTTGTTTCTCTGTCCTCCTCAATTAAGTTTTCCTCACACTTCCGGTTGTTCAATACATCGGTCACTGTGACATTTAGTCCCAAGGCGCGGGTGTTGAAGAGTTTATGGTCTCATATGTCTGACACTCATTCAAAACGATTGATTCTCACTAGGAACTAGACAGTGTCAAGGACGCTAAATGGAACGTCAACGCTAACTAAATGAAAAAGCTTTTTTATCTTATCTTATTTATCTTATCTTATTTATCTTATCTTATAAAATACAGACGTTACTTCAAAAAAGATGATTACGCCCTACGCATCATGCATCTAGTCATGCATGTTAACCAATGTCTAAAATTCTGCCAAGTCATTCGTTTTCCTGGCTAGCTCAAGCAACCCATTCCATGCTCTAATAGCACTAGGGAAGAAGGAACATTTGTACAAATTTGTCCTAGCATATGGAGCGAGGAATGTGTAATTTCCACAAAATCTCAATGTGTAGCATCTCATCTTAGACTGAAGTTTCCTTTATAATTGTTACCAAGTTAACCAAATGTTTTAAAATAAGTTTTAAGTCAAAGAGTAAATACGAGTTTAAAGCTCCCTCCGTACAGAAATTATTTTGAGCAACAAACGGATCTTATTGGTCGTTGGTTTTCCTGGCTGACTCATGCAACCCATTCCATGTTCTAATAGCACTAGGCAGGAAGGACAGAGCTAAAAAGAGCACAAAGCTGCTTATCAACACTTATTTGTTTCGTACACCGGATACGCCAAAGAGCTAGTTACTCATAGTTTTTTCCGCCATTTAAAATATATTTTCTCCACTCAATGTAATGGGAAGGAATGTGGCCTGCAAAGGGCAGCAACTGGAATGAATCACAAAATATTTTGCTTGTTCCGTTTATTTTTTAGGGGGGGGGGGGGCGGGCTAAAAGGGAAGGAACAGAGTCACGCATGAGTGATTCGATTAAATGAAACATTGCGTGCATACAAATGATTGACTATTGACTTATTCCATACTTAGCCTTGACCTTGACCCATTTTTTAAATTTCGCCATTACATTTGATGTAATCTCAAGCGTTTTGTAAAAAGGGGAAATGACTTGTTCTCTGGCTCTAGTGGTCGAGCGGAGGCCATTTTAACCAGAGATAAAACAATTTCAGGTTATTATGTGTATCTCTGTCAGTGAATGAACAAGCAAGAGTCCAGTCAGTAGAGCACTTTGTCTCAAGCAGTGAATGCCAACAAGCAAGAGTCCAGTCAGTAGAGCACTTTGTCTCAAGCAGTGAATGCCAACAAGCAAGAGTCCAGTCAGTAGAGCACTTTGTCTCAAGCAGTGAATGCCAACAAACAAGAGTCCAGTCAGTAGAGCACTTTGTCTCAAGCAGTGAATGCCAACAAGCAAGAGTCGAGTCAGTAGAGCACTTTGTCTCAAGCAGTGAATGCCAACAAGCAAGAGTCCAGTCAGTAGAGCACTTTATCTCAAGCAGTGAATGCCAACAAGCAAGAGTCCAGTCAGTAGAGCACTTTGTCTCAAGTAGTGAATGCCAACAAACAAGAGTCCAGTCAGTAGAGCACTTTGTCTTAAGCAGTGAATGCCAACAAGCAAGAGTTAAGTCAGTAGAGCACTTTGTCTCAAGCAGTGAATGCCAACAAACAAGAGTCCAGTCAGTAGAGTACTTTGTCTCAAGCAGTGAATGCCAACAAACAAGAGTCCAGTCAGTAGAGCACTTTGTCTCAAGCAGTGAATGCCAACAAACAAGAGTCAAGTCAGTAGAGTACTTTGTCTCAAGAAGTGAATTCCAACAAACAAGAGTCCAGTTAGTAGGGCACTTTGTCTCAAGCAGTGAATGCCAACAAACAAGAGTCCAGTCAGTAAAGCACTTTGTCTCAAGCAGTGAATGCAAACATACAAGATTCCAGTCAGTAGAGCACTTTGTATCAAGCAGTGAATGCCAACAAACAAGAGTCCAGTCAGTAGAGCACTTTGTCTCAAGCAGTGAATGCCAACAAACAAGAGTCCAGTCAGTAGAGTACTTTGTCTCAAGCAGTGAATGCCAACATAACAAGAGTCCAGTCAGTAGAGCACTTTGTCTTAAGCAGTGAATGCCAACAAACAAGAGTCTAGTCAGTAGAGCACTTTGTCTCAAGCAGTGAATGCCAACAAACAAGAGTCCAGTCAGTAGAGCACTTTGTCTCAAGCAGTGAATGCCAACAAGCAAGAGTCCAGACAGGCGAGCACTTTGTCTCAAGCAGTGAATGCCAACAAACAAGAATCCAGTCAGTAGAGCACTTTGTCTTAAGCAGTGAATGCCAACATAACAAGAGTCCAGTCAGTAGAGCACTTTGTCTCAAGCAGTGAATGCCAACAAACAAGAATCCAGTCAGTAGAGCACTTCGTCTCAAGCAGTGAATGCCAACATAACAAGAGTCCAGTCAGTAGAGCACTTTGTCTCAAGCAGTGAATGCCAACAAACAAGAGTCCAGACAGGCGAGCACTTTGTCTCAAGCAGTGAATGCCAACAAACAAGAGTCCAGTCAGTAGAGCACTTTGTCTCAAGCAGTGAATGCCAACATAACAAGAGTCCAGTCAGTAGAGCACTTTGTCTCAAGCAGTGAATGCTAACAAACAGCTGCTACAATCGTTAGATGTAGTTTACCAACTTATGTGAGTCTAAGTCACGTAATTCCCAGTCTAGCACAAGCAATCCCCATTCCTGCTACCTCCATTAATCTAATACCAATGGACCTCATTCACCAATCGTAAACAAACAACATTTAGTCACGTGATCTTATTGATAAAACAACGGAAAAACTGTCACGTGACAACCATCATGAATTAAACATGAGATCGTAAATTATATACAAGAGATAGAGCACCACGTGGCTAAATGTTGTTTGTTTACGGTTGGTGAATGAGGTCCATTCATTTTAATCCCCATTGAGATAATGCTTACTACGACATCGCCATGTACTCGATTCCCAGTAATTCCTATTCATGCTTTTCCCATTCACGCAATCCCCATTTATGTAATCTCTATGCAGGCAATCTCTATTCATGGAATCCCCAGTTACTCAATCCCCAATTACTCTTCTCAGTTATACAATCACCTGAATGTAAGAGGCAACATAAAATTCCCGAAATTCAAAATCCCAGGTTTCCCCGAGAATCGAAGCCAGGACCCAAGGTTCGGGAGCCAAGCGCTTAACCACTAAGCCACCGCACCCCCCTGTACTATCTATATAACGAATCAGAAGATGGAGGCGTTCAATGCACTGCACCTTGTAGTCTGCGAGGTGATCAAGACTACCTCAAGGGAACATTTAAATCGTTCTTCTTTTCAAAAAAACATTTTTGCATATATGAACAACTTTTAATAAATAAATTGGACTAATTAAACATTGGCGCGACATCTTATTGTAGGCTCGATTAGCCTTGCCAACAAAGTAAAAGCCACCTACACTTCATTAAAAACACAATACTATTTTCTAAAACATGATGTCATGCATTCACTTGAAGAGTACATCTCTACTCATCTCCGCTGAACATGGTTTATAAAATACAAAACAGTGGAGACTTGCAAAACCAGACCTCAATAGTTTACTCGTAAAGGGAAATAGGTGACACAGAATGGGGCATTTGCACAAATACTAGACTGAAGTAAAGTTAGTCAAATTATTGAAACTTGTTTTAAAATGCATATTTATATATTAAAGTGCCCTATGAATTAATTTCATTATTCAGTCCGTAGTTGTTAATTATGTAGTGTATATTAGCCCATACATGTAAGTCCGAATACTCAATTTTTCACAAAACAGATTAAGTTTTGTCAGTTTTCTTTGATCTTAAAACTTCCCATCTACTATTGATGTGGATTCACTATCTTATATACTAATTAAGTATAGGTTAATCATATTTCAAATTGTCTTTTTAATTCTTTATAATTTAAAATTTGCGAAATGTGAGAACTTATATAGTAAAAAAAAAATAAAGCCCACAAAAGAGGCAGGAGGGCCCAAAGAAGAGGCATATAAAGCCCAATAAAGAGGCAAGAAAAGAGGCATAAGGCCTAAGGATTCCTATGATGACAAATCTAAAATTAAATAGCGCAAATGCTGAAAAAAAAGTAAATAGCGGTAATGTAGCGTTTTTAGTCATCAAGGTTTTTAGCATGACCTATTCAGGGTTACTTAAAGGTTATATAGATCTTTCTTTTCTACTCTCTTTTTATCTACCTCTTTCTCCCATTTTCTCCTTCTTTCTCTTCAGTTCTTCGAAATCAAAGTTATTGCCCCTTCAGAACCACTTTCTCCGACTGATCTCTCTCCCACAGAACTCTGTGAGACCATATTCATTTCGTTTTATTTAAGTCTCCGCACTTCAAACTTTTTTTTTTGTTTTCTTTTACACGCTTCACTGCTTTTTCCCAATCAAGATTCTAGCCCTCGTGTACTGTAGATCCAATCACGCTTGTAATATGCAGATTTATTGTACATAGTGCGCAATCCGAAAGAAATGCAATGAATACATAGAAGTATTGCTAAATATCCTCATGAACAACTGAAACCAAAGTACAGTTTTTTTAAGCCTTGCCGAAACAATAAATTTATTTTGTATATATTCTCTTGATACAGCAGGAAGGACACCAGATTATGGAACTTTTGAACATTAAAACATGGTCTTATTGAATGTCATCATTTCTAATTAGTTCTCTCATACCCAGAGCAGGGTGTAGTGAAGGGCAAGCGCGGCTACTGCCCAGGGGACTTCACAAGAAAGCGGCATCCACAATAATAATAATAATAATAATAATTCCGAATTTCGACGTGTCACACATTTTAAAGTTGTTTTTCTTTCCTTCCAATTTTATTTTTCACATTTTTACTGACAATTTTAAAGTTTGCAACAATTTTGAGGTCAATTAGTGTCCGCGTATGGCGTGATCGTAATGTAATAATCCAGCTTTAGATCTACGACAGGGCGACAACCCAGGATACACAAAGATATATGTGCAAAAGTTTCAACTTGCCTCGAGTTTGGGTGTGGGAGAAATAACATGTTCCAACTTTGTACCAGTTAGAAAGAAAGACATACAGACTAACAGATTGAGTTGTAAAAACTTACTCATAAAAATACATTTATATTTTTGAATACATTCCCTGTATATTGTCTTTGCTGGATGTTGGAAAATATGTAGGTCGTAGCTGGGGCTGCTTTGCCACGTTGACTCGAAAAAAAAGCCCTTATATTAAATGTTACATGTATTATTGTTGAAAAAACAATTTATGTAAATCTAGCCAGCTAATTGAATCGCCATTCGAAGCAGACATAGAACAATAACTTTAACTTGCTGATAGGACCATGCCCATTGAAAGCATGATGCCACTGATTAAAATACTCAGAAAAAAGTGTGTATACAAAAAAAACACAAAAAAAAACAACTAAAGCACTAACCTTGCCCGCATCCGGGGCGCATTGTCCTTTATCATACCACCACTTTTGGTAGAGTTTGAGGAGCTCTCCTATTTCGTTCAGCTGGAGGACAACAATGTTGATCTCTGCTCTGATATGTCAATAAGAAAACATGCTGTGATGACTTCGATCTAAACTTTTTTTTCCTAATTACAGCAGACTAGATCTATTAATAGCTCATTCAAAGACGTCGAGTTTAACAGACCTGAGATCTGAACCTCTCGGTGTGGCGATCCCATAACCTTTGACATCCAGGTCACGGCCGACCTTCATGGTGTTGCAAGGCTTCCTCTGGTTGTGGTACTCGTTGAAGGTGGAGTCCAGGAGGAAGGCGTACTTGCCCTGCAGTAGAGAATGGTTCGAATCTCTCTTTTTCTTTATATCTATATCTACATGTATGTATGTATGTATATATGTATGTATGTATGTATGTATGTATGTATGTATATATGTATGTATGTATGTATGTATATATGTATGTATGTATGTATGTATGTATATATGTATGTATGTATGAATGTATGAATGTATGTATATATGTATGTATGTATGTATGTATGTATGTATGTATGTATGTATGTATATATGTATGGTGAATGTATGAATGTATGTATATATATATATATATATATATATATATAAGTGTGGGGTTAGGGTTAGGGGTTAGGGTTAGGTTATGTACAGTGATTGCGAAGACAAAAGAGAAATAAAAGATGACAAGTGAGAAAAAAAGAGGACAAGAAAGAAAAAAAAGAGGACAAGAGAGAAAAAAGATGACAAGTGAGAAAAAAGATGACAAGAGAGAAAAAAGAGGACAAGAAAGAAAAAAAAGAGGACAAGAGAGAAAAAAGAGGACAAGAGAGAAAAAAAAGAGGACAAGAGAGAAATAAATAGGACAATCAACATTGTCATTATCATTATAAGCAAATTCCGTAAGAAACAAAACCTGAGATTTAAAATCCTTCCCTTTGCCATGGCATTAAAAACAGCAGATCATCAGAAAGAGATTTATCAACAAAGAAATAATTTAATATAAAAATCTTTCTAGACAGATCTTATAGACACGATACTAATGGAAAAGCTGGGTATGCCAAACAGGGCCAACGTCGTCATGACCAATGAGGCTATCTGATGAGACCTGACCCAAATAGCAAATAACTGACCACAACAACGAGTAAGCCCTATTCCAATATTTACACTTACGAATTGTGTCAGAAAATCGATAAATGGTACTTTTTGTATAAGGTCTTAACATGAAACATCAAGTTTCAGATTTATTTATAGGCTACATTAGCTCTAGGTTAGAGTCCCTATTTCTTGCAGGCCCCAAAAAGGTTCCAGGGATATTTTCATTCATTTTAGAAACACAGCAAAGGAAAAAATTATATGTTGAAAACAACAAAGTGCGTAGCCGGTAGGCGTTACCAAAGTATGGGGCCCCATACTGAAATATCTGAGGGCTTTTTTAAGTCTGAATATGGTCCTGAAGACACCCAGTGAAGCGTTTACATCATTTGAAACAATGGATGATAAATAGCTATGTTCTAAATTAACTTGCGGCAGCAAAATATTTCGATTATATTTGGACAAACTTTCACATCTTTAATGGCTACACTAATCTAGAAAAACGGTGTTAATTCTTCGATCGACTGTCAACTGCAAATACATCTTTATTACAATTCCTTTATTCAGCTTGCAAATTTATGCGAACTGGGAAAAACCCTTGACATGGATCTCGAATAACATCTTTAAAATATTTTCGTAGAAATTCGAAAGTAAAACCTATATATATATATATTAAGAATTACTAGCTAACTGGCCACACTGGGAAAAACTCTAGTTTGACCGTTTTAATTTTTTACAAATATTATTATCTAAAATTAAATTAGGTCTTGAAAATCTTGAACGGGTATTTCGGCATGTAGATTCTATTCATTAAAGTTTTCCCCCTTTCAGACATTGCCATACCTTGGAGTCTCTGACTCTCACTAACAAGCTTTCTACTTGCCATACCTTGGAGTCTCTGACTCTCACTAACTAGCTTTCTTCTTGCCATACCTTGGAGTCTCTGACTCTCGCTAACTAGCTTTCTACTTGCAATACCTTGGAGTCTCTGACTCTAACTAACTAGCTTTCTTCTTGCCATACCTTAGAGTCTCTGACTCTCACTAACTAGCTTTCTACTTGCCATACCATGGAGTCTCTGACTCTCACTAACTAGCTTTCTACTTGCCATACCTTGGAGTCTCTGACTCTCGCTAACTAGCTTTCTACTTGCCATACCTTGGAGTCTCTGACTCTAACTAACTAGCTTTCTTCTTGCCATACCTTAGAGTCTCTGACTCTCACTAACTAGCTTTCTACTTGCCATACCTTGGAGTCTCTGACTCTCACTAACTAGCTTTCTACTTGCCATACCTTGGAGTCTCTGACTCTCACTAACTAGCTTTCTTCTTGCCATACCTTAGAGTCTCTGACTCTCACTAACTAGCTTTCTACTTGCCATACCATGGAGTCTCTGACTCTCACTAACTAGCTTTCAACTTGCCATACCTTGGAGTCTCTGACTCTCACTAACTATCTTTCTTCTTGCCATACCTTGGAGTCTCTGACTCTCACTAACTAGCTTTCTTCTTGCCATACCTTGGAGTCTCTGACTCTCGCTAACTAGCTTTCTACTTGCCATACCTTGGAGTCTCTGACTCTAACTAACTAGCTTTCTTCTTGCCATACCTTAGAGTCTCTGACTCTCACTAACTAGCTTTCTACTTGCCATACCATGGAGTCTCTGACTCTCACTAACTAGCTTTCTACTTGCCATACCTTGGAGTCTCTGACTCTAACTAACTAGCTTTCTTCTTGCCATACCTTAGAGTCTCTGACTCTCACTAACTAGCTTTCTACTTGCCATACCTTGGAGTCTCTGACTCTCATTAACTAGCTTTCTACTTGCCATACCTTGGAGTCTCTGACTCTCATTAACTAGCTTTCTACTTGCCATACCTTGGAGTCTCTGACTCTCACTAACTAGCTTTCTTCTTGCCATACCTTGGAGTCTCTGACTCTCACTAACTAGCTTTCTTCTTGCCATACCTTGGAGTCTCTGACTCTCGCTAACTAGCTTTCTACTTGCCATACCTTGGAGTCTCTGACTCTAACTAACTAGCTTTCTTCTTGCCATACCTTAGAGTCTCTGACTCTCACTAACTAGCTTTCTACTTGCCTTACCTTGGAGTCTCTGACTCTAACTAACTAGCTTTCTTCTTGCCATACCTTAGAGTCTCTGACTCTCACTAACTAGCTTTCTACTTGCCATACCTTGGAGTCTCTGACTCTCACTAACTAGCTTTCTACTTGCCATACCTTGGAGTCTCTGACTCTCACTAACTAGCTTTCTACTTGCCATACCTTGGAGTCTCTGACTCTCACTAACTAGCTTTCTACTTGCCATACCTTGGAGTCTCTGACTCTCACTAACTAGCTTTCTACTTGCCATACCTTGGAGTCTCTGACTCTCACTAACTAGCTTTCTACTTGCCATACCTTGGAGTCTCTGACTCTCTGTATTCCCTCATTCGTGGAAGAGACAAAAACTGAAGGCTCAGAGTCTTTCATGAAACTCCACATTTTACTGTAGACTGGAACATTGGAATTCTAGAAGACAAGATCATGTTACAATTCTAGAATACAAGAAAATGTAAGAATATAATAAAATATACAATAATTTCTATAATGCCAAACAACTTAGAAATCTCGCATACTAAATCATTGCAGTTCTAGAATAAAAAGAATCAGTTCATTATTCTAATACAATACAACATTAGCATGCTACAATTCTAGAATACTAGAGAGGACATTAAAATTATATAATCGAATACGACATTGCTATTCTTTAATGCAAGACAACATTTTACAATTGAATTAAGGTAATTAATAATAGTTCATTCCACTGTTAATAAGCATGCCTCTAAGACCGCTTGCACCATAAGCATGCCTCTAAGACCGCTTGCACCATAAGCATGCCTCTAAGACAGCTTGCACCATAAGCATGCCTCTAAGACCGCTTGCACCATAAGCATGCCTCTAAGACCGCTTGCACCATAAGCATGCCTCTAAGACAGCTTGCACCATAAGCATGCCTCTAAGACCGCTTGCACCATAAGCATGCCTCTAAGACCGCTTGCACAGAACAAGGAGGACTGTAAGTCAACAAAAGCTGTCGTAGTAATCACTAACATCGCCAGTTATCTTCGTGGTATTCGTATGGAGGGAATTCAAAGGCTTAGTTCAAACGCCACATGACATGAAAACAAAATATCTTTCCTAAAAATGCTCTTATCATTGAAACACAGATGTTACGCTTTTGAACACTGCAGTGACTTTTTAGAAGCCAGGAAATCTCATCACAGGTTAGAGTTAACAGAACAGACGATCAAATGTAGAGGTATCTTATACAAAAGCAGACTAGAAGTTAATGTGCCTATGCCTGTATTTACAAGTCCAGTCAATTTATAACGTATATCTAGTTTCCCGTATTCATAAGTCAAGTCAATGTACCTATATAATAATATGTTCCAATCCTGCAGAAGCTGAAGTCCACTCATTATATAACATATATGTACCAATCTCCAGAGCTTTAAGTCCAGTTGATATTTAACTCATGTGTACCAATCTCTAGAGCCTTAAGTCCAGTCAATATATAACTTATATGTACCAATTCCCAGAGTCACAAGTTGAGATATTCGTTACAAACAGTCAAGTTACTTTGAAAAACTCCTCCGTTGAGCCATTGCTGATTATGCCGTATCTGATGTCTGTCTGCTTGGCCAGGTCATCGGCGGAATTGATGGGTACCTCCATTCTCTCAATGGTTAGAAAAGCGGCCAGATTGGCTGTGTAAGATGATATGATAATGAGGGTGAAAAACCACCAGGCGGATCCCACGATGCGCCCTGAGATGGATCTGAAAGACAAGAAGAAAAAAAACAAAAGACATGTATTCAAAAACAAACAAAGCCAAAACGGAAAGACCAAAACTTTCTGTATCGAACTGCGAGGTTCGGAGCTAAGATTGCACAAAGATTAAGAGATTAGAAATGTCAGAGATGAATGATTTAAAGAGATTACACGCCATTTCGTTTTCTTTTTCTTACGATGTGACTGATTGGGAAATGCTGTGTTTAAGCGCGAGAATTATTCGTCAGCCGATAGACTTAAGTAGATATGAGAGAAGAGAACTCTGTTTGAAGAGTTATTGTTCCTATGTTTCCCTTTCTAGGAACAAAAAAAAAAATACGCGACAATTCAAGCGCTTAGATCTACATCTAATCAACAAACCTCGTCCTGTTAACGCGATACTCTCGTGATCTAGTTAGAGTTTATAACAAGCAAATAAGCAATCAATTTGTATACTTTGTTATTACAGGCTTAATGTTAGGCCAATAATATATTCTCTAGAGTAGAGGTTCTCAAACTAACAGGAAGATCTGACGACGATCACCTACTAACTATTGGAAAAAAAAAGCCAACTAAAGCTCTATGGTCATATTATAAGGTCTTCAGGGCTTGCAAAGACCTTCTCTCGGGGAACAGTACCAGGGAAAAGAAGAATAGGCAGACAGAGATAGGGATGGGAAGACAACATAAAAGAATGGACGGGCCTGCCATTGAAAGAGGTTCTATACAACTAAGGCAAAAGACGGAAAGGAATGGATAAAGACGGTCGAAGAATTATATGTGGTGCCCCAACGGCCCAAAAGACTAAGGCAATGTTTCCCAAAATTTTTTTGCATCGGAACACTTCGCACATTCTGATTACTTAGCGGAACACTTTCTCTGCTTAATTTATGTGATGGCGTACTAGCTAATTATTCCAGTAGTTTGTGAAACGCCTCTTCAGGCCTCGCGGAACCCAGTTTGGGTAACACTGAACTAAGGGAAGGGTGGTAAAGGTGAAGCTGTACTGCTTTCAATGTGTCTCGTGCTTCAACACTACTCCACCCGTTACCCTCCTTTCATAATCAAACCTTCTCTGAACTACTCTTTACTTAATAGGACAACGAGTGCTTGGTAGAATGCAGGAAAACTCTCGGCACCGGGGCTCAGCCCAAAATTGTAGGGTGCAGAGCCGCAGAGCCACTGCTGAGGTCGCATAAGTTTGGTTTTGGGAGGGGGCCTAGAAACACTCCTCCAACGTTTTAAAAGAATTATTTATTTCAACTTCTTCCATATTGTCACAAAATATGTAGCTGGGTCTTGAAGGCTTTTTAGAATACAAAACTTAACCTTCAACATTGGACTCAATAACATTTTCTAATTCTAACTGGTTTGGTTATTTTGTTTATGGTTTCTTTAAGGTTTTAAACGCTCTTTCCCTAGTCCAGAACGCCCAAGACCGTACGCCCTAGTCCAGTACGCTCTAGTTCAGTACGCTCTAGTCCAGTGCGAACTAGTCCAGTACGCCATAGTCCTGCACACCGTAGTTCAGTACACCATAGATCAGTACGCCCTGGTCCTGTTCACCGTAACCCAGTACGCCTTAGTCCTGTTCACCGTAACCCAGTACGCCCTAGTCCTGTTCACCGTAACCCAGTACGCCCTAGTTCAATCTACCTTTAGGAAGGTAGAGGCTGGAGGCGGATAGAGATCTCGGAAAGTTACGACAGTCCAAAGTGAAAAATTTTTTTAAGTGTTAGAACATTAAGGATCTATTTAGAGCTTACCCCCTTGATATCTCGTGTCAATGTAGGTAACTACCAGTTCTTTCATACATGTTTTAACATCGCTATTTGGGGTCAACTGGCTGCATGTGTTGGCCAGAGAGAAATGGTCTTACCACTGTCCACCCACCAACGGGATTGTCTGTTAGGGTTTATTTCCTTAGATTTTGACCTTACAAGGACACGCACAAGTCATTGCGGCTATTAACCTATAGATAGCGGTCTGGTTATTAACCTATAGCTAAATGTCTGGTTATTAACCTGTAACTTTCTTTTCATGGGGTTAAACCTCCTTGCAGATTAGCCTAAGACTTCACAGCCCCAGTTTATGTCTTTCACCACAAAGAGTAGCTGCATAGGACTTACTTTGGCTAAGCTATGCACTGTCATGGGAGACTTTTTAATGGCTCCCTTTTTGCAGATGCTAGCCAGCGGTGGCAACACAATACTGAAACTTCCCACTGCCGTTAGACACTATCCTTGTGGAGACATGTGGATTTCAGGAAACTTATATGAATGAACGAAACTAGTCAGCGGTTTTATCGTTAAGCCACAAAGTCTAAAGGCCATTAAAGTTCTTCTTTGTAAAGCTTTATTATGTGCAACCTTTAACACGAGCTCGTTTATTAAAAAAAATGCATTGGAAGCCTATTCAACGTTTGGTAGTGGAGGATCGAAACATATTAGCAAATAACTAGAAAATTACCTGGGGTATATGTCTGAACCTTGCTGCATGAGAGCGCCAAGGCTGAACCACAAAGTGTTGGCTAAATTAAATGCTGGCTTCTTCTCTTCTTCGGGGGGTCTCCTTGGCTGGCTTGTGTCCCATTCATATGGGCTGAATCTACCCACCAGATACAAAACTGTGCTTACGCCTATGAATCCCAGAAGTATCGAGACCCATACGCCATCTGATAAGGGGTTCTGAGGATTTAGTCAAATCAATACTTAGTAACCAGTACCTAGTAAATTGAAGGAAATAGCCGACTTGATTTCTGATACATATTTTTTACTGGTTGGTAAATACCTTGAAAGAGAAGACACCGCCTTTTTCTTTGTCTGGTTTCTTTATCATGATAGAAGTGCCCAAATTCATAAACGGTTTGGAAAAATCCACAAACCGTTCACGAATTTCTGTGATAGTCAGAGCAGCGATGGCCATGTCTGCTTTCTTGGCGGAAAAAAAAAAATTGGGACAAGTATTAGCATGGAATATTTAAAAATTATTCACCCTCTTCCCCCCCCCCCTCTCTCTCTATCGATCTATATATTTACCTCTCTCTAACTCAAAACTCATCCTTGTTAATAACAAGTCATCCCAATCAGTCACAATTCCCACCAATCAATCACAGATCACTCCAATCAATCAAAATTCATCCCAATTAGTCACAATTCACACTCATCAATCATACATCACTCCAGTCAATAAAAATTGTCCCCAATCAGTCACTATTCACACCAATCAATCATAGGTCACTCCAGTCAATAAAAATTCATCCCAATCAATCAAAATTCACCCCAATCATTCACAAATCACTCAAATCAATCACAATTCGCCCCTATCATTCAATACCTAGCCATGCCACTAAGAACGAACTATTCATGTGAATCACATCTCAGCCCCTGTCAATAAAACATTTGGATACTTCGCTTTCTAAAACTCACCCCCGTCAACAGCTCGCCGATCATTCCATTCCAGCTTCCGTTCTCAGATCTGGCTCCGTAATTTCTGTCAGCCACCAGACGTATGGCGTAGTCAAACTTCAACATGACGGAAATTTTCTGAGATTGGATATGACACAAGGTCAGTGACAGACTTCATGGCATGTCTCTAAAATCTAAAGTATGACTTTCTAGACCAGTGATGCCCAAAATACGGCCCGCGGGCCACATCAGACCAGCGACGTAATTCAATCCGGCCCTCCGAAACGTCCGCTCAAAGTGTAGAAAATTCGTCTCCATATAAAAGAAAAGAGGTTTGAAAGAAATATCTTTCCCTAAGTTAGGGTAAATGGATTGCTACTGATAATAAGCCAACATATCTGTTTTATAAAGAAAGAGTGGCCCTTTTAAAAGAACATAAAACAGTTCTTAAATTAATGTAACTACCAGATTCATGGGTTTCTAATAAAAATGGTTCATTGTCTATTTCCTTTTTTGTTTTTTTAACTTTTTGTTGATGTGTCCAGCGACACGAGTGCCGGAAATTAAAATGGCCCGCCGGCCGAATAAGGAGCATCACTGGTCTAGCCTAACTACATCTATCTTCTGGACTCGCTTTATGAGTGAGATGCTAACATGGATCTCAGCTAATCATACTACTTGATCAAATATAGGCAAAAAGTCATTTTTTACAGATAAAAACCTGAGCTATTTACCATATTTAGTATTCCTTATTCTTAGATAACACTGTATTCATGCTAACCGTAGCAATTTGCAGCATTGATCATGACAACTTTTCATTATCTTTTGGAGCTGAAATTTCGCACATAATGCTCAAGCAGCGTGATATCACATTTTATAGAATTCTTGAAATTTCATCTTTTATTGAATTAGCTTTTAATTATTTTATAAATCGCTAATCCCAGTGTTAGATTGTATTGTATTTGTCCTAGTACTTTGTATCAGTAATATCCTTGTACATATGGTCGCCCCCACGAAAATGTAAAACGTGATCCATCAATGCTATATTATTGAAACATAATGTAAGATTGTATTTGACAATAGTGCTGTTATCTAACAACATATAATGGATCATTTCCTCGTTGTTTTAATAAATCCCGAAATATTGAGGTTTTTACAAAGTCTGAGTTTCTTTTTAGCGGCCCCCTAAGGGAGAAAAGACGCGATTAGTTTTGTGTAGAATGTCTGTCCGTCCGTCCCGTTTAGATCTCATAAACTATTAAAGATAGTGAAAATCCGACATCATAATATTTTAGTCCATTCAAAGTTCTGATGCAACAACTACTTTTTTCTTTTCTGAATGCGAAAAATCAAATTTTAAAATGACTTATGGAAGCAGTTTTTCATAAAAATACACCCCTTTTACAACTATTCACTATTAATAGTAACCAACACGGAAGACTCTTAGTAGAGTAGATAGTGATGAACTATATTTTTGACACATTTATGCAAACGGTTTTAGATTTTTGTGAATTTTTTTTTTTAACATTTGTATTGCTTAGTTAAGTAATTTAAAACAACAATTAATAAGTAGCTTTTCATATTATCGCGTGAAATGCAGCCGTGCTGAATAGCAATAGATCAGTGAACTCAAGAATTGTCTTTTTACGGAAATGTTGTTTTTTTTTCTTGAGAAATAAGAGATTGTCCCTTTGCAATACAATTAGAGCCGCAATTATATATTCATTATAAGACATCAGTTAGGCCAGGTTCACATCTAACTTCACATTCACTTTCATCTATCCTTTGAACTGTGGACCGCTGGGGCACCACACAAGATCCGTCAACCTTCTTTCTCCATTCTTCTCTGTCATTTGTCTTTGATAGGATTTCATTCTGATGTTCTTTCTGAAAATATTGATAAGTGCCTTTTTACCTGCCTGGGTGGACCACTTCGGGGGCCGATTTTGAGTTTGTGTCTCCACACAAACTGTCTTTGTAACCTTGTTTTTTAAATTGAGGTTAAAATACAAAAACGCTTAGAATTACTTTTTTTTTGTTCTGTGGACAGTTATAACTTTCTTTTTAAAAAAATCTTTGGCCAGAGAGTATTCTATAAAATGAGAGTGTAAACGACCTACTTTTGATAGGGTCTTTCTAATGAGGAAACAGCTGTCGCCTTTTAAGTGGAAATTAAAGCAAGAAAAGGCTGGATAAATTCTATGGTCTCTTGAGTCCACACAGCTTAATAAGAAACAAGACTGCTAGTTGAACGCCTGAGTTGAGTTTCAAGATCAAATAACGAGACAGATGCACGACTTTTTTTTTTGGTGCTCATTTTAGAGTCCCAATGGATAGCCCTATAGGAAGCACATCATTAAAATTATAGAAGTTTTTACCGATCGTGTCTAGTCCAAAATTTAATTGCATCATTTCGTAACGTATTTTCTTTTTCACAGTGAAGAGAGAATTTACTAAGAAGAAAAGATGTCTGAATATTTTGTTTAACCTTTAACATACAAAGGCGGAGTTTCGAATATCTTGTTCTAACTACAATAGCTAATTTTCTTGTACTTTTTTAGACTGACATTTTCTTTCATTAACCTACCTAAAAACCTAAACCTAATCTGAGTAATATTAGTGTAGCTAGTGATTTGGAGGGCCTTGGAGGCTTGATCTATTAAGTGCCCTGCATTTTGACATCATTATACGAGATAATGTACTTAATAAATATGTCTAAATTCCGATTGGTACACTATATAAGTAATATGACAAGATTACAAAGACAGTTTGTGTGGTAACACAAACTCAAAATCGGCCCCCGAGGTGGTCCACCCAGGCAGGCTTCAATATTTTCAGAAAGAACATCCAAATGAAATTATATCAAAGACAAATGAGAGATTAGAATGGAGAAAGAAAGTTGACAGATCTTGTGTAGTGCCCCAACGGTACAGCAGACCAAAGGATAGGTGCAAGTGAATGCAAAATTAGATGTGAACCTGGCCTAACTAGTTCCCCTTTCAGACCTTGTGGTCTATAGGGCAGATGATGTAAAGTTCATCTGTTTTTGTGGCCTACATTTAAGGAGGGTGTCATGTAGCCAGCACAACGACCAACTTTTCCCCAACTAATATCAGGTACCCATTGGAGGTGGGTGGACTCAAAGGCGCCTAAGGATTTCGAAGTTGAAAAAAGTCTTCACCAGGATTCGAACGCGGGTCCCCGGTTCGAAGCCAAGCGCTTTACCGCGCCTCTTCTGGCCTAACTCAGGGGTCGGCAACCTTTTGAGTCGGAAGAGCCAAAAATTACAATTTACAAAATTTCAACGCCTTTAAAGAGCCACAAGATTTTTTTTCTTCCAAACAATAAATAGTACTCGCATTAATAAAGTTTTTTCTTATAAAAAAAACGAATCTATTTATTCAAAAGAGAAAATATCAATTTATCTTTATATTAATATTGTTTTACAAAAAAAAAAAAAGAGTATATATATACATATGGTTCTATTGGATAATTACTTATTTCAGTATAAAATCTAAACATTTAAACATTTACATACAACACTAACCTGTATTTTAATAACAAAAAATTGAGCAAACAAATTCTGTGATAACTATGGCTTTGCATGGTATTAGAAAGTTTGGATAAATTTGGCTTATAGCTTGTTTGTAGTTTGAAACACGTCTCTAAATTTTCATTTGTTAGTTGGCATCTTACTTTACTTTTAATTGCTTGCTCGCACGAATATACCGATCCGACGATAGTCAGCCTTCCAAATGCCATCTTTTTCACCTGACTGAAGCATTAATCTGGAAGACTATTCCATGCGTCGAATTTGAGTGCCTCATCTCGCTGACCACTTTTGTTGCGTTACTTTTCTGGAGCTCCAACTCTTCCAACTTGATTTTCAACTCTGTATATTTTCCACTACTCAAAGTTTTACTTTATAAATCGATCAATTGCACGTCTAAAGATACAGTATCTATTTCAGATGGTTTGATGTGGATTTCGGTCCTATTAGTGTTGAGATTTTTTTTATAAATGCTGCAGCCATTTTGTTAGTTTTAAATTGCTCAAATAAATTCAATTTTAATTTTTCTTTCTGTGTTGAACTACCTCGTGTCAACAGTTGCACTGGTTTTATCGCAATATTGCTTTACAAATTGAAAATGAAGTAACTGACCGCTATGAATAATTTCTGCAAAAATATTTACTTTTTTCAAAACAAACGAATTCTTCTGCCAAAACATAGACTTGGTATCCCTTTCCTTGCAGTTTTAGATTCAGTTCATTTGATTTGACTGTTATATACAACATAAAGTAAAATGCTTGCAACCATTTGTCGTTCTCTAATTCAGGGTGATTAATGCCTTTATCATTTAGGAATGTGTTGAATTCATTCAAGCACTAAGCAAAACGTTTCAACACCTTACCTTTAGAAAGCCATCGCACTTTATTGTAAAGAAGGAGGTCAGAATACTAAGTCTCCATTTAGTAAAGAATTATTTAAACTGACGATGATAGAGTGCTTTTGACAAGATACTGTTAAAAATCTGGATTACCAAATTCACGACCTCAACTTTCGGCCGGAAATGTTTGGACACAAAGGTGTATTATGTAGTAAAACGTAAGAATTTCTTGGTTTAGTTTGCGCCAAAGAATTGTAGTTGCTCCTTTATTTTTTCCTGTCCTACTTCTGGCTCCATTAGTTGCTATTGAAACGATTTTATTTATATAGATTACAGTGTCTTCAAAGTATTTTTTGCATGCCATTAGCTGTATCTTCTCCTTTAGTTTGTTACGAGAGCGGTAGAAATCCTAGAAGTTTTTCTTTTGGACCTTGGGAAGGCATATATGCGACAAAAAGTTTAACTTGTGTCTTGTCTTTTATGTTGCAAGTTATAAGGCAAAAGAAATGTGAATATCTTCTACCTGCAAATACTTACATTTTAAGACATGGGGGCGGGGGGCGCTGAAAAAGGAGAACAAGTGGCTGAGAGATAGAATCGAATCAGAACGATTTTTAAATGTTTTTATTTTCGATAAAATAAATAATATTTGCGCAATTAACTAAAGAGCCGAATGTGGCTCGCGAGCCGCAGGTTGCCGACCCCTGGCCTAACTTATGTCTTATAATTGATGTAATTGTTTTGATAAGGCTCAATCTCTTAGTCGAATGCTCAAAATACAAACGAAAATATTTGCGAAATGAACGAATGTTTACGAAAAATGACGTTTATAAGATTACTATTCGTTTTAATCTAGGTCTAACTTATAATGCATACTAATTAGCTTTTTCTCTTTAAAAAACTGCTTGCATAACTGATTTAAAAAATTATATTTTTCGCTATGAAAAAAAAAAAATAAAAATAACCGTTGCATCAGAAGTTTGAATGGTCTAAAATATTGTGATGTCGGATTTCCACTAACTTTTCTAGTTTACGAGATCTAAACGGGACGGACGGATAGACGAACAGAAGGACAGACATTTCGCACAAAACTAATAGCGTCTTTTCCCATTTCGGGGGCCGCTAATAACACACAAAATAATCATTACGACTCTTTTATTGAATAATAGCATTGTTTATTGGCGAGATAATGCAAAAGTGACAAATTCTAATTCATATCGCGTCACGTCGTGCTTTCTGTGCAGCAAAGGCATCTACGACATTTAGATCGACGCTGTGTAGTATTTTCAACTCCACGTGAATAGCTAAATTACATGAAAGTGGCGTAAAATGTAATATTTAAATAAACACAAATTATGACAATTATTAGGTGGACCCCTCAAGTGGGGGTCCGGGGGATATTTTAATTAGGACCCCCCAGACCCTACCCAAAAGAGCACATCAAAAAATTGACCCAAAAATATTTATGGTGCCTAGATGATACCATGAGACGCTTAGCTGAGCGGTAAAGGACTTGGTTCCGAACCAAAACGCCCCGGGTTCGAATCCTAGTGAAGACAGTGATTTTTAATTTCCAGCTCTGTATGGCGCCTCTGAGTTGAGCCAGATCTATTGGCTACCTGTCACTGATTGGGGAAAAGTAAAGGCGATTTGTCGTTGTGTTCGTCTTTAACCGTCGCCTAAACAATAAGATGACCTTTACATCACCTGCCTCATAGATCGCAAGGTCTGAAATAGGCTAGATAAACCCAGCTTGGTACAAAACATGTTTTTTTCATGGCTTGGTATATTAAGGCTTGAAATATTTAATTATAATTAAATAATTTTTGCTTCAAACTAGCTATTGAAAAAAAAAATTTCTCAAGTACCTTTAGCAGGTCCACACAGTAGCCTTCAAACTGTTCATTGCCAGAGCAGGGAGTGCCATCTGGCGGACACTTTCTCATCACAAAGGGATTTTCCTAGAGAAAGAAATCTAAAATAATTATCTAAATAACCTTGTGAAGTAAGTCTTACAGTTTGTTTAGGACACAGATAAATCTTTGCCCTTTGTATGTACCAACTTCTTTTTCCACAAGACCAAAGTTCCGATGGGAGGTTATAGGCACAGCGTCTGGAGTAACACTCAGATTGGAACTTAGGATTATCTACTATAGGCAGACCAGAAACTGAGACAAGAGCGTATGATTCATGCCATGTTGGAGAGAAGCTATTAAAAAAAGATTTGAAAGAGAGGAGTACAAGTACAAATGTGAGTTGGCAACGTTTGAAAATGAACATTTTTTCTGAAGGCTTGTCTAGTAGATTTTGTGATTTACAATTGATTAAACTAAATACTATAAAGGACTTCAATGCTAATTGTGTGACGTAACTAGATATACCAATAAACCTTGCTTCGTTATCTACGTTCCTTCACTCAAGCTTTTAAATCATAATTATGTGTTGTAACAACCAATGGATGGTGACGCTTCTCCTGACGTTTTGAGTTAGAATGTTAAGTAACAGAAACTATTTGACTGATATGCTTGAAAGGAGAAGTAATGTTTTATTAAAAGACTCCATCCTTAACCTTAACCATTATTTTTTTAATTATCCATAGACGATATAAACCAGTGATGCCCAAAATACGGCCCGCGGGTCCGCGACATGATTCCGTCCGTCCTGCCAAAACGTCGGCACCAATTGTAAATAAAATTACCCCGCCCACAGACACTAAAAAGAAAAGTCGTTTTAAAAAATAAATCTTTCCCTACGTTAGGGTCAATGGATTGGTACGGACAGTAAGTCAACATATTAGTTTGATAAAAAAAGAGTGGCTTTTTTTTCAAGAACATAACATTCAACAGCTTTTTCAAACCAAACACATGAATAAATAAGGCTGCATTCTTGGTTTGATTACAACCAGAATGGATGACATTAGAATATTTACCAAAAAGAGTCCAAAAAATAAGTCTGCTGCAAGGCTAACTGTAAGTAGAGACATGAAGGCATTTACCGAACTCGAATTCCTAAAAAAAGTTTTGGTAGCATAGATGAAAGAAATGAGTCCTAACAAGAAGAATGCTGTTGAATGCAGTTGAAGCTGACAACCTTTCTCATGACAACTTCAAGGCGAGTAAATGATATGGATAAATATCTCCATTCAAAATAAACAAACAAACCAGATTTCGAAATAGTTTCTATTGCCGCTGACGAATCTAACGACAAATCTGATACCGCTTTAAAGCTTGGTATTTATTGGCGTCTAAAGGTTGAAAGTAGAAACATTGCTGATAACTTTCATGGGATGCAGACAGTTGGTTTCTACTCCGTGGTGTTTTGTGAAACTTTTCTAAGTCTCCGAAAACAAGCGTTAAGGATGATTCTAATAATTACAAACACTTATTTGTGAGGACAAACCAGTGATACATCTAATAGAGTGCTTTTTACATAATCGTCTCGTGGACGAACATCTAGAATTATAGATTCAGTGCTATGACTTGGTGTTTTATCTATGCAAATATTTAAACGTTGGTTTTCGAAAAACTTCTCATGAATTATTGTAAGTATTAGATTACCGGGTCTGTGATGTCACTACAATATCATTTATTCCTTTTTTCACTTTTTCTTTTATAGGGCCTCGATTTTTGTATACACATTTAAAGAGTGAGAGAGAGAGTTCGTTACTTTACTAAACCCGAAAACCTCTTCACTAACAGAATCCAAAATGTGTAGCTGACACGCGGCCATTTACTTTGTCTTTGGTCGATCTAAAAAGGTGGACATCAATAAATCCCTAAATAAGTCAATGTACAAACCAATATTGTGGTCACTATTCTGGTCCTGTTAACGTCCAGGAAGACACTGGTAGGTGCAGGCCTGATCCGGTTGGTTCTCACCCCAACACCATATTCCCAAGTGCCGATAGAGCGGAGGGTCGTGCGGTACTCCAGGTGCATGATGTCCAGTTTGGTGTTAACCCTGACCCCGTGCTGGTCAACAACGATTGGGCCGGTCATTCCTTTTACCTTTGCCTTGATAAATCGTAAACAAACAATCGTTTACAAAAATGAAGCCTCTCCTGTTATAATATACTCAAATATATACTACAACAAATTAAAAACAACATTATCCTTTTTAAATAGCTTATATTTCATGACTTTGCATCCCTTATTTTGAATCCATTATGTCCCTAATTTTACATAAATATTGACGAATTGAAGCGATTGAAAATGTTTTTATTAATTGTTTCTATTTTCACCAACGTCCGAGCTTATAGTATGCAATGGTTTCATCACTTGTGTGTGAAGGGGGCGTATAGAGGAGAAGGTTTCTGTGCTGCCTTTTCAATTATAAAAAAAAAGAAAAGCTGATTGAGTCTGAATTCGAGGTCTCGAGCCTCCACGACTAGGGAAAACTTGTTAACCCCTGAGCTTTTCAAGTACTTAATAAAAATAGAAAGTTGTATAGTTTAATATTGTAGAGTTTCAATTTTTATCGGGCAACCTAATGCTTATCTCCATTTAGCTTAGTACATTCTTTAATTAGAAATATTAATTATGAATAATTATTAAATAATTGATTTCTTTTTCCATTGATTCATGTGTTTGGCATTGCCTATGGATACTTGTGCGAAATTTCCACGCAATCTTGGAAGTGGGCGAGATGGCATGTACAAGATTCCATCCAGATATTTCAAGTGCCATTAGAGCATGGAATGGGTTGCCTAAATCAGCCAGGAAAAACAACGACTTAGCAGAATTTAAGTCATTGATTTACATGCATGACTAGATTGACACATGAAATGCGTAGGACGTAATCATCTTCTTTTTTGAAGTAACGTCTGTTATATATAAGATAATATATACGAGTTGGTTGATTTAAGCTTTGTTAAAAATACACTATTTTTAAAGCCATTCAGTTGACATTAATGTCCCCCCCCCCAAAAAAAAAAATAAAAAATAAATTAGCAGTTATTTTCCAGCCAATCTTAAATGGTTTAAAAAAAAAGCATTGACTTGTAAATGATATTGATTTTGATTAATTTAAACACTAAAGCTTAACCTGTTCAGTTTGAACAGTGCGGCTAAAACAATCAGATACCAGACTCGATTTTTATTTGGTTAAAATGTGCGAATTAATGACACTATGAGTCCTCTCATCTCCCCAACCCTTGTATGAAAATAAGTAGTAATAGTTTTAGAAAATGTCCTGTCATGAATAGAAAAGAGGAAGTGATCTACTTTCAGTAAGGCGTCCCTAATGGCGGGTCCGTGCATCCAGGGCACTGGCGGGTCTCTCCAACACTGGATCCCTTTAGTCCCGTTATTATAAAGTTCAGAATGCCTGTCAGGGATAAAGTATGTATTTGTTATACTGCTAGACTGAGAGATAAAGAAAGAGAGAGAGATAAGGAGAGAGAGAGAGAGAAAAGAAGGGAGGGAGAGAGTGAGAAGAAAGAAGGGAGGGAGAGAAAGAATAAAAAAAAAGAAAAAAGAGATGATAAGAAAGAGAAAGTAAGAGAGAAAAAAAGAAACAGTGTAAAAGATAAAAATAGATAAAAAGATACAGAGAAAAAATAGATAAAAACAGAGAGAGAAACGGAAGAAAGTAAGAGCTAGAGAAAGAGAGAATGAGCCAAAAAGAGAGAAAGAGAAAGAGAAATAGGAAGAAAGAGAAAAAAGAAGTAAGAAAAATATAAAAGAGAAAGAGGTGACAAATTAGAGAGAGATTGAGAGAGAAAATAAATGAGGATACTGCGGAGAGACAGAATACTTCCTCACCTAAATGTCTTAAAGATGTGTCTCGAAGCATTCGACTCTAGAAGGTCTTGAAGTGCCCTCTGTACCAGGCGGAAGGCGTCGCCAGCTAGAGCAGCGTCTATCTGAAACCAATGTCCAGTATCTACAAGGAGCTTCATCAGAAAGTTTCACAGAAAACAAATACCCAGTTACCACGAAACCAAAGCATTCATTTCCTATTCAATCAGCCAGCTCTTCTTCTTCTTCGTTCTCTAGTGTTATGTTGGACAGTTCAGAGGACTAGACCAATACATGAGATGAACTGCGCAGTGGTTTCCAAACAGGCATCTCTCCATAGAGTTTTCTTTCTATTGGGGTGTTTTTGGGGCCAGCGTCTTGTACGGGCCTCTTGGTAAAAAGAGCAGTTTTGGAGGACATGGTCAGTATTCTATTCTGATACTCCACATGGGCAGATCTCACTGGTTCCAATTTTCAGCTTTCGGTACATTTGTTGTCTCATTCTGTTGTGTCCAGTCCTACGTCGAAAGATTTGACAAGATCAATGTCTAATCTTTCGACCGAGCTATCATTATGAGGGTTATATAAATTGTATCTCAATTCTAGCTAGGTACATTTTGTATTGAAAATCTTATTAGCAACGTCTACATATAGGAGCTTTGCTGCAGAGAGAGGAGGAGGAAACCATAAAACAAAGTGGGAAGCTTAAACTTGGCTTGGCTACCTATGAAGAGGGTTTGAGGTTCAACGCCCGACTCGAGCTGAGCTGTGCTAACTGAGCGCCTAAAGGCAGCATGGAAAACCTTCTCCCAGATATCCCCTCCCCCCACTGGTCCACTAATGAGATTGGACCATAGCGCTCTGGGCATGCTAAAAGCATGAAAGTAGCGCTTTATAAAAGCTATAAGTATTATTATTATTAAATAGAAATATCACTTCATGAAAAGCAAGTAATGAAAGTTATCGAGATAAACGAATAATAATATATAGTCCAGGTCTCAGCCAAACTGCAACAATCAAATTCTAAAAAAACGAGAATCCTATGCGCGATAAAAAATACGGCATTATCCCGTAATTTTTGGAATCTGGTGAAAGAAGCTTCTCGCGCCTCGAAATAATGAAGAATTACTTGAGGTCAACAATTCTCTTAGATAGATTGAAACATTTGGTAATTCTTGCTATTGAGCGTGATCTATGTAGGAAATCGAATTTTTATGATATACTGTATGACTTCGCTACACCCAAGTAATTCTGTAAGTAGTAAAGAATGAATAAAATGCAAAGACGAGTGTATTTTCCAATACAAACTTTTAATTTTCACTTATAATCCGTATCTCTACCCAAACTGGGCCCCGCGAAATCTTATTCGCATAGAGCCCAAAAAATGGTTAAATCAGGCCCTGCTATTTAGTGACAGGTGAATACAGAGTAGATTACTTGTTCTCCTCCCCCCCCCCCCTCTTTTTTTCGCCGCTAAAACAACGTGGAGTAGAAATAAAAAAGAGTGATCTTTCCATGACTTCTCGGTCACAATGGTTAAGTCTGGCCTATTTTGTGACTAGTGAATACTACTTGTTTTCCCCACCCTTTTTATTTCGTAGGGTAACTCTAGTCCGACTTTTAGAAATAAAAGAGTGATCTTTCCTTTACGTATTGTCCAAACTGTTGAGCGAGCCATGAAGATAATTATATATAGAGAGAGATAATTAAAAAACAAAAAAAAACTTATTTAAAGGGGAAGTAATCCATATTTACTCTATATCTCAATAGTATATGTTTTTTCCCTTGTTTTCACTATCAAACAAAAATTAATTGATTACCACTATTTAATTAGCTTATTGGCTAATTTTTCATTGATTCATGTTTTATTAACAATGAATAATTGAGGAGTTTCAACTTGATCTGAGAACAGGAAGTGGGAGAAACCAGACAGAGTTGATAAAAGGTTCGTAAAAATGATGCTTGCAATAAGCTTTCTTGACATTACTTAAGTCTTATTTCATAACTTCCGCTTACGACCTAGAAAAATGATGCAATTTATTTGTTTCAAGATAATCAGCCAAACAAGCTTTTTCTGCCCCAGAATCAATTTTAAAAAAATAAAAATAAATATACCAATTTATAAATGTTACCAAATTCTAAATGTTAATTAGTAATATTGTTTTAATTAAATTTAATTGCATTTTAATTAGGGAAAAGGGAGGCAAACCTTGCAATATTGAGAGGTATGGCAGCAATGAGACGTCTCTCCTCATGTACTATAAATAGCCTTTTAAAATTTTTATTTTTTATTTTACTTGTTATTTGTTGTTTTTTTTTCGCTTTAACAGACTTAGGCTATTGTTTTGTAACGTGGGCAGGCAGAAGAGGCCGGGCAGCAGCTAGTAACGGGACTGATATAGAGAAACACTGGGTTAAATCTAAACTAGTTTATTTGACTTCTCAAGTCAATCATTGATTTAATTTAAGGACGAACTATTTGACCTCTACATTATCATTTTTCAGTTTAGATCTAGGAATAACTGTAACTGAAACAAAGTCTAATATCTTGTTGAGACAGAAGATGTAAAGTACATGTTTCTATGGCCTACGGTTAACGAGGGTGTCATGTGGCCAGCACAACGACCAATAATCTTTACTTAGCTCAGCTATTGACAAGGGGCCATTAGAGTTGGGGTGGACTCAAGAGCCTCCTAGAAATCTCGAAATTTTAAATTCCAGTCTTCACCGATATTCGAACCCGAGACTTCTTGGTTCGAAAGCCAGCACGTTACCACTCTGCCCCCCCCCCCCCTCTGGACTAGCTAAATGACCTCTCAAAATGCACAGATGAAAATGAATCAGAAGATGGAGGCGTTCAATGCACCGCACCTGGTAGTCTGTGATCAAGACCACCTCAAGGAAACATTTCAGTCTTGCTTCTATTTTGAAACAGGTTGATTAGATCAAATGTCAAATCGTTTCGTTGTTACTTCTACCTGTTTCACTACTCGTTGCACTACCTGTTTCACTACTCGTTGCACTACCCGTTTCACTACTCGTTGCATTACCCGTTTCACTATCCATTGTAGTAGCTGCTTCACAGATTTCTTATCCATTTTACTACTCGTTTACTAACCTAGTCTTGAAAGTTTCAAAAGTTACTTTCAAATCATTTTGAGAATGTGCCAGCAAGAGACTCACTAACATCTCCGCGTGAAGACCGTTCCTCCTCTCATTCTCTCACTAACAGACACACACACACGCTGTCTAAATAAGCCTCTCCTCTCCCAACAGACACACACACACACACACTGTCTAAATGACCCTCTCCTCCCTCAATTCTTTGTCGCCACTAACAGCATTTGAACAAAGCCAAAGACAAACACAACAGCACGTACGGAAATCTTGGGTGCGGCAGTAGGGGGCCCGGAAGCTGGAGTTGTCGCTCGTGGCATGAATGTCGTCACTTCCGCCGGATCGATAGGAAGCCGGAAGCCGGTAACGTTCACACCTCCGTAGAGGAAAGAGTGAAGATCCAGTGAGTCGACGTACTGAAAAAAAAAAAAAAAAGTAATTTAAAAAAACAACAGGGGCAGGTAACAACAATGATGAAGATGACGTCATATAGTCACAAGAGAACTAAATGCCGGAAGTTTCTTTTGTGTCTTCATTTAATGAGATAATGGTCAGATCTTTATTGCAGATAATTTCGTAATAGTATAAAAATGTATTTTTAGCAGCCCCCAAGAAGGGAAAAGCCGTCATAAGTTAGCGTGGTCTGTGCATTCGTCCGTTCATGTGTTATTTTTCTTTTAAATTTAAGTTACTTTAGTTTAAGACTAATTTCATAGCAAACACCTCTCTCTGTCTTTCTGAATCACAACCTTGTTTTTCAAACAAAACTTCCCAAAATAGTGTTTAAATTTTTTTTTGTACAGAGTGGAGAGCTATAATAAAACTATCCACACTATATTTATTTCAAGAAAATGTATTCCAACTCTGAACCGGAACTATCGATTCGAAATGGCAACTAACAAACAGAAAACACACACACACAATTAATTTGATTCAGGAAAAGTCACATGGCTTCCCTACAAATGTTTCATGTGCGCATGGCAATCTCGGAAGTGCTACTATTTCCATAATGAGAATAATGACTACTGGACTTATGTTACATCTAAGTTAATTATATGGTTTGTAATCTGGGAAGTCGCAGCAATACACCATCCTTTGATACCACCTTCGATTTGGTTTCATAGAACGGTGAAAGTGCTAAAAACGTCACATGAAATATATTAAGATCTTGGCTTCTATACTGAGAAGTCTGGAGTTCGATTCCAAGCAAATCTAGAAATTTAAATTTTGGGATTTTTAGCAGGTTTCTGTGTGGTGTTAATAAAAGTTACAGTACATTGTATTGAATCAAGAAGTTTGTTCACGTTTTAAAGTTGTATACTCAAATAGAATTCGCCTCATCGCTTTAGGTGTACGACCCAGCAACAACAACAACAACAACAACAACAACAACACCAAGAAGAAGAAGAAGAAGAACAACAACAACAACAGCAACAACAACAACAACAACAACAACAACAACAACAACAACAACAACAACAACAACAACAACAACAAGACGTTAACATACAAGGTCGAAAACATATTTCCTACTAGACTTTCAACTTTTCTACTATAAATATATTTTCTTTGGGTAGGGCCACCATGTTGTTAACATAATAAAAAGTGGGCATTCTTCTTTCCACATATTTCCGATTCCCCACTATTTTTTTTTGTTTTGAAAATGGGAAAGTTACAGAGGTGAAGAGGAGCAGAAGTGGACTCACTCAATTTTTTCCCGCCTGTTTGGTAAATCGACGCGCTGAGCAGCCAAAGAAATAACAGAAATAAGACTCAGTGATGAATCAGGCTTTTAGTGCCGTAAAGTAATGGCGGCCTGTTTACGGCAGTGATTGAGAGTTATATCCCTTGATGAAGGAGAGCGTAATGCATTTACTATTTGCCTGGGAGTTATGGATTATCTCCCTTGGTCTTTCAAATAAAAAATATGGAAGAAAAAGAAAATATTTGCTAGCTTCCTAGTCTGATTGAAAAAAAAAGAAAATGGATTCGTAATGATTGTAGAAAACTAGTTCTTCGAAACTTCACAAACCCCTTTTTAGAAAAAAAAAAGCAAAAAAAATAGAAATTTGACAATTTGCCTCTTAAGACCATTGCTTCCTTCAGCCTCATAAATCTTTTATTCACAAACAATTTCTTGTTTCGTAATACACCTCCCAATGACCTTCCAAAAACATATATATATATATATAATAAAGTAGCTCGTGAATAAAATATCACCACAGGCATACAATCATAGCAATGTCATTCATTTACACTGTGTCTGCCATTAACATTTATCATTCCCAATCCATGAAATCGACGTTTGTAGTTTCCCTGTACATATTAGGCGAATTTTTCGATGCTGTAAATCAGTGTTTCTCAAACTGTCACTAGTGACGTCCAAAAATTAAATTCAAAAATGTGTTTTGTAACCCCCCCCCCCCTTCTCTTTTTTTGCCCTTAAGAATTCTCAGCCATAAATGTTTCCCTACATTCTGAGCTTCAAAATGTCATTCTCCTGGCGCAGTTCAAATAAACTGACCGACATTGAAGTGTGAGAGACATAAATAAACTGACCAATACTGAAGTGTGAGAGACATAAATAAACTGACCAACACTGAAGTGTGAGAGACATAAATAACTGACCGACACTGAAGTGTGAGAGACATAAATAAACTGACCAATACTGAAGTGTGAGAGACATAAATAAACTGACCAACACTGAAGTGTGAGGGACATAAATAACTGACCGACACTGAAGTGTGAGAGACATAAATAAACTGACCAATACTGAAGTGTGAGAGACATAAATAAACTGACCAACACTGAAGTGTGAGAGACATAAATAAACTGACCGACACTGAAGTGTGAGAGACATAAATAAACTGACCGACACTGAAGTGTGAGAGACATAAATAAACTGACCGACACTGAAGTGTGAGAGACATAAATAAACTGACCGACACTGAAGTGTGAGAGACATTCCAAGGCAGTAGAGCATGCATTTAAAACAGTAGTTACGTTTAATACTCTTATAACTTTTTGTATTGAATAAGACGTCATGTACCAACACGTGTGGTTAGGATTACTGTTGAGTTATTTCTTGGTAATGCTTCTCATAGTAATTGTTGATTAAACAAAATCATCTCGCCGGAGATGCTATAACTAATTTGATAATACACTCAAGAAACATCTGTGTTCTCTTTAAACTTCTTGAATGAACTTCTTCCAACTAGACCCAGAGAAGTAGATTCTCATTTTAAGAACACTTGACTAGTATAACTTCAACTAATGGACCCGTAAGTGTTTAAACATAAGACCGTTACTATCAAAAATCATTACCATGCGAGGACCCCAACTAACTTACTTTTCCTTATTTATAATTTTCTCAATCGTACTTTCCAGAATCATAAAAAATCTCTCCCTTAATTATTTTATTAACTGTGACCTTCTAGAAGCTGACATATGCTATTTTTTTCCTTCACCAATTTCTCTGATTGGAGGACTATAATTAACGTGTTTACTCTGGTCATCTCTGACCTGACCCGGGCTTCTAGAAACTGGTCGAAAAAGGTCACAGTCTCGCCTCGTGACAACGTGAACGTAATGATGACACCGTCACTCAGAAGACATTTGACGGAAAGACTCTAGAATTACATTGATTGGCGTAGACCAAACGTATTTAAGTTTTCTTTAATTGTGCTTCATGAATCGATCTAGTTAATATACTAAAGGTCATGAAAGGCCATATATGAGAATCCGTTGAACTGTGTTTTATTTTGTAATTTAATTTATTTCATAATGGTAATAGCGTACTTTTAATGTGGTAATTATTGAAATGCACAATGTCATGGCGGCATGTTGATGTTGAGAAATTGCAAACTCAAGAAAGGAGATTGGTCGGTTCCAAAAGGCGGGAGAACGGTAATGGCGTCAATAGTCTGGGGACTTGAACGACGACAGTAAATGAGTTTGATTACATTTCTAAAGTGTGTATATTATTAAATTGTAGTGTACATTTCTAAAGTGTGTATATTATTAAATTGTAGTGTACATTTCTAAAGTGTGTATATCATTACATTGTAGTGTACATTTCTAAAGTGTGTATATTATTAAATTGTAGTGTACATTTCTAAATTGTGTATATCATTACATTGTAGTGTACATTTCTAAAGTGTGTATATCATTACATTGTAGTTTACATTTCTAAAGTGTGTATATCATTACATTTTAGTGTACATTTCTTAAGTGTGTATATCATTACATTGTGTACATTTCTAAAGTGTGTATATTATTAAAGAGATTCTCGTTCTGAATTTCAATATCGAATGTAATTATGTATGGTTGAGATATGGTTGAGAAATGGCTGTGTGAAGCGTCTAGTGTGGTAGCTTGACTTGTTGCCACCGCTGGCTAGCATCTGTGAAAGGGGAGCAGTTTTGTAAGTCTCTCTTGCCAGTACATAGCCTCTCCACAGCAAGTCCTATGCAGTACCTCCTCGTGGTGGCAGATGGAAACTGAGGCTGCGAAGCCTCAGGCTAAACTGCAAGGGTCTCGGAGGAGGTTTGGCCCCAAGATGTGAGGCAGGCATGGCCCGTCGGCGTGCGGACACGCCCTGTTGCCCACAAACCAAACCCCTAGCTATAGGTCAATAGCCGCACTGCCTTGTGTGTGTGTCCCTGTAAGGTCTAAGGCTAAGGGAGTAAACCCTAACAGAAAATCCGGTCCTGGAGCCCCGTAGGCGGGGGGACAGTAGTAAGACTACTGCTCTCTGGCAAACTCCTGCAGCCACCTGTCCCCAAATTGTGATGGCTCGCCATCCCTTTGGACCCGGTCAGTATGGAAGAGAGGCGTGTGCTGACGTGTGGGCAGCCCAGCACTCGCAAATTTACCGCCCAGGCTTTCCCCCAGCAATGGAGAGGTCACTCCATCTCTGACAGTAATGTCTTTGGAAAAACACGGAGAGTGGTAGTTACCGGTGATAAGTTCCTAGCTGATTGGCGTAAGCTGGAACGCCAGGGACCACTCTTGACGGTAGGAGGGGCTTTTTAGCCTCACTGGATAGCTACTGCCTGCCTTAAGCCGAGCAGCCCTCGGACAGTAAAGTGCTATCCCGCCACAGCTTGCCGCACCACTGGGTGCTTGGTGCTAAGACAATATCAAAAAGCAAGCTGCTCACCCGCACCTGCAAGTACAATCAAAAGAAAACCCTCAACATTAATGCGTTTAGCAAGCTGGAACATACGGACAATGTGTCCTGGCTTCAATACTGACCCTGAACTAGTCACAGACATGCGTCAAACAGCTATCATCGACAGAGAACTCAGCAGACTAAACATTGATGTGGCCTGCCTGCAAGAAACCAGACTGGCAGACAGCGGATCTCTTACAGAAAGCAACTATACATTCTACTGGCAAGGAAAACCAGAACAAAGCCCTATAATACATGGCGTCGGCTTCGCAATAAGAAACAGTCTCATCCCCTGCATCGCGATGTTTCCCATTGGCAATGAAAGAGTATCACACATGAAATTTGCATCACCGCAAGGCAAAGTTAATATAATCTGTGCTTACTCACCAACCCTTGCTGCACCGGAAGAGGACAAAGACAGATTCTATCAAGCTCTAGAGGACGTAATTAAAAGTATTCCTAAATCCGAGCACCTCTATATAAATGGAGACTTTAATGCCCGTGTTGGTGGTGGAAATGATGCATGGCCACAATGCTTGGGACCTCATGGTGTTGGCAAAATCAATGACAATGGCCAAAGGCTACTCGAGTTTTGTAGCTCTCATGAACTGTGTGTAACAAATACATTCTTCTCTGGCAAGGAACGCCATAAAGTCTCTTGGCAGCACCCACGCTCAAAAAGGTGGCACCAGCTTGACCTCTGCATCACCCGAAGGATGGATCTGAAAAGTGTCATCCACACCCGTTCATACCATAGTGCGGACTGCAACTCAGACCATTCACTAGTGCTAAGCAAAATCAAACTACTTCTCAAGAAGGCTTATACTTCCACTCAACCCAGAACTAGGCGAATTAACGTCAACCATGTAGGTGACCCAGAGAAGTGTGCACTCTTTGGCGAGCTCCTGAACAGTTCAATCCCCTCGTTAAGTAATGAAGAAGACATCTCTATCAGATGGGAGAAATTAAGAGATGTAATCTACAGTTCGGCAATCACCGCCTTTGGGCCTCAAAAAACACAAAAATGTAGACTGGTTTGAGGCGAATCTAGCACAAATGGAACCTTGCATCGAGAAAAAGCGATCTGCACAACTCGCTCTCAAGACAAAGCCAAGTACAAGATCTTTGGAGGCCTTCAAAAGTGCTAATAAAGAGGCGAAACAAATGGCTAGAAAATGTGCTAACAACTTTTGGAGGGATACCTGCAACAGAATCCAAGACAGTCTCCACTCAGGAAATAGCAAAGCTCTATTTGATGGCATTAAAGCGGCCCTGGGTCCAACAGTGTCTAAGCCTGCCCCCCTTCTATCCAAATCAGGAGAAAAAATTACAGATCAAACCAAGCAGCTAGAACGTTGGACAGAACACTACCTCGAAGTCTATGCCACACAGAACACAGTAGACGATGTCGCCCTGGCTTCTCTACCAGATCTTCCAGTACTGGAATGCCTAGATGATCTTCCGAGCCTCAGTGACCTTAAAAAAGCAATTAACTGCATAAAAAATAGAAAATCTCCTGGGAGTGATGGTATCCCAGTGGAAGTAGTGAAAGTCAACGAATCACTCCTGCTCCCTGAACTCTATATTCTCCTCTGCCGCTGTTGGGAAACAGGTCATGTCCCACAGGACATGCGTGACGCAACTATAGTCACAATATACAAGAACAAAGGGGATCGGAGTGACTGCAACAATTACAGGGGTATCTCTCTCCTCAGTATAGTGGGCAAGATCTTTGCTAGAGTGGCACTATCCAGGCTGCAAGTGATAGCTTCTAGAGTCTACCCAGAGTCTCAGTGTGGATTCAGGAGTGGTAGATCCACTGTAGACATGATATCTTCTCTACGACTACTGCAGGAGAAATTCAGAGAGAGAGACAGACCCCTTTACATCGTTTTTGTTGATCTGACTAAAGCTTTTGACATGGTCAGCAGAAGTGGCCTTTTCAAACTCCTGAGGAAAATAGGTTGCCCTCCCAAACTACTGCAGTTCATTGAGTGTTTTCACGAGGAAACTAAATGCACTGTCAAATTCAATGGAGCCCAATCAGCACCTTTTGAGGTTTGCAGTGGTGTCAAGCAGGGATGTGTGCTCGCACCTACTCTGTTTGGCATATTCTTCTCCTGTCTACTGCATTATGCGTACAACGACATAAACGAAGGTGTGTTTCTCCATACAAGATCCTCTGGAAAACTATTTAATGTTTCAAGGCTGCGGGCAAAAACCAAGGTTAGGAAGCTACTCGTCAGGGAACTCCTGTATGCTGATGATGCAGCTATTGTGGCTGATTCTGATATTCAGCTACAGTGCCTGGTTGACAAATTATCTGCTGCTTGCCAGAAGTTCGGCTTAAACATCAGTCAAAGCAAGACTAAGATACTTGTCCAAAACACAAACACTGCACCTCAAGTAAGCATTAATGGCCAACCACTAGAAATTGTTGATCACTTTTGTTACCTTGGCTCCATCATATCCAACAACACTCTACTGGATAAAGACATAAACAACAGGATAGCCAAGGCAATGGCCACCATGTCACGGCTGCAGAAAAGAGTCTGGGACAACATATTGCTGACTAACAGTACTAAAGCCCTAGTCTACCGGACCTGTGTGTTGAGCACCTTGCTGAACGGAAGTGAAACATGGTCAACCTACTCATGGCAGGAAAAAAAGCTGAATGTTTTCCACCTCCGATGCCTAAGGCGGATCTTTAAAATAAGGTGGCAAGATAAGATAACCAATGAGGAAGTGCTACAAAGAGCAGGGTGCCAGGACATCCGCTCTGTTATCAGCAGCAGACGCCTTGGCTGGCTTGGCCACGTTCGTAGAATGCCAGAAGGTCGACTTCCACAGGACATCCTGTATGGCGATCTGATAGAAGGCAGGAGAGCCGCTGGTCGCCCACTTTTACGTTATACGGATGTATGCAAACGCGACATGAAGCTCTTCAAAATCGACACTGGCAACTGGGAAGAGGTGGCACTGGACAGATACTCATGGAGAGAGAGCATAAAGGAAGGGTCAAAGATTGCAGATGCCATACACAACAGAAGCAGAAAGAAGGGTGAAAATGCAACGGCGCCTGGTGATTATATATGCCCAACCTGCGATCGCAGCTGTGTATCAAGGATTGGCCTCTTTAGTCACACAAGAAGTTGCAAAGGGAAAAGATCGTCTCTCGAGACGTAAAATGCCACAGAGAGATATGTAACACCGGCATCACGATATTATTTGAGTGTTCAGTTATTGCTTACAGGAGATTACTATACGAAATCGAACATCAGAAACGCATTGTTTGATCAACACAATCTCAGCATCGACCCAAGACACGTAGTCTCATTTAGTACTCTAAATAAACCGTGTCACATATACACCAAAAGGGTGTTGTGCTCTACAGTTTCAGAATTGATTAATGAAACATCAGCGTGCAGATAATACGACTTTTAAACAAAAGAAAATGTTTAAAAAATGGTATCAATCTGTAGTGAAAATTGACTGACACGGTCGGAAGGAAACAGTTTGCATAAAATTGAATTAATTTGTTTTATGGTCCAACGTAAAGAAAAGCATTCGATAAGGGAGACAAGAGACATTAGCGAGTTTAATGGATGATTTCCCCTTTGTTTTTGTTTCTCAATTCAAGCTAATAAAAAATGCGTTAAAGTTTTAATAATAAAACATGAGATAGTCAGGAACGGAGTAGGATAAAAAGAACGAGAGGAGGGAGAGAGAGAGAAGGAGACAGAGGGAGAGAGAGGGACAAAGAGATAGGAGAGAGAAGGAGAGAGAGGAGAGAGAAAAAGAGAGAGGGAGAGAGAGTTACAATGACAGAGGAGAGAGAAGGAGAGAGAGAAGGAGCTAGAGAGAGAGAAGGAGAGAGAGGGAGGAGAGAGAAGGAGAAGGAGAGAGAGGAGGGGAAGGAGAAGGAGAGAGACAAGGAGAGAGACAAGGAGAGAGAGAGACAAGGAGAGAGAGAGAGGGAGAAAGAGAGAGACAAGGAGAGAGAGACAAGGAGAGAGACAAGGAGAGAGACAAGGAGAGAGAGACAAGGAGAGAGACAAGGAGAGAGAGACAATGAGAGAGAGAGAGGGAGAAGGAGAGAGACAAGGAGAGAGACAAGGAGAGAGACAAGGAGAGAGGGAGAAGGAGAGAGACAAGGAGAGAGACAATGAGAGAGACAAGGAGAGAGACAAGGAGAGAGGGAGAAGGAGAGAGACAAGGAGAGAGAGAGAGGGAGAAGGAGAGAGACAAGGAGAGACAAGGAGAGAGACAAGGAGAGAGACAAGGAGAGAGAGACAAGGAGAGAGACAAGGAGAGAGAGAGAGGGAGAAGGAGAGAGACAAGGAGAGAGACAAGGAGAGAGACAAGGAGAGAGAGACAAGGAGAGAGACAAGGAGAGAGAGAGAGGGAGAAGGAGAGAGACAAGGAGAGAGACAAGGAGAGAGAGACAAGGAGAGAGAGAGAGGGAGAAGGAAAGAGACAAGGAGAGAGACAAGGAGAGAGAGACAAGGAGAGAGAGAGAGGGAGAAGGAGAGAGACAAGGAGAGAGAGACAAGGAGGGAGAGAGAGAAGGAGAGAGAGAAGGAGAGAGAGATGGAGAAAGAAAAAGGAAATCAGCAGAGAAAGAGAAATGATTAATAGACAGTCCGTAGAGAAAGAGGCGAGAGAGAAAGAAAGAGAGTTAGAGACAGAAAAAATTAAAGTGTGTGCGTGTGTCTATGTGTGTAAGAGAGGGAGACAGAGAGAGTGAGATACTGAAACACACGGACAGAGATTAAAAATTATAGCAAATTTTTCCTGAACAAATCTCCACACAAGAAATCCATATTTTGTTCTCTTTGTTCAATTAAAGAAAAAACATATTTTAGGTTTAGATTTCGGTTTCTCTGACAATAAAGTCTGATGGCGCAACGCTAATGATTTAATGTTATTAAAAAAAAATCTTATCCTATTACTTGTAAAAAAAACAACATATAAATGTCAAGTCAATTAAAGCTATTAAACTTTCAACACCATCATTCCAGCCCAGACTTCCTCTCAGTTCACATTTGATCTACTGCTCGCTCAACTCTGATATCTTCTTCCTGGTTCTAGTTTTTACATTTCACGTTATATTTTTTTTTAAATGTTTGCTCTAAAAGTTACATTGAAACATTAATGAATTTTAAAGAAATAGATTTTGAATTTATCTATATAAAAAAAAGCCCACATATCATAGCTTGGAACAATATATTTCTCCTGTATTTATTATTTTCACAATAAAGAAACCAATGTCAAGGACGCTAAATGGATCTGTGCTAAAAAGGATACAAAATAATCATATAACTTTTCAAAAGCAAAGCTCATCAACACATTCTTTCTCCTTTATACCGGATACACACAAAACCTTTCTAGTAATGTTTTTGTCCGCTATAGATAAAAATATCTAATTATTATTATTATAGTTCGTCCATCGTGGTTCGATGATGACCAACTTTGTCATGAGGGCTTTTACACCGGCGTTTTGTGTCTCCTCATGTGGCTGGTGAGACCTAGTGTGTCTCCTCATGTGGCTGGTGAGACCTAATGTGTCTCCTCATGTGGCTGGTGAGACCTAATGTGTCTCCTCATGTGGCTTGTGAGACCTAATGTGTCTCCTCATGTGGCTGGTGAGACCTAATGTGTCTCCTCATGTGGCTGGTGAGACCTAATGTGTCTCCTCATGTGGCTGGTGAGACCTAATGTGTCTCCTCATTGAGTCCTCATGTGGCTGGTGAGACCTAATGTGTCTCCTCATGTGGCTGGTGAGACCTAATGTGTCTCCTCATGTGGCTGGTGAGACCTAATGTGTGTTTCCTTTCCTTTTTTCTTACTTTAAGAAGTGAGAGATCTAAAGGTTACAAAGGCTACCCTTCCCTTCCAAGACGGCGCCGACCTCTAGCCTCCAGGCCAATGCGTTATCTTTCTCTTACGTCATCGAAAGTTGGAATACGTCAGTCTACTTGACAAATTAAACACACTCAATCCCAGAGTCTGACTCATTCCACCTGAAATATAACAAGTTATAACGAAAACTGGAAATGTATTTAAAATATCCTGCAATAGTGATATATGACCTGCTTCGGTTGCTAAGCGACGTTGGATCATCTTAAAAAATGAAATGAATGCCTGGGCATTAGCATTGGTCGCAACGATGTCGCCTACACACCAGTTTCTGCCTCTCCACGTAGCTGATTTAAAGCGACTATTAGATGTAAGAGTGATATCCCAGCAAATATTCGTCTAGACAGCATGTAATCTTGATACAGAGACTACTTCAGGCGGAACATATCCAGCTAAAAATGCCACCTATCTAATTCATGGTATGCCAATAACACAGACTAAAAACTCAAATTCCAAGGTGTTATAATAAATGAAAAACTGTCATGGAATCCATATATTGATGAAACTATTTTAAAAAGTGTAACAAAGCATTTGGGTTTTGTTAAAGGAATTTCTATAAATCACAAAACTAAAATGTTGTTTAACTTTAGTTAGGCCAAATAGAATATGCATCATCTGTTTGGAACTCAAGAAAACATTTTTAAAAATTGGAACAGACACAAAATAGAGCCGTGAGATTTATAATAAACGAATTTTCACCTTTTTACTAGAGTTACACATTTAGTAAAATCACTAAATTTAGAAACCCTTCAGGATAGAAGACTCAAAAGTAAAGTAGCAATTATAAATAAAACATTGAACAATAATCTTCAAAACAAAACTTAATAAAATACTCAGAAAGACACAAAGATAAAGGCACATTCCTTGTTCCATATGCTAGGAAAAATTTATACAAATTCTACTTCTTCCCTAGTGCTATTAGAGCATGGAATGATTTACCTGAGGCAGCCAGGAAAACCAAGGACTTCGCAGAATTTAAGTCATTGATTAAAATGCACGACAAGATTGACCTAGGAACACGCGTAATACATAATCATCATCTTTTTTTTTTTGAAGTAACGTCTGTATTTTTTGAAGGTAATATAAAACGCAGTGCTATCCAGTTTTACGAGGCCTCTGCCCACAGTGAATCCTATAGCCGTAGAGATCAACAGCACTGTACCTTTTTCTCTTGGTCATTTAAGCTGCTTGACCTTGTCCATGAAAACAATAATTCTTTTATATGTCAGTGCCTTGATGTTGTCTGCTACATTTGCAATTAACGGGACATAATTTATTCCAACCAGGTCGTACTTTAAGTCCAGATCGGATGGGGATGTGGGTGTGAGGGGGTACACTTACGACAATAAGGCCGGGGGGGGGGTACACTTACGACAATAAGGCCGGGGGGGGTACACTTATGACAATAAGGCAGGGGGGGGGGGAGGAGGACACTTACGACAATAAGCCTAAAAAACATTTTGTTTTTGAATCGTTTGCTCTACATAACTAAATGTGCGTGTGTGTGCTTGTGTGTGTGATTGTGTTTGTGTGTGTGATTGTGTGTGTGATTGTGTGTGTGTTCGTGGAGACGGGCTGAAATATTATTTGTGAGCTATGAATAATGAATTGAATTATCAAGCCGTGATAAATACAGCGTCGGCTCCCATGAGGGAAGAAAAGACGGTATCTGGTAGGAAGCGACCACTTTGACATACGGCTAGAATATTTTGAGAAACAAATAAACACAATCTCTTTTCTTTGTTCTACAGACTGTCGAACAATTGTTTCCTTTAATTAGACTTTTTACGATAAGTGCAACACACTCAGGGGACTACACATTAACAAAGGGCTGCACATTAACAAACGGCTACACATTGACCTACGGATACACATTCCCATTCGTCTACACATTAACACATACTACACATTGATCTAGGGCTATAAATACACATTGGTTTACACATTGCGAAAGGTTACACATTGACAAATACATTTGACTTTGAGCAATGTTGAGAGAACCCCTGCTTGGTCGACACTGACTTTTGTAGACAGGAGGGGCGCTTTATGTCGCCACACTCTCGCTTGGAGGCGTCCAAAAGCATTTCTTACCCTGGCCAGACGGTTTTCAACTTCTCTTGAAAATGATGCGTCATTCGCTACCATCCTACCTAGATATATGAATTGGTCTACCACGTTAAGGGGATGTCCATATACGTGTATCTTTGGGGTTGAGTAGGTTTTACTGGGTAAAGTCTAGGTAGGACATGACTTCTGTTTATTTTTTTTTAATAGGTCAAACAAAAGAAATCGGTAGCGTGTAATCAAATTCGTTGACTGCTCCGACGTTATTGTCCTTCAACTGATTTGATTTGATGAATCCTTCTCCAGAATACTAACGTAATGTTTTTAAGTCTTTCTGCCATTGTTTTTGTTAAAAGTAAAAAATAGTCCATGTTTTACCCTTGAGATATTACATCATTTGATATTTCGTACTAAAGACATACATACATGGGCGTAGCCAGGTTTTTTTTTCGGGGGAGGGGGGTTAAAGGGGGATTTTTTTCTCTCCCCCCCCCCCCCCGCGAAAACAAAATATTTGTATGTATGTATGTGTATGCGTGTACATAATCTTTATTACATTCTGACCCTCTATTCTTTCGGAACACGTTTATTGTGCCTTAGAATAGGTTCTTCCTATAGTTAGTGGAAAAATTGTTGACTCCCAGCCATTGCTAGCAAGGGGAGCGCTAGGAGCTCCCCCAGCGCGGGGCCGCCAAGAGCACTATTTCTGGTATTGAATGGCAACAAAATGCATATTCTGAGGTACCTACAGTCCATTTTCCTGCTATTAAAAAGTCTAATTTCAAACCTAATGTGCTATTCTTACTGACTTAGACCCCCCCCCCCAGCACCGTTCGGCGCAATTGCCGTCAAGCTGTTTCCACAAAACTCTGTCACTTGTAATGTCTGAAGCCTCTTACCACCTGCTCTGAGGACCTCCATGAATGTGTGGCGCCAAGTTGTACTAGGATGTCATCACATTTCTTATTATGCCTAATTCATTTTGTCGGAGAACATGTCCCGCAAACCTCATGCGACGCTCAGTCCCAATCTTACTAAGGATTTCCTTGATTTAGATCCGATCTCTATAACTGACTCCTAAAATCTGTCTTAGCCATCTTTGTTGAGCCACATTTAGTGTTTTTCAATTTCGACAGATGACTATTCATTGCACTTTATTAATGGAGCCCTGCCACTGGTAGAAATGTGTAACCTCTCTTCAATACGCTCTTGGAATTAGGTGACTGTAGTTTGCTTTAGATTTTTTATCGAAAAGGGAAGTTTTATCGTCAAAATCATCTGTTGGGGGTTTTCAAATAAAAAATCTCAGGACTTACTGACCATTTAGCTACGATCATAGAATTTGGTAACTGTAGTTTGCTTTAGAATAATATTGAAGATAGAGGTTTTCCACCTCAAAACGCTCCGTAGGTGGATTTTAAACTCAAAACCATCTGGAGGAGAGGAGTTTAAACTCAAAACCCCCCATTGGCTTGGCTACGCTTAAGTAATTTTAGTGTTTAATTTGCTTTTTTTATATTCATGAGGTATTTTTTAGCATCAAACCCTTCTGAAGAGGGATTTAAACTCAAAACCCCTTTTGACAACACTCATAGCATTTTGAGTGCCTAATTTGCTTTTTTAGCGGCCCCCGAAAGGGGAAAACACGCTATTAGCTTTGTGCGAAATGTCTGTCCGTCTGTCCTTCCGTCCCGTTTAGATCTCGTAAACTAGAAAAGATATTGAAAATCCGACATCACAATATTTTAGACCATTCAAAGTTCTGATGCAACGGCTACTTTTTTTTTCTGAAAGCACAAAATCTAATTTTTAAAATCAGTTATGCAAGCAGTTTTTTTAAGAGAAAAAGCTAATTAGTATGCATCATAATTTAGACAAAATTTAAAACGAACAGTAATCTTGGTGAGGATTCGATTAAGAGATTAAGCTTTTTTAACATGATTACAGCAATTATAAGACATCACGATAGAGGAGGCGCGGTGGCTGAGCGGCAAAGCGCTTGGCTTCCGAACCGGGGGTCCCTGTTTCGAATCCTGGTGAAGACTTTGGAATCTTTGTGCGCTTCTGAGTCCACTCAGCTCTAATGGGTACCTGACATTAGTTGGAAAAAGTAAAGGCGGTTGGTCGTTGTGCTGGCTACATGACACCCTCGTTAACCGTAGGCCACAAAAACAGAGGAACTTTACATCATATGCCACAAGGTCTAAAATGTTTTTTTTTTAATTAAGTGTTCCACGGCTATTTCATAACTCTGCAGTTCACGCGATAATATGAAAAACTACTTAATAATTGTTGTTTTAAATTATATCCTACTTATATGCATACTAAAAAAAATTTTTTCTTTAAAAAGAAGTAAAAAAATTTTTGTGCGTAAATGTAGTAGTTAATATAACAGAACTTGCATAACTTAGTAATACAAATGTAAAAAAAAATATTTTTTGAGAAAAATTCTAAAACCATTTGCATAAGTGTACTGTGTAGGATTGTACATTAATAACTCCTCTACTAAAGAGCCTACCTTGTTAGTTACTATTTAATAGTGAATAGATGTAAAAGTGGTGTATTTTTTAATGAAAAAACTGCTTGCATAATCATTTAAAAATTAGATTTTTCGCTTTCAGAAAAGCAAAAAGTAGCCGTTGCATCAGACCTTTAAATGGTCTAAAGTCTAAAATATTATGGTGTTGGATTTTCACTATCTTTTCTAGTTTGCGAGATCTAAACGGGACGGACGGACGGATGGACAGACTTTATACACAAAACTAATAGCGTCTTTTCCGCTTTCGGGGGCCGCTAAAAATAATGCCAGAATCAGAAAAACAAGACGTCGTTCTTCTACTACTCTCTTGCGCACACTCCATTGGCTTCACGTGAAAGCCAGAATCGACGATTACGATGTGACCACATTTTGTCGTCAGTGTATCTATAACAAAGAAATATCTTTGTACTTCAGCGAACTGATCAGTCCATATGCCACTCAGAGAGTCCCGCATTTCTACCTCAAAAGCTACGGTCGGCGGGCTTTTTCAGTTCACAGACCAAAGGTTTGGAACTCACTCCCCATTGATCTCAGACAGACAACATGCTACACCACATTCAAGAACTATAAAACCGAAATGTTTAAAGCTTTTTTAGATTAAATTATTTTAGCTCTCGTGTTTATGTTTGTAATATTTTCACAGCGCCTACATTTTGCTTGTTAACAGGGCTCTATAAATTAAATTATTATTAGTATTATTATCAGAGGTTCATGCTGCTAATACATAAAATAACAAAACATTACGATTTAAAGAAAATCTAAGAAGCTTATCGATTTCCAGTAATCTCAAATATTAGGAAGGGATTAGGAAAACTACAAGTCTTTATGCGCTATATGAATGCATTCATTGACTTGCAGTGTCTCTAAGACTTAATGTCAACTGACTTGTGTCCAAGACTCACGGACGCTCCTTAGTCAGAAGTCCAGAAAACTTTCCGTACTCCCGTATTAAAAGTCAATGAAACTGCTACAAATAGCAGAAAGCCTAGTTGAAAATGTTAATATAGACCTACACTTGCTTTCTGTCAAATCTTAGCAGCATTGATATAAACTATAGAGGAATACATATCTTTTAAGCATATTGAAATTTAATTAAGGGATTCAGTATAATGCACTTATAGTACCTTTAAAGTCTTCACTGTTTTTATAGTTTGAGTCTCTAATGGTAAGTAGCCTAAAAAAAACCTAAATAATAACGGGAAAACATTTCTGTTTTATCTTTTCTACTTTAATTAATTGATTGTGTCGGGGAACCTCTTTCCATTACTTCCGTTTGAATGTTTCAGCTTTGTTGTTTTTCAAAGATGGTGCCTGGTTCATACCCGCTGCCTTCACCCGTCATTCTGCGGGAGGTTCAGACTAAGAAGTAGATTATCTTAGGCTCTAATGGAAGATCCGAAACAAGTGAAACATTTTATTCAAAACATTGGGCACTATCTGTCCTAACCAGAAGTGACTATTCAGGAAGTGGCTACAAGGCATGCCCACTACGCAGCACAACATTTCCGGTTGTTTTACATTTTTCTTAGGTTCCTTCCGAATTGACGATATTCTCACAGGACGGCAAGGGAGGGCAGCGTGGAAGTGTTCAAACCCAGGACCATCGAGTCGATATAGCTCATACCACACGACCAGGCAGCCATTCAGATAAGTACCATGCGGAGACAACTAAATGCAGAGCCAACTAGCTGACAAAAGACCACGTGGTCTTCATCAAACTCTATGGACAACTCTACTCTATCTGACAGTATTTGCCTCACGGACGGCAATAGATTTCTAAGGGGGAAAATACTCAGACACAACGGACAGCTGCCAATGTCTACTTTGTCATTCTTGAAGCAAACAGTTGTAATCGAGAAACTATATCTTATATTTAGCAGCAACAATAATACACAGGCTCCCAGAGAAATATGTGTTTTTAGAGTTAGCTAAGGTATATACATCGTAACTCCCCTAACTCATGACATCTAAGCTCTCCTAACACATGATATTTCAAATCATTTCTAGAGTTCAATATTGTTGAGCTCACCTATAAGAAAGCAATGATTCTCTGAACTCGGTAATCTATAAGTACATTTCAAAGTCTGTTTTAATGTGTTCACTTTAATGAAACGTCCATGACTTTCATATGAAAAACAAGCTGCTATCCTTTTTGTGATAATAAATACAAGAAAATAAGAAGGACAACTGTAAATAAGGTTTTTGTTTACTAAAACTTTTTGTATCATTTAGTTTTATGCAAAATTTAAAAACTTTATGAACTTGCTAAATCCTTTTATAAACATTAGAATATTGCCTGATATTTTTTCATCGTACCTAGCGATGTTGCATTCATTATCGGTGGGCATTACCTAGTTTACAATGCCCCCTTTAGTAACATGCACTCATTTTTTACCTAATTTGTATGAAATTTGTAAAGTATGACAGAAATTTCTATTGTTATTATGTTAAAAAGAAAAAAACAAACAACACATTCAGCCTACACTTCAATCATTCACTCGACTCTCGCAAAAAAAACAGGCTTTCGATCCTCAGGTGATTTGAACACTTGTTAAAGACACATTTCCTGATTGTATGGTATGCGCTCAGGAATATTATCTTGATGGTCTCTGGTTCTAACCCTCTTAGACGCCATCCCCTGCCATCCTGATGGAGGTTTGGACTAGGTGTTTAAAATGTTTAGTTTTGAAGAAACATCCCAAACATGTATTAACATTGTTTGTTCAGGCTTCCGCGCGGTGTTGATGCTTGTAGATAGATCTAGTGTAGATCTACGTTTGACTGGAGGTACTACCGAACTCAAAACTACTTCAGTAACACCGGCGAAAAGCCGAAACAAACAAAATATGTAGTCGACGCTGATGCTGTTTACAAATCCATTTAATAATTAAGAAGGGAATCGTCCTATGTCAGCTATGTCCGTAAATCCGTATCTAAATTCTACTGCTCTACACAAAGCATCCTCTTTCTAGCGTCACTAAGAGCGTTCTTGTTTTTTAAAGATCTGTTACGTCATTTGTCGCTAATTAAAACTTTTCCCTTATTCCCGAAACAAATAACTAATTCCTAATCATGTCATAACAGTTATGAACAAGCTACCGACATATACGACAGTGCAAAAGACTTGAAGTACAAGAAACGTCCCAATAACCACCAGATTTTTTGTTTAGTTTAGTTATACTAAAGAATTCAAGAATAATTTGTTTATATTAGTTCAATAAATGTAACTACGAAGAAGTCCGTCGTAGCTGACGTTATAAATGGGGGAGCTAATCTTGTCATGGACGGAGACGGCAGTGGTGAGTGCCAGATAGACGTTTACTTGTGGAAAAGAGTTGTATTTTGTTTTAAGCGTTTCTGATAATATTTCACTTATGTTTCTTCTTATCTTATGAAATACAGACGTTACTTTAAAGAAGAAGATGATTACGCCCTGCGCGTATTCCTAGGGCAATTTAGTCATGCATGTTAATAAATGGCTTAAATTCTGACTAGTCACTGGTTTTCCTGGCTGACTCAGGCAACCCATTCCATGCTCTAATAGCACTAGGGAAGAAGGAGCATATAGAGCAAAGAATGTGCCTTTATCGTTGTGTCTCTCTGAGCATATTATTAGGTTTTGTTTTTTTATTTGAAGATTATGGTTCAGTGTTTGTATGTATGATCGCTTTTTTTACTTATAAGTCTTCTATCCTGAAGAGTTTCTAAATTTAGAGATTTTACTAAAGGTGTTACTCTAATCAAATGTGAATATTTCTTTTTTAATGAATCTCACTGCTCTATTTTGTGTCTGTTCCAGTTTCTTAATGTTTTCTTGAGTTGAGGGGTCCCAAACAGAGGATCCATATTTTATTATAAAACAATATTTTAGTTTTATGTTCTTATTTGATTTATAGAAATTGTTTTTATTACAAACCTAATGTTTTGTTTGATTTTTTAATAGTTTAATCAATATGGGAATTCCGTGACAGTTTTTCATTTATTATAACCACCTAGGTATTTTGCATTTTTTGTCTGTGTTACTGGTTTACCATGAATAAGTGGAATGTATTTGTTTTAGTTACTTCAAAAAAAGAATATGGTTACGTCCTACGTATCATGCATCAAGTTACTCTTAATAACTGACATTCTTCTGACATGCACCAATTTGATTTCCATATCTGTAATTTATCTAATTCTCTTTGTACAATTCCTGTATATTGTGTTTTGTTATCTCCGTTGACTTTGAAAGCTGTGTATATTTGGCAATAAATAAATAAATAATGGATTTTATATAGCGCTACTTTTATGCTTATAGCATGCTCAGAGCGCATTGGTCCAATCTCAGTTGCGGACCAGTGGGGGGGGGGGAGGGGGTATCTAGGAGATTTATCTCTGCCCGAGTCGGGTGTCGAACCTCGAGGCCCCTTCATATGTAGCCAAGTCAAGTTCAAGCGCACTTAGCCTCCCGACCACGCTTCCCAGCTTCGTTTATCTTTTTTGTTTACAAACAAATTTTAACTCTAGCTGTTTGAAAATTTCAACCCAACAACCGAGTATCAACTGCTACATATTTTTAATACGCTTAGGCTGCACCAGAAAGTTAATTAATAGTATGTTGCAAAATAAAATCCAATAAATCCTCAAAACACAAGCGCGCAGCAACCTTCACAGAATGGAGTAAAACTATTTTCGTTACAAATGCTGTAAAGACTTTCACGCAGTGTGAACTATTTCCGGTTCATTCTCACGCTTGAGCTCAACTACTTCCGGATAACAAGGGAAGCTACTCTCATCCATTCCAAAGACCGTCAACCTATGTCCAGCCTTTTCCTACCGTGGCGTTTTTATATCGTGGTACAGATAACATCGAGATGATAAACGACGAGGGCATGCTACGTCATAAGTGAATAAAGACCCAGTCGAGACACTGAAAGAGAAGACAAATCGAACCTCATTGACATTATTTTTTTTTACTGTGGAATACAAAATGGTGATAAATTGTATGTATTATAAAGATGAAAGTTAGTACTTTGGTTTGATTTCTTTATTTAATCATTTTATGATAAGGTTATTTTAATTCTCAATTAGAATCTACTTCCGACTGAATCAACAAACAGATCAAAGCTGCATTAAACTAATGGACTCTTAGAAATGTTTCTGGCCTTTGTAACTCTCTTACTATTACTCTTTCGAATCACTTTGTAGGACATTTTTTTTTTTTTACAACTAATTAACTAAATAGGAGGCGCGGTGGCTGAGTGGTAAAGCGCTTGGTTTCCGAACTGGGGGTTTCGGGTTCGAATCCTGGTGAAGACTGGAATTTTTAATCTAGGGATCTTTGTGTGCCCCTGAGTCCACCCAGCTCTAATGGATACTTGACAATAGATGGGGGAAAGTAAAGGCGGTTGGTCGTTGTGCTGGTCACATGACACCCTCATTAACCGTAGGCCACAGAAACAGATGACCTTTACATCATCTGCCAAATAGGTAACAATTTCTAAAAGGGGAACTTTAGTTACTAAAACAACTCCCTAAATAAGACAAGATCAACAGAGATGAGTTTGTGAACTCAATTCAAACAAAAACAATAGCTAAGTACATCGTCCAACATGGACTATATACCTTCGATAGGAAAAACTTATGTACTCGAATAAGTCTTGACTGACTGTCTTTAACAAGTTTCGACTGACCGTCTCTAGCAAGTCTCGACTGACTCTCTCTACTCTAACAAGTCTCGACTGGCTCTCTCTACTCTAACAAGTCTCGACTCTCTCAATCTCCTGTACCCAACATTGACTACTCTCTTAAACTCCAGTCTCCGACTATGACCAACTTCCTTAGTCTACCGTATCCAACAATACGTTGGAAAGAAAAGTCTAAACCAGTGATCCCCAAACCATGTTCCTCGGATTCTAGTGCTTCGCGAGGCCTGAATAGGTGTTCCACGAACTAATGGAATATTTCACGTATATGTCCCCACGTGACTTAATCTATTTAAAAATAACAAAGTGTTCCGCTAACGTAATGTGCAAAGTGTTAGGTTCAAGACAAAGTTTGAGAAACCCTGGTCTAAGCTGTAAGGCACGCGTGTCAAGGGTTGTCTTATTACTATTATAGTTTTCGTTTTGCTAAGAATCAAGAAATCCATAAGAACTTTTTGATCCATGGCTCTGTCACACTGAAGTTTGATTTTGATAGTTGTCGAAAGGCTTATGTGTGACTTAAACAGTGTGACAATAATCTGAAATTTTAGGTGCTAAAGATCCAATTTTAAAACCAAAAAAAAAAGCGGGAATCGGACATAGTCTATTTAACAGACTTGTTTCATAAATTTAATGTGGCTAATTTGCTGCTATAAATTTTGTCAAAACGAAGTCTTAATCTCAGAGTTTCTTGTGAGGATTAAATGAATGTAGCATGCATTAGACAGGATGAATTTTCTTATTTTCCAAATTTAACTTAGTCAAACATTATCTAGTCGAGAAGATATAACGTTAAACCTAAATTGAAGCTCAATCTGGACATTTTAGTATCAAGCTTTTCCACCAATAGGTTTTTTTTTATTAGTCACTTCATGTCATGCATATTCATTTCTTTTGCTTCATTTTAATTTGAATATCATCAATGTATATATATATGACCTAGAATCTGCAAGAAAAACACATTTGAAGTTAATGAATTTTCAAAAAAATTCAGGGGGTCTACCGAAAACTAAAAAACATGGCAAGGGGTATACGGGACAAAAAAAAGTTTGGAACCACTGCGTAGAGAATGATTTTGGGGATGCAATTGTCCTCCATCCGGGAACATGTCCGAACCAGCGCAAGCGGCGTTGCCTGAGAACTGTAAAGATGCTGAGAAGGCCCGTTCGGGCGAGGATCTCAGTATTGTACACTCTATTTTTTTTTTTCAGTTGAAATCTTTTTAGTTTATTTCCTCAGACTTTAGGTACAGATGCTGTATAATAATTATATTTTTCATTTCTAAACTAGATTTACAGGCTATTGCAGATTTCATGGACAGTCATTTTGACTTGTCTCTATACTCTATAGTGTAAATACTATGTGGTAACTAGGATATACAAATTGTTACATTCTTCGTATTGCGTTTTCACGGGATTATCGTGTTCCAGACAGACTATAGTACACTATACTCATGTTGACTTACACGAGCTCTCCGGTCATGTGATCAAAAGGTATGTAACCACAAGGTAGGAATAAATTTGTAAGTGTAAGTCCTTGTGTTGACCTCCCTTTAAAGAATGGTCCACGAATAGTTCCCCTAAGTTCCTCCAACACGAAGCTTAGATGACAAAAGTTTCATTTCATTTCCCATCACACCCCTCCTCTTGTACAGGTGTACATAAACACTTACACACACTCACATAAACACTTACACACACTCACATAAACACTTACACACACTCACATAAACACTTACACACACTCACATAAACACACACACTCACATAAACACTTACACTATATAACCTAACAACAGTTTGTAATGAATTAATCCATTTTTACCAGTGGCGTAGCTACCAATGTGCGGGTGGTGCGGGCCGCACAGGGCACCAAGAGGAGAGGGGCACCGAAATTCCCCCAGTGTGTACTAATTTCCTATTTCCCTGAGCGTTTCAGTAAAAACGACTAATTGTATGGACACGAACAAACATAGACTACTGTATTTTAAACATGAACTAACGATTTATAAACTAGTCATGTCACTATTTTGTTTCATCACCTTGACTATTTCTTCCATACAATGTAAGCTATAGGAACAGTTTGAATCTAATTGACTAGATTTATTTCGGACACACGGTACATGTTGTTACTACACTGATCAATGCTCTGTAATATAAAGAAGAAGAAGAAGATAGACCAACCTTATCTTACTTCATTGTTTAGTCCATTAGTTTAATCTAGATATTGTGTTTACAATTATATTACTAAACTCTAGCTCTAAACAATCGTCTTAGTTTATTCATTTCTTTATGATTCTTTATAGTTTAATTTTGGAAATAATTCTATTGTAATGTCAATATTGTTAAATAAGCTAACCTTTGTTTTCTACGAGGTTTTTTTTTTAACTAACTAATTAATTGTAATACTGTAACGTAAACAAAATGATGAACAATGCTCAAGACTGACTAGGCTGGCTTGCGACTCAAAACCATTTTTAGCTCAGACGGAGAAATCGGCATCTCTGGTTCTGTCCGCAGTGGTAGACTATAAGGGCCCCATACCCATATCTATCGGGGTCCCTTATTACCGACCCATCGGTATAACAGAAAATGGCATCTGATGGGTAGGACTTTAGTGTAGCTGATGCCAAGTTTTCGAGTATGGTAGGTGTTAATCGCCTCTTGGTGGCTCCCTCTTGCCCTATAAGGGACATGCTTATTTGTGGGGCCGACTTCTCCTCCACGGAGGGCAAGTACTAATTCTTCTAATTGGGATTCTGTCAGTGGAGAGCCCAGCTGATTTTGACAAATTGGCCGCAATGTGGAGGAACGATCGCATTTTATGCGGTTCTTCTCTCTCCACTGTCGCACTAATATTGAGGTGGGTAGCCTAGAGTCGCCCCTTTTATAGCGCTCCTTAAATGTAAAGGTGCCACGTTTTTTAAGATTTCAGCAGCGTTTGTTGAGCTTGTCCGAAAGGTGCCACAAATGAACCTTAGTGCATGTGGTTGTACTCGGTCGAGTGATTCGAGGGCGGTTTTACTAACATATAATTGAACTGTATAGCTGTACTCAATTTGTGATCTGACTGCCCCTAAGTACAATGTGCGAAGCATGTCAGCTTTGGCACTCCAATTTGTGCTGGCCAGCTTTCTTAGTAACTTCTCAGAGGCTTTTCTTTCAACTTCCAGGACGTGCTGGAGCATTGACAACTTTCTATCCAGGGTTACCCCTAGATATCTGGTGTGTTTTCACGTTGGAGTCGCACCGAGTTGAAGATCGAATAGAGCCTTAAGAATGTCGATCCCTAGGCTGAACAGGGACCAGGTCGTTTTGGCAACGTTTATCTGAATCTGTCATTTGTCGCAATGCGAGGATATTGTTTGGAGGTCTGCTTGTAATGCCGCCTGTATTTGGTCGGCTTTCTTGCCGGTTGACCAGAGGACAATGTCATCCGCATAAAGCAGTTTCTTTGACTGCAGTCTAATGAAGCATCGAGACAATTTCAAGTCACATCATTGCCAGAGTCCACCGACTATAGGCGAGCTGTTAATGGGTATGAATTAACTGAACAATTAAAAGCAACAAAGCAAGATGAGACAGTTATCATTGAAACCAGAAAAAAATGATGAGGCCGACATCGTGAAAAGAAGAAAATACTTCAATACCGCAGGTTCTAGAGACTAAAGGACAGCACACAAGCATGTTTTTAGCACACTCCTCAAAAATTCATACTAAAGAAGCTGAACCATCAGACAGTGTAAACAATACAGAAAGCAGGATAATAAACTCTAGACTGAACGACATTGGAGATTGGCCTGATGTCATCACAGATAATATTCGCATACACCTTGTCACTCAAGGATCTGAAACAGTTCAGCGTATGGACAGTCAATTCAGAGAGGCGTATAGACGTCAAGAATCAGCAAAAGGAAAGGGTAGAAAGCTTTCAAAGGCTTGGTTTTTTCAGCAAATGTCAAACGGCGAGAAAGTTCTTAGAAAGTGGATGTGTTATTCGCCAAAAAAAAAAAAAGAATCCTTATTTTGCTTCCCCTGCATACTCTTCTCAACAAGATCAAGTACCAAATCTTCATTTAAATCCAAAGATGGATTCAATGAGTGGTGGAGGTTATCCCCGAAAACAGAAAAACATGAGACCAGCAGAGCTCACATTCAGTCATCGCTTGCTTGCAGGGAACTTGAAGTTCGCCTGAGAGTAGGGAACAATATTGACAACAAGCCCAAGATTTGATTATACAAGAGACGAAAACTTGGAGTGTTAGTAAAATTACTATCAAAGTACGATCCACTCTTGAGGGAGCATGTGCTTCGAACTAAGCTTTGTTGCAAACCGAATACATACATGTCTCTACAAATACAAAATGAATTTATTACAATATTGGGGAATCACGTTAAAAAACAAATCATAAAGCAAGTAAAACAAGCCAAATATTTCTCTATTACTTTTGAAAGTACACCTGACATCTCAAAGCTGGATCAAATTTCCCAAATTTTACGGTATGTTGTCATGAATAATGACGGGGTGCAGGTTCGTGAGTCTTTTGTTGACTTCATCGACACAAAGGACACACATGCTGCTGGAATCGCTGAGATGATTCTAGAGAAATTGCGTTTGGATGGCTTAGACATAATGGACTGCAGGGGTCAAGGCTATGATAATGCTGCGGTCATGACAGGTCATTAAGGTCATGAAAGAATTAACAATATTTGATTAATGAATACATATTACTTTGAAAAACAAAAAAGTAAGGTTTTGCAATGTTATTAATTAGTGTTTTTTTGTTTTTTTTTGGGGGGGGCATCAAGATGAGGTACCGCACCAGGCATCATATACTCTAGCTATGCCACTGATGTTTACCTTTTGGTAGATAGTATAGATAGCGATAAATAAACCACATGTAGGAACTATTTTAATTACATATCGAATCACATTTCCTGTGAAGCATGTTGTCAATTTTTTTTCAGTACTGAAGAGATTACCTGCCAACAACACATAAGACACTAATATAAATTTAAGGTTTACACAACAGTTCACGTTAAAATTGATCATAACCTGTCAATACTTGACGATCACTGAGTTGTCCATAGAAATTTCTTTTTTGTTTTAAAGATCTCAGACTTTATTCAGTACTGAAGAGATTACACTGCCAACAACACATGTAATTTTTTTTTGTTATTGAGAAATCGTATATAGTTCATGATTATTTACACTATTCATTGTAATATGTTCAGAAATTATGCAACCTTGACGATCATTAGGTTGACTATTGTCTTTTATTGTAGACACAATCGAAGTACTTGATATTGGGATTCTTTCGAAAGGAACTGTCTTTAGTTTCGAAGTTTCCAAGAAACATTACAGTAGAACGTCGTTTATCCGACTCAATTGGGACCGGACACCGTTCGGATACGCGATTGTTCGGATAACCGAAAACCGAAGCGATCCATGCAGTATATGCAACCGGACACTATACGAATATTGAAAATCATCACATGCGGGACACGTGCGTGAAGAACGAGCAAAATAGGTGACAAATGTCGCAATTTTACCTTTATTGTGGAAAATAATCACTTATTTTTCGTATTCATACAGTATATGTGCATCACAGTACATGTGGTTGATAAAAAAAAAAACAAAAAAAACTGGTCCGGATATTTGACGCTCCGGATAATAAACGTTCGGATAAACGACGTTCTACTGTAATGTTTTTGACAAATGTAAAAGCTTTGTTCAGAAATTGTTCATAGTTCTTGCCTTCATTTGCTTGTCCTTTTTTCTGCCCTAGTCGCATGAAAGTCCGCATACATTTTAAGCCATACAATGCACATGGGCTTACATCTCACACGAAATGCCTGATCTCCGAAGTTTTGAAGGTCAATGTCTTTATTTACTAGTAAAGTCCAACAGTTCTGGGACACAAACACACACAGACGTTTTTATGGATGGTGTGTTATCATTCTAAAACTGTGGGGGAGGCTTGTGTATACAATATTCTATGGAAGCCCAAAGGTTCCAATAAGTATAAAAGTTTTTGTTGAAGCGATTGAATTCCTGAAGAGATTACATTGCCAACAACACATGTTGTCAATTTTTTTTTTTTAAATGTGGATTATTCAGATGATACTTTCACCTACCTTAACAGACAAGACAAACAGGTTTACGCATCCACATCCAGACCATATAATACTATTGAATAGTTCAATGTTACGCAAAATAAAACCAAAGATAGTATTATAAGGATATCGTCATTTTGAGTATTTATAAAAAAAGAAGTTGTTAAAATAGGGTACGTCAGTCATATAGACTATTTACATGAATTTTGTTTGCTAAAAATGTAAGTGTTCTTTACAACTTCTGTGTGGTTTCTGAAATTTTTATTATATTCTCAATTAATCTTTTAAAAACATATATGTACAGAGAACTTACGCTGTTGTGAATATTTTCGTTACACTACAAAAGTAAAACATAAATTATGTCCCTTGTTCCTTTTCACATTCAAATGAAGTAAGTTATTAGCCACACTACAAGACTACATTAAGCATATTTTTTAAAAAGACTTTTGAATTTAAGCATTTGATCAAGGTTTAAGTATTCTCAATCTACTCCTCATCCTCATGTACTCCTCATCCCAATCTACTCCTCATTCTCATCTACTCCTCATCCTCATCTGCTCCTCATTCTCATCTACTCCTCATTCTCATCTACTCCTCATCCTCATCTGCTCCTCATTCTCATCTACTCCTCATCCTCATCTGCTCCTTATTCTAATCTACTCCTCATCCTCATCTACTCCTCATTCTCATCTACTCCTCATCCTAATCTACTTGTCATCCTCATCTACTCCTCATCCTCATCTACTCCTCATTCTCATGTACTCCTCATCCCAATCTACTCCTCATTCTCATCTACTCCTCATCCTCATCTGCTCCTCATTCTCATCTACTCCTCATTCTCATCTACTCCTCATTCTCATCTGCTCCTCATTCTCATCTACTCCTCATTCTCATCTACTCCTCATTCTCATCTTCTCCTCTTCCTCATCTGCTCCTTATTCTAATCTACTCCTCATCCTCATCTACTCCTCATCCTCATCTACTCCTCATTCTCATCTTCTCCTCATCCTCATCTGCTCCTTATTCTAATCTACTCCTCATCCTCATCTACTCCTCATTCTCATCTACTCCTCATCCCAATCTACTCCTCATTCTCATCTACTCCTCATCCTCATCTGCTCCTCATTCTCATCTACTCCTCATTCTCATCTACTCCTCATTCTCATCTGCTCCTCATTCTCATCTACTCCTCATTCTCATCTACTCCTCATTCTCATCTTCTCCTCTTCCTCATCTGCTCCTTATTCTAATCTACTCCTCATCCTCATCTACTCCTCATTCATCTACTCCTCATCCTCATCTACTCCTCATTCTCATCTACTCCTCATCCTCATCTACTCCTCATTCTCATCTACTCCTCATTCTCATCTACTCCTCATTCTCATCTACTCCTCATCCTCATTTACACCTCATTCTCATCTACTCCTCATTCTCATCTTCTCCTCATCCTCATCTGCTCCTTATTCTAATCTACTCCTCATTCTCATCTACTCCTCATTCTCATCTACTCCTCATCCTCTTCTATTCCTCATTCTCATCTACTCCTCATTCTCATCTACTCCTCATTCTCATCTACTCCTCATTCTCATCTACTCCTCATCCTCATTTACACCTCATTCTCATCTACTCCTAATCTACTCCTTATTCTCATCTACTCCTTATTCTCATCTACTTTTCATTCTCATCTACTCCTCATTCTCATCTACTCCTCATTCTCATCTACTCCTCATCTACTCCTCATTCTCATCTACTCCTCATTATCATCTACTTCTCATCCTCATCTACTCCTCATTCTCATCTACTCCTCATTCTCATTTGCTCCTCATTCTCATCTACTCCTCATCCTCATCTACTCCTCATTCTCATCTACTCCTCATTCTCATCTACTCCTCATTCTCATCTACTCGTCATCTACTCCGTATTCTCATCTACTACTCATCCTCATCTACTCCTGATCTACTCCTGATCTACTTCTTATCCTCATCTACTCCTCATCTAGTCTAGGTCTATATTTTGAATAAACCATTTGATTGTCATTGTAAATTAGCTTTCACTTTAGACTTAGACTTAGCTTAGGCCATCTTAGGCATTTTTAACCTTAAAGTAGAATTAGACTAGACCTTTAAAAACTAAAATCAACAACAGTCATCATAAAATTGCTCTGGCTATTTATCCTAATAATTACTAAATACACACTAGCTGAACACAGAACTAGATCTACCTCAGTCAACACTAAACTTAAAAAGGAAAAAACAGTCATAATCAATCATCACACTTTAGATCAATGCAACTTCAAAAATAACCTAACATACACATCCATAACATTAAAGAAGATTACCCATCACAAATGGAAGTTCTCAATCAGACACAGTAGAAATAAATACCTATCACTTTTAATATTAATAGCAGGAGATGTAGAGTCAAATCCAGGGCCTAGATCTAAAGATAGATGCAACATCTGCAAAAAAGTATGCACCATTCAATGTGACACCTGTGATGAATGGTACCATGCATCATGTCTCCATATGAATACACCTGTGTATTATGCCTTAGGCAACAAAGATGCATCATGGCACTGTGTACCATGTGAGTTACCTCAGTTTACATCAAGACTGTTTGATTCCTTTGATGCGGACACTTCTAACCCATACAACATCCGAAACACCATCACAAAACAAACTCACCAACCACTAGCCAGATCCACTCCTGTTAAACCTAAATCTACTAAAATTAATACAGCAGCCTCACTAGACAGAGCTGCTAAAGAAGTAATACCAAAATACCTTAAAACCTTAGTAATAAATTTTCAAAGCATTAGGAACAAAACAGCAGACTTAAAAATTTTATTAGAATGTGAGAAACCAGACATAATTGCAGGAACAGAAACTTGGCTACATCCTGAAATTTATAATGCAGAAATTTTCAATAGTGATTATGAAATTTTTAGAAAAGATAGGGCTGATAATCATGGAGGAGTTCTTTTAGCAATAAAAAACACTCTTATAGCAGAAGAAATTACCTTACCTAACTCAAAAAAAATAGAATCTACATTTTGTAAAATTAATACAACCTTAGCATCCCTAATAATAGGCAGCATTTACAGACCACCAAATTCTAGTTTAGAATACATGCAGGAACTATGTAATCAGATTACTACACTTAAAGAAACAAATAAAAATGCAGTTTTTTGGATTATGGGTGATTTCAACCTACCTGATATAAATTGGAAAACACTAACCATAGATAAACACCAAAACCTTAAGGACATAAATGAGCTTTTCATAGAAACTTTACACAACCTAAGTTTAGAACAAATCATTAAAAAGCCAACTAGATTAAACAACACATTAGATCTCTTCTTAACCAACAGACCTGGATTAGTAGTTGATTATGATATTATCCCTGGTCTATCAGACCATGAGATCATAAAAATACACAGTCAGATAAAAGCAGTAGCCAATACAAAACCCAAAAGAAAAATCTTACTCTGGAATAAATGTAACCTAACACAACTACACCAAGCTGCATTAAACTTTCAACAAACATTCTTATTAGAAAAAGACATTAACCAACCAGTCGATGACCTCTGGAATTTCATTAAAAACCATCTTAAAAGCATTATAGAAAATCATATACCAACTAAATACACATCAAACAAAATAAATAAATGCTGGTTTAATAATAGACTAAAGAAGCTTTGTAAACAGAAGGAAAACCTATTTAGAAAATTTAAAGAAACAAAGGCAGAAAGAGTTTACAAAAAGTATATAAAAATTAAACACCTAACCCAAAAAGTAAGCAGACAGCTGCAGAGTGAATACATAAACAATGTAATATCTAAAGATAACAACAAAAACCTATGGTCATACATTAAGTCTAAGAAAATGGAAACAACAGGCATAGCGCCATTAAAAGATGAACATAACATAATACATAATGATAATGAAACTAAAGCAAACATTCTAAACAAATACTTTGCATCAGCATTCTCAGCCCCAGGAGACAAAGACATATTACTGAATTTGAACCAAGTAGACAACATAGAAGATAAAGTAGTACAAGAAAATGGAATTCAAAAACTATTAGCCAACACCAAACCAAATAAAGCGTCTGGACCTGATGGTATTCCAGATAGATTACTCAAAGAACTAAGCAATGAGCTAGCCCCAGTGTTCAAAATACTCTTTCAGGCTTCACTTAACCAGGGCAGAGTACCAAAGGACTGGAAAGAAGCTAATGTCACCCCCCTATTTAAAAAAGGAGAAAAATCTGACCCAGGAAACTACAGACCAGTATCACTTACCAGCATTACATGTAAAATCCTAGAACACATAATATGTAGCAACATCATAAACCACTTAGACAAACATAATGTCCTCACACCATACCAACATGGCTTTAGGAAATATAGATCATGTGAAACACAACTAATAGGACTAATTGATGATTTTTCTAAAGGTTTACATAATAGTGAACAAATAGATGCTCTCCTACTAGATTTTTCTAAGGCTTTTGACAAAGTTCACCACCATAGTTTGCTTACAAAATTAAAATATTTTGGCATTAATGGTCCACTGCACCAGTGGATTATTACTTCACTGATAGGGAGAGAACAAACTGTAATAATAAATGGCTCTAAATCAACACCGATAACAGTAAACTCAGGTGTACCTCAAGGAACAGTCTTGGGTCCACTACTATTTTTAATTTACATAAATGATTTACCAAATTGCATTACTTCAGGAACAAAAGTCAGATTATTTACAGATTATTGCATAATATATAGAACAATAAAAACAACAAAAGACACAGATATTTTACAAAGAGAATTAGATGAATTACAGAAATGGGAATCAAATTGGAGCATGTCTTTCCACCCAGAAAAATGTCAGTTGTTAAGAGTAACAAAGAAACTAAAACAAATTAATTCCACTTATCTTATTCATGGCAAACCAGTAACACAGACTAAAAACGCAAAATACCTAGGTGTTATAATAAATGAAAAACTGTCATGGAATCCACATATTGATGAAACTATTTAAAAAAATCCAACAAAGCATTAGGATTTATTAAAAGAAATTTCTATAAATCAAATAAGAACATAAAACTAAAATGTTATTTAACCTTGGTTAGGCCAATAATAGAATATGCATCCTCCATTTGGGACCCCTCAACTCAAGAAAACATTAAGAAACTGGAACAGACACAAAATAGAGCAGTGAGATTCATAACAAATGAATATCCACATTTGACTAGAGTAACACCTGTAGTAAAATCACTAAATTTAGAAAGCCTTCATGTCAGAAGACTCAAAAGTAAAGTAGCAATTATACATAAAACACTTAACCATAATCTTCAAATACAAAAACAAAATTTAATAAAATACTCTTAAAGACACAAAGATAAAGGTACATTTCTCATCCCATATGCTAGGACAAATTTGTACAAATACTCCTTCTTCCCTAGTGCTATTAGAGCATGGAATAGGTTGCCTGAGCTAGCCAGGAAAACCAGTGACTTGGCAGAATTTAAGTCATTGGTTAATATGCATGACTAAATGCATGACGCGTAGGACGTAATCATCTTCTTTTTTGAAGTAACGTCTGTATCATATAAGATTAGATAAGATAAGTTAAGTATTTTTTAAAAATAATACTGTTTAAGAAAATCTAACTCACTACAATAACACAACCGTTTAGTCTCACGTTCTGGAGTCGTCTGTCCTAACTAAAACCAATGACGACAATGACACCTTTTTTGCATTATTCACAATCCATCGCTCACCTCTTCCCACTCTCACCATAGAAACACACACACACACACACACCATAACAATGTGGTGGAAAATAATATGACCCCCCCCCCCAGAAGCAAAAGATGTAAGGCAACAACTACCTAGGTTCCAGAGCCAGTTAGTAGACCATAATATTTAAGGTTCAAGTGTTAATGTATCTTTAAAAGCGACAAAACAAACAAGTTCTAAGGAGTTCGTTTGCAGAACTTGATGCCAACTTAGAGACTCTTGATTTTTATTTCATTAAGGTTAAAGGTCACATGGACAGAAACAGGTGGCGTTCCGTTTATATTTATGAACTGACGTCATGTCAGCTATTATGTTTCACCGCATAATTAAGTCAGACGAGACATTCAGAAATCATCATCCGAGGTCACGCGAGGTTCAACAAAGAGACATCACTCGTGTTGCTTTTGTATTAGAATTAATTGTCACTGACCTATACAATTGAATCGCCATTTGTATTATTCTGTTAAGATGGTCTTATAGTTGATGGATAGTGACATGATACTAAGTAATGGTGTAAGTTCTTGTGCGTGTGTGTGAGACTGTATTAGTGCGCGTGGACGTGTGTACAAAACAAAATGGAAGAGACTCGTCAAGAAACGAAAAGACGATGAGCATCAGAACTGTAAATCTATTTTTAGACTCAACAAAGCGACAATATTCACTATCATGGGCGTAGCCAGAATTTTTTTCCGGGGGGGGGTTGAGAATTTTTTTCTTCCCTCCCCGCCCCCACCCCACCAAAAATATACATATATATATATATTAGCTAGGGTATGATATGATATTACGGTCCCGTATCCCCATCCTGAACAGAGTAACACAAGAACCTAAAGGTAATAGTATGTAAACTACTAACATTGCATAACAGTTATTCAACAGAACATTTAGTGAATAACAACAGTTGCCAACAGGAACAATATTTAATTTAACTTAGTTGTAATTTTCAAACATATTTACATGTACATCAATATCATTGAAGTTAGCATTTGATTACTAATTAGTCTAGTATCACACCAACAGGTTTCCGTAACACACCTTCACGCTCACACTCCATCTCGGCGCCCAACAGAAGCTCAACTCCCTACACCTCAACACCGATAGTTACTACACAACTCCAAGGGCAGAAAGACGACACACTTTCCCATAGCCCAAACCTAACACCCCTTACAAGGGAAACCAAAAAACCAGCTACCCAGCTCTATTACATTCTGACCTTTCATTCTTTCGGTAGACATTTATTGGGCCCTAGAGCCAAGCACTATTTCTGGTATTGAAAGCCAACTAAAGGCATATTCTGAGTTACCTACAGTGCATTTTTATGGTATTAAATTTTTTTATTTCAAAAACCTAATGTGCTTTTCTTACTGACTCAGACCCTCCCGCGCCGTTCGGCGCATTTGCTGGCAAGCTGTTTCCACAAAAATCTGTCACTGGCAATGTCTGAAGCCTCTTCCCACCTGCTCTGAGGACCTCCATGAAAGTGTGGCGCCAAGTTGTACTAGGATGTCATCGCAACTCTTTTTATGCGTAATTCATTTTGTCGGAGAACCTCCCGCAAACCTCATGCGACGCTCTGTCACAACCTTACTAAGGGGTCGACTACCACTTCGGCATAGGATTTCCTTGACTTAGACCCGATCTCAATAACTGACTCCTAAAATCTGTCTTAGCCATCTTTGTTGAGCCACATTTAGTGTTTTTCAATTTCGGCAGATGACTTCACTGCACTCTATTAATGGAGTCCCGCCTCTGGTAGAAATGTGTAACCTCTCCTGAATACGCTCTTGAAATTAGGTAACTGTAGTTTGCTTTAGCTGTTATATCGAAAAAGGAAGTTTTATCGTCAAAATCATCTGTTGAGGGTTTTAAACTAAAATATATCTGGAGTTGTGTTTTATTTTTATTCAAAACCCCATTTAGCTACGGTCATAGAATTTAGTGACTGTAGTTTGCTTTAGAAATAATATTGAAGAGATAGGCTTTCAAACTTAAAACGCTATGTAGGGGAATATAAACTCAAAACTATCTTGAGGGTTTTTTAAACTTTAAAAAAAGCCATCTGAAGTAGAGGGGTTGAAACTCAAAACCCCCCTTAGCTTGGCTACGCTCAACGAATTTTAGTGTGTAATTTGCTTTTTTTTTTAAATTGAAGAGGTATTTTTTTTATATTAAACCCCTCTGAATGGAAATTTAAGCTCAAAATATCGAATAGGCTTGGCTACGCTTATAGCATTTTGATTGCGAAATTTGCTTTTTTTTTATATTGAAGAGGTATTTTTAGATTCAAACAGAGCTGAAGAGGGGTTTAAACTCAAAACCCCTTTGGCTACGTTCATACAACTTTGAGTGTGTAATTTGCTTTTTTTTATGTTGAAGAGGGGGTTTATCGTAAATTTTGGAGAGGGGTTTAAAATCAAAATCTTCCTTGCTCTTGGAATTTGGGGATTATCGTTTGCATTTTCTTTTGTTTTATAGAAGAGGGGTATTTAAATGCAAACCCCCTCTGGTAGGGGCTTTTAAACTCAAAACCCCTGATAGGGGGTTTTAAACTTAAAACCCTCTGGTAGGGGTTTTCAAACTCAAAACCCCCTGGTAGGGGGTTTTAAACTCAAAACCCCTGGTAGTAGGTTTTAAACTCAAAATTCTCTTGGTATCGGGTATATAACTTAAAACCCCCTGGTAGGGGTTTTCAAACTTAGAACCCCCTAGTAGGGGGTTTAAAACTCAAAACCCCTGGTAGTAGGTTTTCAACTCAAAACTTACTGGTATGGGGTTTCAAACTCAAAACCCCTTGGTTTGGGGTTTCAAACTCAAAACTCCCTGGTAGGGGTTTTCAAACTCATAACCCCCTGGTTGGGGGTTTTAAACTCAAAACCCCTGGTAGGGGGGTTTAAACTCAAAACCCCCTTGGCTGTGCTAGGGCAAGTGATGGTTTAGTATTAAAATTTCACCTAAAATAAACAAAATAAAAGCAAAAGATCGTTCACTAAACTCCGACCCCCCTCGGGGGGTTTGAACCCCAAGCCCCCCCCCCCGGCTACGCCCATGTTCAGTATTGAATAATATATTAGTTATTAGATGTATTCATTTCACCTTCACTGAAAGAGAGCTAGCAGCAGGTGAACTATGAAAGAGACAGTTGAAGAGCTTTCACTAAGGCCGCGGGACACACATTTGAGGCCCAGAGGAATGCCCTTGTAGAAGACAGGCACAGAAAAAGTTAAGAAACCTTAAACAGACCCCGAGCGGACAACGGCTTGTCTGCATTAGTTGCGGAAAAATATGTAGGTCGCAACTGGGTTTACGTAGTCATGTGATACAATGCACTCATCCTTAAATCTTCGAAATGGAAGACATTGCCACTATTCAGAAAAGGGGGGGGGGGGCGAAATTCCATTTACTATAAGACAATGTGACAATAATCAAAAGATTCAGATTACCACTAAGCAGAAAGAGATGGGAGAAGAAGAGAGAGAGAGGGGGGCGATAAAGAAAAGAGAAAAATGAAAAAAAACAAACTATGACAATGATAATGAGAGAAAGAGTAAGACAGAGAGAGAGATGTACCAAATCAAAGTTTAACAATGATCTGTATTCTTCAACTCTCTTTCTGGGAGAATGAGAGAGAGAGAGAGAGAATTTTAATTTAAAATAGAAAAGAAGCCGGTAGTACTAACTTAAAGTAACTTTTGTTCGAAGTCTTTGTTTTCTATTTCTGCTACTCAAACTTGCCTTACATTGGAAATCTGACGTCAATATCAATTCCATTATATGGAAGTCAAAGCTCTTGAACATGAATATGTAAATATATGCCCATCTTAATGGAAGCTCCTTATAAGAAGGTACTACAGAGATAGTGCTATGGACAAATGTGTCAACCCCATTTACAACCAATCATTTGGGGTTCTTTAAGATTATCTTAATGTTTAAAGATACTACGCACTTCTTGCAAAGACGGATATAGAAACATAAGAAAAGAAGAAAAGAGACAGAGAGAGACAAAGAGAGAGACAAAGAGAGAGACAGAGAGAGACAATGAGAGAGACAAAGAGAGAGACAGAGAGAGAGACAAAGAGAGAGACAGAGAGAGACAAAGAGAGAGACAAAGAGAGAGGCAGAGAGAGAGACAGAGAGAGAGACAAAGAAAGAGACAAAGAGAGAGACAAAGAGAGAGACAAAGAGAGAGACAAAGAGAGAGACAGAGAGAGACAAAGAGAGAGACAAAGAGAGAGACAAAGAGAGAGACAAAGAGAGAGACAAAGAGAGAGACAGAGAGAGACAATGAGAGAGACAAAGAGAGAGACAGAGAGAGAGACAAAGAGAGAGACAGAGAGAGACAAAGAGAGAGACAAAGAGAGAGGCAGAGAGAGAGACAGAGAGAGAGACAAAGAAAGAGACAAAGAGAGAGACAAAGAGAGAGACAAAGAGAGAGACAAAGAGAGAGACAGAGAGAGACAAAGAGAGAGACAAAGAGAGAGACAAAGAGAGAGACAAAGAGAGAGACAAAGAGAGAGACAGAGAGAGAGACAGAGAGAGAGACAAAGAAAGAGACAAAGAGAGAGACAGAGAGAGACAAAGAGAGAGACAGAGAGAGAGACAAAGAGAGAGACAGAGAGAGACAAAGAGAGAGACAAAGAGAGAGACAAGGAAATAGACAAAGAGAGAGACAAAGAGAGAGACAGAGAGAGACAGAGAGAGAGAGACAAAGAAAGAGACAAAGAGAGAGACAAAGAGAGAGACAAAGAGAGAGACAGAGAGAGAGAGAGACAAAGAGAGAGAGACAGAGAGAGACAAAGAGAAAGACAAGGAGTGAGACAAAGAGAGACAGAGAGAGACAGAGAGATAGACAAAGAGAGAGACAGAGAGAGAGACAGAGAGAGAGAGACAAAGAGAGACCGAGAGAGAGATAAATAGAGAGACAAAGAGAGAGACAAAGAGAGAGACAAAGAAAGAGACAAAGAGAGAGACAAAGCGAGAGACAGAGAGAGAGACAAAGAGAGAGACAAAGAGAGAGAGACAAAGAGAGAGAGACAGAGAGAGACAGAGAGAGACATAGAGAGACAGAGAGAGAGACAAAGAGAGACAAAGAGAGACAAAGAGAGAAAAGAGAGAGAGACAGAGAGAGACAAAGAGAAAGACAAAGAGAGAGACAAAGAAAGAGACAAAGAGAGAGAGAGAGACAAAGAGAGAGACAGTGAGAGAGAGACAAAGAGAGATACAGAGAGAGAAAAAGAGAGAGACAAAGAGACAGAGAGAGAGACAGTGAGAGACAAAGAGACAGAGAGAGAGACAAAGAGAGATAGAGAGAGAGTCAAAAAGAGATAGATAAAGAGAGAGAGAGACAAAGAGAGAGATACAGAGAGAGACAAAGAGAGAGACAGAGAGATAGACAGAGAGAGACAGAGAGAGAGACAAAGACAGAGACAGAGAGAGACAAAGAGAGAGACAGAGAGAGAGAAAAAGAGAGAGACAGAGAGCGATAAAGAGACAGAGAGACAAAGAGAGAGAGACAGGGAGAGAGACAAAGAGAGAGACAGAGAGAGACAGAGAGAGATAGAGAGAGAGACAAAGAGAGAGACAGAGAGAGAAACAAAGAGAGAGACAGAGAAAAAGACAAAGGGAGAGACAGAGAGAGAGACAATGAGAGAAACAGAGAGAGAGACAAAGAGAGAGACAGAGAGAGAGACAAAGAGAGAGACAGAGAGAGAGACAAAGAGAGAGACAGAGAGAGAGAGACAAAGAGAGAGACAAAGAAAGAGACAAAGAGAGAGACAAAGCGAGAGACAGAGAGAGAGACAAAGAGAGAGACAAAGAGAGAGAGACAAAGAGAGAGAGCCAGAGAGAGACAGAGAGAGACATAGAGAGACAGAGAGAGAGACAAAGAGAGACAAAGAGAGAGACAGAGAGAGACAAAGAGAGAGACAAAGAGAGACAAAGAGAGAAAAGAGAGAGAGACAGAGAGAGACAAAGAGAGAGACAAAGAGAGAGACAAAGAAAGAGACAAAGAGAGAGAGAGAGATAAAGAGAGAGACAGTGAGAGAGAGACAAAGAGAGATACAGAGAGAGAAAAAGAGAGAGACAAAGAGACAGAGAGAGAGACAGTGAGAGACAAAGAGACAGAGAGAGAGAGACAAAGAGAGATAGAGAGAGAGTCAAAAAGAGAGAGATAAAGAGAGAGAGAGACAAAGAGAGAGATACAGAGAGAGACAAAGAGAGAGACAGAGAGATAGACAGAGAGAGACAGAGAGAGAGACAAAGACAGAGACAGAGAGAGACAAAGAGAGAGACAGAGAGAGAGAAAAAGAGAGACACAGAGAGCGATAAAGAGACAGAGAGACAAAGAGAGAGAGACAGGGAGAGAGACAAAGAGAGAGACAGAGAGAGAGACAGAGAGAGAGACAAAGAGAGAGACAGAGAGAGAAACAAAGAGAGAGACAGAGAAAAAGACAAAGGGAGAGACAGAGAGAGAGACAATGAGAGAAACAGAGAGAGAGACAAAGAGAGAGACAGAGAGAGAGACAAAGAGAGAGACAGAGAGAGAGACAAAGAGAGAGACAGAGAGAGAGAGACAAAGAGAGAGACAGAAAGAGAGACAGAGAGAGACAGAGAGAAAGACAAAGAGAGAGACAAAGACAGAAAATAAAAAAGAAAAGGAGAAGAGAATGGTGACGAGAAGAACAGAGATAAAAGAAAAGAGAGAAGATAATAGTAGAGAAAACAAATATTAATTGAACAGAAAAAGAGAGAGAGAGAGAGGGAAGAGGAAGAGAAAAAAAAAGAAAAAATACAAAGAAAAGTTAAGAGAGCAAGGAGATAAGAAAGAAACAGTTCGGAAGAAATCTTTCTCTCTCTCTCTTTCTCACTCTTTTTTTGTCTTACTCTCTCTCTATCTCTTCGTACTTTTTCTGTATACATAATAGCACAAACTGATTATTTTTGTAATGTCTTTTTATCCAGTAGTTCAAAAGATTTTACATTGTCAAAAACAAATTTCAAGGTCTCTCACGACACACATTCTTTCCCAGAAATAGTTCATAAGTCATTTGATTGTCCTTTTTTTTAAATTAATTACAAACACCATTTTTAATCTTAAACAAATTTATAAAGTAATCCAATGATAAATACTTTACATTTCTAGGAGTATACTCTAGTCGCATACATTCTAGAAACACAACTCCTCTGAGCAGGGCACTCACTACTAGTACCAAAGATTGAATGTTTTTTGTTTCCCTGTCATCACTGTTCTGCACATCAGCAAGTCATTTGACATAGTTCAATAGTTCATTGAAGTCTGAAGATTCTTTAATGGTGACCATGGTCATCTGCTTTGCCTTTATTTGTTAATTTGTCAAAGGCTATTGTGACAGCCAATGCAGCAACTGCTATTCCAAATCCTCGGAAAGTTCTACGTAGAGCAATGATCCCCCCAGCTGGATGTTCCATTAACAGAAGGGTGGAAACGCCAAACTTCTTTACGTATCCAAGGATCCTTTAAACCTAAAGGTGCCAATCTTCTCTGAAGGTCTCTCACGACAAGAAACATTTGATCCCAGAAATAGTTCATTTGATTGTCCTATTTTTGACTATACATCTACAATCTACCGGATATGTTAACCCTTAAAACGCGGGTGGCAGCTTAGCCTCTAAACATCAGAATTGTAATTTCATTTGGTATGCACTCACTGTAAAACGGCATTGCCCGATTGGGTTTGTAGTAAATAAATTTAGATAACTAAAAAAGCTTTTTAGCTAGTTCCAAAAAGGGTTTTAATGTATTTACATAGCAAATGATTTCTTTAAATAAAATAAAATGTAAAAGGAGACCATTTCGAAGGATTAAAAGTAGTTGCTGCATATATGTCAAGATGAATTCGAGAGCAATAAAAACTCTGATTAAAAAAAGGATCTAAATAATAGGACTACAGAAGACAACGCATTTCAAATATTTTAAAATATTTGTTACTTCATTGTCTCCCAAAAATAAGGCTTTACTAACCACATAAATAAACATTGAGATGAACCAAAGGAGGCCAACAAATATAATAATAGAAAGAACGTATTCGAAACCAACACCTATGGGCAGGGGCGGCCATAGGTAATTGGAGGCCCTAAACCAGCGGTTCTCAACCTTTATGGCTTAGGGATTCTTCTTTACAATTACCCACTCTGCGGTGACCCCTGCAAAACTATTTTCGTTAATGTTTTATTCTGCGAGAATTTAAATGTTTGAGTTCATTCTGTTTCAGTTGTCTAAAATATCTATTCTAGAATGGCAAGGGAAAAAATTGCCGGATGGAGGACAATCGTATCCCGAAAGTCATCCTTTTATGGTCAACTTGCGACTGGCTCAATAGAAACTGGTCATCCTCACCTCCGTTATGTGGATATAATCAAACGGGACATCAAAAGATTTGGACATTGATGCTGACTGCTGGGAAGACCTAGTCCTAGACGGCACTATGTGTAGAGAGACGGTGACCGAGAAAGCTATGAACAGGGAAAAAACATTGGCCTCACCTCTGGAAGCAAAGCGAATAAAGGCTGGATCCTCTACAAGCAAAGCGAATAAAGGCTGGATCCTCTACAACCAAAGCGAATAAAGGTTGACTCCTCTACAAGCAAAGCGAATAAAGGTTGACTCCTCTACAACTAAAGCGAATAAAGATTGACTCCTCTACAAGCAAAATGAATAAAGGTTGACTCCTCTACAACCAAAGCGAATAAAGGTTGACTCCTCTACAACCAAAGCAAATGCAACACTTCTCTGCGTTGTTTGTGGACGGGAGTGTCTCTCTCTACATTTTCATGAATAGCAGCTCTAAGGTATAAGCTATGGTCGTTGTAGAACTGAACAGGATGTCAGCTACAGCTCAACACGTGAACACGTCCAGAGGGACACACACACATTGACGTACACACACATAGACACTTCACACATTTCCCCCCACACACACAATCCACCTGACACGATAACCTTTCAAAAAATAATTAATTCTAGTTTAAATTATTTTTTTTATTTCGTCTAGCTTTATAGAACGTTATAGACACCACTCACACGCACACACACACACACACACTCGTGAGGGGGGGGTTGAGACACGCAAACACACTCCTTGGGGTTGAAACACGCACACACTGACGCTCAGAGTTTGAAACCCGCACATGTCATGTTTATTCTATCAAGGAAAGGACGCCGGGATAGGCCACTTCCTCTCAAGGGAAAATAACTCACTGATTGGACTAGAAATAAGTTCGAAAGACTGCTTTGACATCCTGTTTGTCTAACTTGACCTCAACCCTTTCCTCTTTCGCTTTTATTTTAAAATTGTATTTTTTTTTAATCTAGTCGGAGCAGATTGGCAATAAAGTTGAACTATCCCTTGCGTCACATGACCTAGAGAAGTTCATGCAGGGGTCACGTTTGATCAAGTTTTAAAAGAAATAGCTTATTCATTATCTGTCTACAATTTTCGGCACATTTTTTTAAGGAGTTTTTTAAGGAGTTGAAAATGAAAGGATCCCATGGCACAGAAGATAAAAAAAATGACAATATCTCCTGTCAGTAGGTGACAATTGATAAGACATTGTCTAAGGATACTTTTATTTTTACATATATTTTTTTTTTTTTTTAAATATTTTTTATGAGCTCACGTGTAAAAATACTTTCATTGTGGAATGACCATAACCTCTGCGCACTAGATTGACCTTTGTGACCTCCATATCATTTTCTTTTCTTTTCTTTTTTTTCTCTAGTGCATGTTAAAATATTTTTTTTTGGATCCAATTTGCTGGCTCATGCGTTGTACTCATTGAAAAATTTTAAACTACGGCCCTCGAAAGAAACCATGTGTTGCGCCGAAAGTCTTTACGAAAGTCTTCATGTGGTTCTTTGAAAGTCTTCATATGGTTCGCCGAAAGTCTACCCGTGGTCCTCTGAAAGTTTCCAATTAGTCCACCAAAAGACTACAAGTGGTCCACTAAGGCCTTCATGTTCTACACACAAATGGTCTCGATGTGATCCGCCTACCATCTCCGTGTTCCTCTGAGCCTCGCAAGCTTGTAAGCCTCTCTCTACACTGTTACTACTAGCTGGATACAACTACCCGGCGTAATCAGGGGGGAGAAACGTCAAAGTGAGTTATACTTACAGGCCCGGCAAGAAGATAATGATAATTGTCTCTGTTCATTCCAACATCAACAATCTAGGGAAAAAGTTAAAAAAAAATAAAAAGTTCATTCCGCAGGTCATGTCCTGTAAAAATATAGATAAATAGATAGATATATAGATAGATAGATAGATAGATAGATAGACAGACAGATAGATAGACAGACAGACAGACAGACAGACAGACAGACAGACAGATAGATAGATAGATAGATAGATAGATAGATAGATAGAGATATATGCAGTGCTTTTTTATATATAAAAAATAGGTGTAATAGGTGACGGTACTCAGTGATTAGTTGCAGGTACTCAGCAGTTGATTGCCTAGCTGTTAACTACTAAAACTAATAATATAAGCTAAAATACAAGAAAAGTAATTTTTTTTTCAAAAAGGTGCCGGTACGCCGTATCGGTGCGTACGTCACAGAAAAAGTCCTGGATATAAAAATAACAGACATATATTACCCGCGGCCCGCGGGACTTAATTTGCGTATCACTGTCGATATAGTCACAGAGAGTGTTTTGGAAACAATTATACGAAATAATAATTTTATAAGTATTGCGAATGCATGAATGTAAAAATAGTATGAATGGAGCTATCAAAATAGCTAATCGATTAAATCCATTTTGTCAAATAAAACCATTTGCTTGTAGGCCTACATTTATTTAATTAAAATATGAATTGAATAGACTTTATTTTGTATTTTCATGTGTTAAAGTAAAAAATAGATCTATCATCTTTGAATTAGATCTTGAGTTAGAGATAGCCTAGATCTAGACTAATCTAGAGTTATTAGCTTGGATAGAGTTCTTTCTGCGCGTGCGTGGAGGCTTCGCTCTGCACATGGTGACCTTTTTTTGTTTGATGTACGGAATCATGAATGGAACTATTAAAATGTATGTCAACACGACTTAGCATCTATTGCAAACGAATGTATGAGAAATGCTTTAAGAAAACAAATTTGAATGTTAATTTGATTAAAATATGAAATAAATGGACTATAATGAAAGAATGTACGTCAGGACTTCTAAATTCGCATATACAAGGAACGAATTTATGTCAAAATGCTTTTGAAACACAAATTTGAAGGTTAATTTTATTAAATAATGAAATCAATAGACTATATTTCGTATTTTCATGTGTTAAAGTAAAAAACTATTTGCGCAAAGTGTAGTTTTAAAAATTAGATATAGATCTAGATCATTTCGATCTAAACATGGTAAACATGGCCTAGATTCATCACATATTAAATACTTTCATAGAGTTGGGCATTTTGTTAGGGTCTACTACACATACGTCACGGTTCCAGCTAGCACCCAAGGAAGGATGGCTGCCTGGTCGTGCGGTTTGCGCGCTGAATTGTCGTTTGGCTTTATAAAAAGTTCAAACCCTGCCCGCTCCCATCCCCCGTCGTCCTGCGACAGGTTTGGACTAGGAAGTAAACTATTTTCAACTCTGAAGGAACATCTGAAACACGTAAAATATTTGACAAACATATGTGCAAAGTCTCATCAAGATTGGTCAAACGATTTTGATTTCGATTCGGAAATGCTTAAAATACTTGTTTTAGGATGTAGACAAAACAAGTTGAACAGAGCATTAGTATTGCTTGACAAGCGAGACGTGAATGAAGAAACTAACCAATCAAGAGACGGAATGTAAAGTCACGTGTTCTGGAATAATCACAAAATTCAAAAATGTGGTTTTCGATTATGTCATTAATGTGACTGCTATTGTGCTGTTGCGCCCTAAAATGAAAAGATTGCAACATTACGGAAACTGTTTCAGAACGGCTGAATACTTGACGACAATTAAAAGACGAATCAGAAACACACACGAGACTACACATATACAGTTTGTTTTGTTTCACTTACTGCCCTTATTTTTATTATATGCCAAACAGTCAAAATTGTGACCTAAAGCTCTAATGAATTCGTATTTCTCAGTCCATGGTGTCTCACACAAAAGTCGTAAATTTAGCATCAACGCTTGGAACTGTTACGAAGAAATAAATAATCTTCTTGATGACAACAACAGCATCACGAAACGTCATTCAGGTCAATTATAACAAGTTTAAGTCTGTGGGACACGCAACAGACGTCTGGTTTTTGATATTTTTCACGAATCCTAACCTGAACACAGTTCTGAGTGCTACCCATCACGGGGGCAGCCATCGAATCCTCGGCCTAGTAGTTTGTTGATGTCTAGTCTGTGCATAATGCAATCTCTGACAATAAGGTTAGACACAGGCAGAGCGTCTTTCTTATCAATAGGGACAAAACCAATGAATTATTCTCGAGTACAATCGCCATCAACAAATCCAACGCTCAAACACATCTTTTCAAAGCCAGAGATATCTGCAGTTTCAATACCGAACTACCAAGAGAACTCAGTTAATTCATGTTGCTGCCAGTGCTCCGTCGATACAAATCAACGTTTTGACTCACAATGGCATGGGAAGAACTTTCTTATAGCTCGTCTATCGTCAACTGGTGGACGTGTTTCACCTGCTATTTTATTGAGAGCTAACAATGACCGCAACTCCGCTAGACGTGAATACTTGTACCAAGATAACTGCACCCCTCAATCTTGTTCAATCTTATATCAAATCGAAAGACAGCTGGCAAGGATTTTTTCTCTAAGAAAAAAAAATGCTATTATATTTTAGGCCTATATAAAATATAATGACAATCATGTGCAAAGAAAAACAAATCGTCACGACTAACATGCTATAGAATATTGAATTGCAAGCCTATAATAAAGCACACATGGTCGGACATGAACTATAGATAAGCCTCTTCTAGTTTATTACAATAATAGCTTATCCTTATTAACTTTATTTCAGTGAGAGCGCTAGATGTGAAGTAACTTCCTAACAGAAGTCAATTGATTTGAAGGTGTAAAAAAACTGGCTAAAATTTGGTTACTCAGAATACAGAGGAGTGCACGTACATGGTCAGCCATCAATTCCTGATAACCCTAGGTTAGTCTACCACAACTGTACTTCAGTCACCAGTGGAAGCATTTACTTGTTCAGTTGCTTCTTAGATTTTAATTGATAATTATAATAATAATGTTTATTATCAATAAGGACATTTGTTTTACGGTTAGCGCATTACACCAAACAAAAAATTATAACTATAGAAAACCAAAAAAAAATGGCTAGAATTTGGCTGCTCAGAATCCAGGGGGGGTGCAAGTGCATTAACTTGCACCCCCCTGAGGGCGCCCATGCATTCGGCATGCATTTAATAGCAATGATTATTGCCATTGACTAACTGATCACCTGCTACAAAAATATGGTGGACTCAATTTTCAAAAAACTAAAGAATTAAAATAACTCAAAGAATTAAAATAACTCAAAGAATTAAAATAACTCAAAGAATTAAAATAACTCAAAGAATTAAAATAACTCAAAGAATTAAAAAAACTCAAAGAATTAAAATAACTCAAAGAATTAAAATAACTCAAAGAATTAAAAAAACTCAAAGAATTAAAAAAACTCAAAGAATTAAAATAACTCAAAGAATTAAAAAAACTCAAAGAATTAAAATAACTCAAAGAATTAAAAAAACTCAAAGAATTAAAATAACTCAAAGAATTAAAATAACTCAAAGAATTAAAATAACTCAAAGAATTAAAATAACTCAAAGAATTAAAATAACTCAAAGAATTAAAATAACTCAAAGAATTAAAATAACTCAAAGAATTAAAATAACTCAAAGAATTAAAATAACTCAAAGAATTAAAATAACTCAAAGAATTAAAATAACTCAAAGAATTAAAATAACTCAAAGAATTAAAATAACTCAAAGAATTAAAATAACTCAAAGAATTAAAATAACTCAAAGAATTAAAAAAACTCAAAGAATTAAAATAACTCAAAGATTTAAAAAAACTCAAAGAATTAAAAAAACTCAAAGAATTTAAATAACTCAAAGAATTAAAAAAACTCAAAGAATTAAAATAACTCAAAGAATTAAAAAAACTCAAAGAATTAAAATAACTCAAAGAATTAAAAAAACTCAAAGAATTAAAATAACTCAAAGAATTAAAATAACTCAAAGAATTAAAATAACTCAAAGAATTAAAATAACTCAAAGAATTAAAATAACTCAAAGAATTAAAATAACTCAAAGAATTAAAATAACTCAAAGAATTAAAATAACTCAAAGAATTAAAATAACTCAAAGAATTAAAATAACTCAAAGAATTAAAATAACTCAAAGAATTAAAATAACTCAAAGAATTAAAATAACTCAAAGAATTAAAATAACTCAAAGAATTAAAATAACTCAAAGAATTAAAAAAACTCAAAGAATTAAAATAACTCAAAGATTTAAAAAAACTCAAAGAATTAAAAAAACTCAAAGAATTTAAATAACTCAAAGAATTAAAAAAACTCAAAGAATTAAAATAACTCAAAGAATTAAAATAACTCAAAGAATTAAAAAAACTCAAAGAATTAAAATAACTCAAAGAATTAAAATAACTCAAAGAATTAAAATAACTCAAAGAATTAAAATAACTCAAAGAATTAAAATAACTCAAAGAATTAAAATAACTCAAAGAATTAAAATAACTCAAAGAATTAAAATAACTCAAAGAATTAAAATAACTCAAAGAATTAAAATAACTCAAAGAATTAAAATAACTCAAAGAATTAAAATAACTCAAAGAATTAAAATAACTCAAAGAATTAAAATAACTCAAAGAATTAATATAACTCAAAGAATTAAAATAACTCAAAGAATTAAAAAAACTCAAAGAATTAAAAAAACTCAAAGAATTAAAATAACTCAAAGAATTTAAATAACTCAAAGAATTAAAATAACTCAAAGAATTAAAAAAACTCAATGAATTAAAATAACTCAAAGAATTAAAATAAAAAAAAAACATTACAAAAAAATTCTATTGAGTGAAATTGCATCAATTATTTGTATTAACCATTAATTACTTTTAGTAGATCTACACTAGCAATAATATATTTGTGCGATTTGTCAATTATTAATGGACCTCATTCACGAAAACAAACGGTCAAGTGATAATATAGATAAAACAACGAAAAAAAAACTATCACGTAATAACCATTATAGATTAAAATTAGATCGCAATTTGTATAGAAGAGACAGAGAAGCACGTGACTAAATGTTGTTTGTTTACGATTGGTGAATGAGGTCCATTGTTTTTTGTTCAGCGCAAATTTTATGTGTATGGTGATCTCTGTGCGCTTTGGTCAAATCACTTTTATTTACCAGGTTGAGGGAGATAGAATCTTGGTAAGAGGTTTCTCTGAAGTTTTTTAGAAGCTTATTTTAAGAAGCTGCTCGTATCTGAATTATGGAGCCTCCATAATGAAATTGTAATGCTTAGCCACTGAGCAATAAAAGTGCTTATAAAAATAGGTTTTATATGCTAAAAGTATATTGTTTAACATTTTGCTAACAACCTAATTCTCTACGCAAATCTTACCTCCCCTAAGCTTAGTAAATTTTTTGTATAAAATAAAATGACTTACTTACAATTAAATAATTAACTCATTGTTTGTTTTTTTTTATTGCTCCATGTGTTGTCATCAACAAGAAATAATTGTCCAAAGTTTCACCTTGACCCGAGAATAGGAAGTGAGAGAAATAACGTGTACAAGGTTCCACCCAGACAGACAGACAGACAGACTGACAGAGTGAGTTGCTAAATAGCCTTTGTAAAAAGATTTTGAAACTTAACGTTTTATATCAAAAATGATAAAATTCCGAATAGAATCCATGGATACAAATTTCACATCACGGATTAATAATTTTAAGATCTGCTTCGTTTCTATCAAGGAAAAAAGCGAAGTGACTGTTACTGCAGACATATTATTATTCATAATGAAATGTTTCTGTTACTGGGGAGTCAGTAATCTTAGCATGCATGCCATCCTTAAAGGAAACCATTTAAGGGTGAGATATTTTTTTAATGATTTTATGAAGTGTCAATTTTAGAATTAACTTCCATCACACAGATAGAATAGTACGACGTATGGAGCTCCAGAAAGGATAGAAAAGTTTTGTTCAATGTCATAATTATGATCCAAACTAACCCGATAACAATGTATTTCTAAAATAGATCAAATTTCAAGACATTATATTTAGAACTGTCAAAACTATAAATCCAGTCCTCAAGGTAACATTGAAACTTGTAAGTACTATTCGCTCCTATGGCATACAGACAAATTTAAGAAATCCTAAATTCTATGCAAGCTGGACACTCTGGTGTGTTTTACTACACAAAAGTAAGATGACTTAGTGCAGGGCGCATCTTCGAGCGACATTACAGAAACATGAAACATTGCCTTATTCGTTGTAAAAAACAAACAAACTGGGCTGCGAAATGTGTAATTGTCACGAATCAATCAATAGTACTAATGTCACGTTGAAGATTATCTTGATCTATATCGCACTATCAATGATCGTGGTTGCCGAGGATTCAGAAGGCGTCAGTTGATAAGTTGATCCTCTAGAAGTTGCTAGTTGATAAGAGGATTATCTAGAAGTTGCCAGTTGATAAGAGGATCATCTAGAAGTTACTAGTTGACAAGACGATCTAAGTATACTATTATATATTCAATGAAGAAACTTCTCTTCGACAAATACAAATACTTTAATTCAGAACTTGGAAAAGCTATTCACAAATAATTACAATGGTTAAATGTACTTGAATAGAATAACTGATCTACACGCTAATATAATTATGTCTTTTTTCTTGAGTTCTAACACTAGACTCTATGTACATGTTATATCTAACAAGTTCCGCACAAGACTGTCGGTAATATCTCTCAGCTTACAAAGCTTTGGGCGTTACCACGTGACCAACATCTCTCCGCTGCATGGCCAACCAATAAATGCAGCTCTAAGTACAATAATTAATATTTACAACCAATCACATTTATCCCAAAACATAATTCTGCTGCGTGATGTAAAATTCCCGAGGTGGGTGAAGTTCTAGTAACCTTGGCTAAATATAGATACAGTGTACGTGACAGTAATATTTAAAGTTTTGGCATGGCTCTCCGATTTTGAATTTTTCTTAGATTTTTCCTCTCTAACAAAACTTATACCAACTCCCTCTGTCTGTCTGTCCATCTGTCTGGAAAAAAGGTTGTACACGTTATTTCTCCCACGCCCAATCTCGGATCAAGCTGAAATTTTGCATAATTATTTCTTGTACCTGACAACATAAGAGTCAATAAAAAAAATAGTAATGAACTATTGATAATTAATTATTTAGTTTGTTATCTCAAACAAGGAAAAGATATTGTCCTTGACTAAAGAGGTGGTATAAGCTGAATTAGTTCCCTTTATAGGTCGTCGTCAGAGGCTTAGTAAACACGAACATAAACATAAACAAAAGATAACTATACAAATAGTTCATGTTCATACGCTCTTTGCTAGCAGAGTGGCTACCATGTTGGCTTGAGAACCATCGAGAAGGCTTCAGCCCACGAGTTCGAATTCACGTCGATCACCTAAATATATATTTATATAAATTTTAAAAGCGATCACGCAGATACCCCGTTCTTTCATCCACCAACCCTTTCCAACTGGTCCAGATAAGTGATAGGATCATAGCGTAATGAAAAAGCTAAAAACATTAAATTGCGCTAAACAAAAACAATTGGTAAAAAATATTTCTAATCGCACAGATTTATCGTAGTTGGTCTAGATCTATTACAAATTTAATTACAGACTGATCCAAACTAATTGATGCACTTTATAAAAACTTTGTTTTTATTTTTAAATTATTTTTTCATATTTTGCTTGTTTGCTTGCTGTACTTCAAGTTTATTCAAACCACAAACTTTGCTAGAAAAAAAAAAAGAATAACATCAGACTGTCCGATAGAACACAAAAGCAACAACGAATAAACAAACCCAGATACTGATCTAACGCAAAACTAAGAATATTTGTATGTGTCCCTGTGTCCCCGTGTCCCCGTGTCCCTGTGTCTCCGTGTCCCTGTGTCCCCGTGTCCCTTTGTCCCCGTGTCCCTGTGGCCCCGTGTCCCTGTGGCCCCGTGTCCCTGTGTCTCCGTGTCCCTGTGTCCCTGTGGCCCCTTTGTCCCCGTGTCCCTGTGGCCTCGTGTCCCTGTGTCCCCGTGTCCCTTTGTCCCCGTGTCCCTGTGGCCCCGTGTCCCTGTGGCCCCGTGTCTTCGTGTCCCTGTGGCCCCGTGTCCCTGTGTCCCCGTGGCCCTGTGGCCCCGTGGCCCCGTGTCCATGTGGCCCCGTGTCCCTGTGTCCCTTTGTCCCCTTTGTCCCCGTGTCCCTGTGGCCCCGTGTCCCTGTGGCCCCGTGTCCCCGTGTCCCTTTGTCCCCGTGTCCCCGTGTCCCTGTGGCCCCGTGTCCCTGTGGCCCCGTGTCCCTGTGTCCCTGTGTCCCTTTGTCCCCGTGTCCCCGTGTCCCTTTGTCCCCGTGTCCCCGTGTCCCTGTGGCCCCGTGTCCCTTTGTCCCCGTGTCCTTGTGGCCCCGTGGCCCCGTGGCCCTGTTTCCCATTATCTTCTGCCAGTGACACTTTACGTTTTCGTCTCATGAACCAGACATTCCGTATAGTTCGGTTTTTGCACCAGTGTGTGTGTGTGTATGTGCGTGTGTATGTGTTAGTGTGTGTGGGTGTGCCTCGGTGTGTGTGTGTGCTATCAAGTTCTATTGTATTCACAAAGAAAGAAGCATGAAGTTCAAAGGAAAGTTTCATTATACAAAGTGTTGTTTACGACAATCATAGAGCTTTTATTTGTTATTGAGATAGATTTTTTTTCTTCTTATTTCTTCTGATTTTAACAACCAAAACATTGTTCTTGTTCGCGTCCATTCAGCTGTAGGCCTTTACATTACACGCAGTTCATCTATTTAGATATTACATATAGATTAGCTGTAGAATAGTATATGACTCCTTCAAGCTCAAAAATAACAATAGATGTCTCCAGATGAATTACTAGTGTTGGTTTCCATCGCATTGTGGAATCAAAGGAAACGATAATTTGGCGAATCTAGGAAAGTTTATAGACCCACCAGAGTAGCCACAAAAATACGAGACTGCAAAAGCCAGGATTTGTGGGTGGAACAAGTCTAAACGGTACGATTGCTGCGATCATTGTAGTACGGGTCGGGAAGTATGGACGTTTTTCAAACGCCTAAACAGGAAGGATGATTGGTGGCAGCTAGACAGAAAGGATCAGCCAATTTTAGTACTTTTCAGCATGGGACACTGTCCGATAAGAGCATATTTCGTAAGGATCTGAGAGAACCACGATCCCAAGTGAAGACAAGAATGTAGAACAAATCCTCAACGACTGCAGGGAGCTTAGAAACATAATCAAAAATACGAATAGTCTTGTAATCGATAGAACTGGAGTATGCGAGGATCTTGCACTGTACGGAGACCGGCATATACTACAGAACACCGCCAGATACCTAAACGTTGCTATAAAGGATTCATCTCAGCATGGAGGCTTACTGCATGGAGGCTTACTGCATGGAGGCTTACTGCATGGAGGCTTACTGCATGGAGGCTTACTGCATGGGGCCTTACTGCATGGGGCCTTACTGCATGGAGGCTTACTGCATGGAGGCTTACTGCATGGAGGCTTACTGCATGGGGACTAACTGCACGGAGGCTTACTGCATGGAGGCTTACTGCATGGAGGCTTACTGCATGGAGGCTTACTGCATGGGGCCTTACTGCATGGGGCCTTACTGCATGGAGGCTTACTGCATGGGGCCTTACTGCATGGAGGCTTACTGCATGGGCCTTACTGCATGGAGGCTTACTGCATGGAGGCTTACTGCATGGAGGCTTACTGCATGGGGCCTTACTGCATGGAGGCTTACTGCATGGGGCCTTACTGCATGGAGTCTTACTGCATGGGGCCTTACTGCATGGAGGCTTACTGCATGGGGCCTTACTGCATGGAGGCTTACTGCATGGAGGCTTACCGCATGGAGGCTTAATGAATGGAGGATTACTGCATGGGGCCTTACTGCATGGGGCCTTACTGCATGGGGCCTTACTGCATGGGGCCTTACTGCATGGGGCCTTACTGCATGGAGGCTTACTGCATGGAGGCTTAATGCATGGAGGCTTCCTGCATGGAGGCTTCCTGCATGGAGGCTTACTGCATGGCGGCTTACTGCATGGAGGCTTACTGCATGGAAGCTTACTGCATGGAGGCTTACTGCATGGAAGCTTACTGCATGAGGCCTTACTGCATGAAAGCTTACTGCATGGGGCCTTACTGCATGGAAGCTTACTGCATGTGGCCTTACTGCATGGAGGCTTACTGCATGGGGCCTTACTGCATGGAGGCTTACTGCATGGAGGCTTACTGCATGGGGCCTTACTGCATGGATGCTTACTACATGGGGCCTTACTGCATGGGGCCTTACTGCATGGGGCCTTACCGGACGGAGGCTTAATGCATGGGGCCTTACTGCATGGAGGCTTACTGCATGGAGGCTTACTGCATGGAGGCTTACTGCATGGAGGCTTATTGCATGGAGGCTTACTGCATGGAGGCTTACTGCTTGGAGGCTTACTGCATGGGGCCTTACTGCTTGGAGGCTTACTGTTTGGAGGCTTACTGTTTTGGAGGCTTACTGCATGGGGCCTTACTGCATGGAGGCTTACTGCATGGAGCCTTACTGCATGGAGGCTAACTGTATGGAGGCTTACTGCATGGAGGCTTACTGCATGGAGGCTTACTGCATGGAGGCTTACTGCATGGAGGATTACTGCATGGGGCCTTACTGCATGGGGCCTTACTGCATGGGGCCTTACTGCATGGAGGCTTACGAATGTTGTTGGTTTATCTTTGAATCTGCTAAACAAGCCGAATTTCGAGCAGCGTCAAACTTTGTCACAGTTTGTGCCTGAGAATGCATTTATTTTATGGCTATAGAATTGGACCGGTTTCTTCTTCTTTTTCATAACTAAGGCCGGTCAATTATTTATCGTATCGTATAGGGTCAAAGAATGGTTTGGTCGAACGTTTTCTTTACGCCGATATCCCATGTGCTATAAATATTGATACTCAATGGAACCATTTAATTTGTTATTTTATAAGAAGTCCTGATTGAGGCAATAAAGATTCGAACTAAACCTTTGCTCCACTGCTCACAGTTGATTCAACCCAACAGCATGACTCCTTTGGTCATACAGCTGACATTACAACAAATTGTCACGTCAATGCCATTTCTTGAAACTTGTAATTCTACCAAAAGTAGAAACATTGTAACATATTGTAACTTTGTAAAATAATGAACTTGTGACACTTCAGGACAAAAGATAACAAGGTTACAAAAACAGTTTGTGTGGAAACACAAACTCAAAATCGGCCCCCGAAGTGGTCCACTCAGGCAGGTTAAAAGGCAGGTTTCAATATTTTCAGAAAGAACATCGGAATGAATTTCTATCAAAGACAAATGACAGAGAAGAATGGAGAAAGAAGGTTGACAGATCTTGTGTGGTGCCCCAGCGGTGCAGCAGACCAAAGGATAGGTGAAAATGAATGTAAAATTAGATGTAAGCCTGGCCAAACTGATGTCTTATAATGAATATCTAGTTGATCTAATTGCTTTGTAAATGGTCAATCTCGTATTCAAATCTTCAAGAAAAGACATTTTTACGTGTGGAAAGGAATAAATATAAAAATTCCTTTAGTTAAGTGTTCTATATGTGTGTTATAGTAAAAGTGGTGTATTTTTATGAAAAAACTGCTTGCATAAGTGATTTAAAAAATAAGATTTTTCGCTTTGAGAAAAGAAAAAAGTAGCCTTTGCAGCAAAAACTTTGAATTGGTCTAAAATATCATGATGTCGGATTTTCACTATCTTTTCTAGTTTACGAGATCTAAATGGGACGGACGGACGGACAGATATTCCACACAAAACTAATCGCGTCTTTTCCCATTTCTGGAGCCGCTAAAAAAAGAGTAAAATAGTAGTAACACCATAACTTTACAGTTATAAAACAACAACAGCATTGAAATACACAGAAAGACGAAAAAGGTCAAGACACATTTCTCAATCACCGTATAAAGACTTTATTATTCAGATCCTAGAACCAACATCAGTGAATCTGGCGGCAAGCTGTTTCCATAAAGATCTGTCACTGGTAATGCCTGAACCCTCTTCTCACCTGATGCCCACTGCTCTGAAAGTGTGGTGGTCAGTTATACGAGGTCGTCCCTGTTTGCGCTTTCCTCATATTGGCCTTCGTGTCATAGCAACTCTTGGTAATCGTAGGTCATTATATCGGTTGACATGTCCCGCAAACCCCATGTGACGCTCCGTCAAAATCTCATTAAGTGATCGAGTTCTAGTTCGGCATAGGATTCCTTTGTTTGAGACCCCATCTCTGTAACTGACTCCTAAAAACCGTCTTAACCATTTTTTTTTTGAGCCACGACAGACAAAAATCAGAACAGAATAGTTAGTTCCCAAGTGTCATTAGAACATAGGATGGCTTGCCTTAATCAGCAAGTTAGACTAATGAACATGAATAAAGTAACAAAAAAATATTATTGAACAAATGGATTTCCGTAAGATGTAGGACGTCATTTTTTTTTAAAAGGGCAATCTTTGATTTATAATCTAATTTATGATATGAAACATTTTTACAAGGTACTGATCACGGCTACTCCTCGAATAAATTTTTAAGGAATCAACGCTACCCTCACCCCCCAAGAAATATTCCCATTTTAAAATAATGTATTTTAATCAACTGTTGCAGGATCCATAACTCACAACATGACGAAGCGGAGTGGCTCATTGATCGAACTGACCATAGGCTACCAGAATGACTATTTCGCTTCCTATTCTCTATAGCACGTGACTTGACCACCGTAGTTCATTGAGCTATTCATAGCCAGCCATAACTAACAAATTATCTCCCCCTTTTATCTTCCCTCCCCCTTGAGTTCATGATTGTGTCCCCTTACACAGCAAGGACCGAGCACTTCGTGGAGACAAGAGAGAAGAGAAGCTCTCAAGGGGAGGACAACTGCTTATTCTTAGAAAAACGGTCAAGTTGAACGCATCTGGAATTAACGCTCCGACTTCCTTGGACTCCGAGATCCCTGGCTGAAATTTTTTTAAACCCCTTGTCTTTCTCATCCACGCCCTGCTAACGTACAGTTCTTTCTATCTTCATTGCTATAGTTCATGGTCGGTCTGTTTTTTTTTGTCCATTCGTTTTTAAGCACTTGAGCCTTTGGTACGTGGTCAGCAAATTGGTGGTCCCTGGTGGTCCATACATCAGCATGGACGCATACAGCCCAGCCTTAAACTAGATTCAAGCCTGGCAGAGAGGCCTGAACGGGGGATGAAGGGTTACAATAATGTAGTGACCGGAAGTGACGACATGAACTTATTTAACATTGCAGTCAGGGTTTTAAAAAATGGAAATACTGGCCACCCGTGTTCAATATAATTGCAGTTCAGACAGAATATGTACTAGACTTGAAACTTCTTGCTAGATATTTACAGACGGCAGACACATACGATCAATAGGAAAACATATTGATAGATAGACAGACAGACAGACAGATAGATAGATAGATAGATAGATAGATAGATAGATAGATAGATAGATAGATAGATAGATAGATAGATAGATAGATAGAGAGAGAGAGAGAGATTGATAGAGAGATAAATAGATTCAAGATCTAGAACTAGGTCTAGATCTAGTTTGTATGACAGATGACAATGGAGATATTAATTTTTATTTTGCTAGGGGAATGTCTGGTCCAAGTAGACCTACTCCTAGTCTTTCAAATCATTTCTAGCTAGCTTACTACCTAACTAAAATAGGTCAAGATTTTTTTTTTGTCGTGTTGCCAATTTATCTAATTTTGTAAGAAGAATAAATCTTTTTTTTTAGTTTCTCTTGATCACATGTAACATGTTATTTATTTTGAATGTATGGATAATGTTAATAATTATTATTTTGAAAACTACTAAAGTATTTGCTAAATGAATATATGGATATAATGTGGCTGAGGGGTAAATCACTTGAATCCAGAAGTCCCGTGTTTGAATCCTGGTGAAGACTCTAGGTGGACAAGAGCGAACAAAAATATTGAGAATACAGATACTGTTCGTTGTTTCATTGACACTCAGGCACTATTAATCTCTTGAGACCTATTCATTCCGATTGCACCCACCATACCGGCGTAATAAGGTTTCACAGTGCTCGTGACCAGGTATTCGGCGTTAGACCCGCTGTTATAGCACAAGTAAATAAGCGTGTGTGTGTGTGTGTGTTTGTGTTTCTTCATTTTCTAGTGTGATGATGAAGAAAGGGAGCATTTATCTTTTGTGTCTTTGAGAATGATGCAATCACAACAGGGTGTGTCATAAATTAGGTTGAGGACGGCTGACGATCTAGAGACATGAAATAGAAAAGACGTGTTTTTTTTTTTGGGTTGTGACTTACATTTTGGTTTAATATCAATTTATTTCATTACTTTTACTTCTATATGTCATTTCAAGTTAAATCTGTGTATATTGTAATGAAAGTTATATTGAGTATTTGTCCAGAATATTTACAGTTTATTTATTAATAATAATAATAAATATATATTAAAAATATAACACGCCCAAAACGGTTCATTTGAACTAGGTATTTGGAGTTACAAGCCAATGACCGATCATTAATACCTCTCCGGTAAGTTGAGTGTTAATGAACCCCCAATGAAACCATAGTGTCTCTCTACTGTAGCAAATTGCCAAGAAAACAAGTCATAAGACAGACGACACACAAAGTACACGTGTTCCTCATGGGGTAATCGAGATGGAGGTCCTCAAACTTCGGCTGTTAGGTCAACCATGCAACTTGCTTGGATTCCGAGCCATATACTGCATCTGCAGATATTCTGAATGTGAATGTCACTAGTTTGTAAGCCTGAAGAAGCTGTCCTAACAGAAAGTCTGCAGAACAATAAAATTCGACCCAATTTTTTGCTGTTGAAAATGATAATGTGAAAGTGAAGCTAGGTGCTGAAACAAACGATGATACATACATATTAAACATAATAAGCAGCTGCACCAGAGACTAAGTTTTTAAATGAGAGAAAGTAGTGAATTAAAATGCGACGAATATAAGGGACTGCGCCGACCAAGGCTCGAACCAGTGACCCTGGAAACGCCTAGCGATAACGCACCTAGCTTCACTTCTATATTTACGTTCACAGCTTCATTGCTGAAGCTTCTATATGTCATGTATTTATGTTGTCCACTTGTCATTAAGAGAGATATATAATTAAATAGAGCCATTGTTTGTCTACTACATGCCTAACGGCTGTCTGTGTCGGCTCTATTGAAGTTGTTGGTGAACGGGTGTGGCGAGGTGGGGGAGGAGCTAGCTAGGGCATGTGACCATTGACGAACTGGGATGGTAATTTGCATACGGGCGAAATGATTCTGGACCAGAACAATGTTTTTTGGACATTCCGATAGTCTAGAGGTTAAGTTCGCTTAGTGCGTTATCGCTAGGTGGTGTTGACGTTTCCAGGATCACTGGTTCGGAGCAGTCCCTTATATTCGTCTCATTTTAATTCACTACTTTCTCTCATTTAAAAACTTAGTCTCTGGTGCTGCTGCTCATTTATGTTTAATATATATGTTTAAAAAGATGTAACACATTTCATTTCCTGTCCCGTCTTAATCGCCAGACTTCTCGACCTTAGCAGAAGATTAACATTCTGACATATCACGTTGTCACACCATGAACCTTGGCTTAAGAATAACACTCACACATATCACGTGGTCACACCGTGGGGCCCTCTTTACTCTTCTTATATTATTTATCAAACCACTCCCTCGAGCTTAAGGGGGTCCGCAGAAACATGAAAATCATACACAACTTGTTCGCAAAAAAGCCAATTTTTTATTCCCGGCTGGGTATCGAACCCTTTAGCTTGTGAATAAACTAAGAACCCAATCCCACTAATAGAAGAGCAGCTGATTGAAATACCAACAAACGAGGAACTTAGACCAATGTCTCAACAACAATGCCGCAAGTTCTGGTTACAAAAACAAGGTTATAATGTCATAGTCTGTGCATTGTAAACATTTTTAACATGTTACGGACGTCCCTTCAGAGTAGAAGATAATTCACTTCCTAGTCCAAACCTCCAGTAGGACGAAGGCAGCGTGCAGGGTATGAGCCCGGGACCAGCCATCCATATTGGGACATTGTGCATAAGTTTCCCGTCTTCCTATTTGGTCAACAAGGATTCACTGCAGCGGTGAACCTCATCACAAATAAAAGAAACCGACTAGAAATTTGTGCTGATTGAAATTTGCGATTTCTACTTACAAACATTGAGCTCATAAAATTTTACCAACCTCATCTATTTGTTTTTGTTTTTTTTAACAAAAGTTATAATCTCAATGAGTATTCCTTCAATAATGTTTTTTTTTTTCATTTGCAAATTTTATATTCTGCATTTATGTATACATCTTTTTCACTTTGGGGGTACCTGGGCACGTTGTAACCATTTAAACGATAAAAAAAAAGTTTGAGAACCTTTGCACTAGAGAGTCAATGGTAAGGTAATCTTGAACTAAGTTTCGAAGACTAAATTTTGAAATACTCTGACGGATAGAAAGTTGTGACAATTCTAACCTACAATTTGAAGGTGTTTGTGCTAGTTAAGCATTAAATTTACAAAACCATCTATTGTGCTAAGCCAAGAGCATTTACTTTATTGCATAATCATAATATTGATTCATGTATCTCAACTAACGGTTGTGTAACGAAATATTGAGGAAAGCAACAACAATTTAATAATATCAACAACAAACAAAACTCAACTAGTAGAGAGCTTTCACATTATCTAAGAATTTGCCATTATTATTATTATTATTACTATTATTATTATTATTTGAAAACCAAACTAGTTAGAAATCATAAAACGCTATACTGTCGAAGCAAGAGTTATCTCTCTTGAATATATTTCATACTACAGTGAAAAAGCTTTACATCGATTTATCTGTTTCTATTTCGATGCATATAGCAGGTAGACAATTTAACAACAAAAATATACAATAGTTAAGTAAAATAATGTTAGAGTTTGACACACGTAGGCAGCTACAGCTAACAACTATTTTTTCGTTACAAGAGCCTGTTTTTGGCTCATGTTGGTCGTGGGCCCGGACGCAATGAAAGTCTTCGCGCTATGCTTGCTTTACCATTAACTCGCAATCACATCTTAGGACATTAGACATCTGTGTGACAGGACATTAGACATCTGTGTGACAGGACATTAGGCATCTGTGTGACAGGACATTAGACATCTGTGTGACAGGACATTAGACATCTGTGTGACAGGACATTAGGCATCTGTGTGACAGGACATTAGACATCTGTGTGACAGGACATTAGGCATCTGTGTGACAGGACATTAGGCATCTGTGTGACAGGACATTAGGCATCTGTGTGACAGGACATTAGACATCTGTGTGACAGGACATTAGGCATCTGTGTGACAGGACATTAGACATCTGTGTGACAGGACATTGGGCATCTGTGTGACAGGACATTAGACATCTGTGTGACAGGACATTAGGCATCTGTGTGACAAGACATTAGGCATCAGTATGACAGGACATTAGGCATCTGTGTGACAGGACATTAGACATCTGTGTGACAGGACATTAGGCATCTGTGTGACAGGACATTAGACATCTGTGTGACAGGACATTAGGCATCTGTGTGACAAGACATTAGGCATCAGTATGACAGGACATTAGGCATCTGTGTGACAGGACATTAGACATCTGTGTGACAAGACATTAGGCATCTGTGTGACAGGACATTAGGCATCTGTGTGACAGGACATTAGGCATCTGTGTGACAGGACATTAGACATCTGTGTGACAGGACATTAGACATCTGTGTGACAGGACATTAGGCATCTGTGTGACAGGACATTAGACATCTGTGTGACAGGACATAAGACATGTGTGTGACAGGACATTAGACATCTGTGTGACAGGACATTAGACATCTGTGTGACAGGACATTAGGCATCTGTGTGACAGGACATTAGACATCTGTGTGACAGGACATTAGACATCTGTGTGACAGGACATTAGACATCTGTGTGACAGGACATTAGACATCTGTGTGACAGGACATTAGGCATCTGTGTGACAGGACATTAGACATCTGTGTGACAGGACATTAGACATCTGTGTGACAGGACATTAGACATCTGTGTGACAGGACATTAGACATCTGTGTGACAGGACATTAGGCACCTGTGTGACAGGACATTAGGCATCTGTGTGACAGGACATTAGGCATCTGTGTGACAGGACATTAGACATATGTGTGACAGGACATTAGACATCTGTGTGACAGGACATTAGGCATCTGTGTGACAGGACACTAGGCATCTGTGTGACAGGACATTAGACATCTGTGTGACAGGACATAAGACATATGTGTGACAGGACATTAGACATCTGTGTGACAGGACATTAGACATCTGTGTGACAGGACCTTAGGCATCTGTGTGACAGGACATTAGACATCTGTGTGACAGGACATTATACATCTGTGTGACAGGACATTAGGCATCTGTGTGACAGGACATTAGGCACCTGTGTGACAGGACATTAGGCATCTGTGTGACAGGTCATTAGACATCTGTGTGACAGGACATTAGACATCTGTGTGACAGGACATTAGACATCTGTGTGACAGGACATTAGGCATCTGTGTGACAGGACATTAGGCATCTGTGTGACAGGACATTAGGCATCTGTGTGACAGGACATTAGGCATCTGTGTGACAGGACATTAGGCGCCTGTGTGACAGGACATTCGGCATCTGTGTGACAGGACATTAGACATCTGTGTGACAGGACATTAGACATCTGTGTGACAGGACATTAGGCATCTGTGTAACAGGACATTAGGCATCTGTGTGACAGGACATTAGGCATCTGTGTGACAGGACATTAGGCATCTGTGTGACAGGACATTCGCGCAGTCGACAAGTTCATTGTGCAGGATGTAGATAATATTAACAAAAATTTTAATTTTGATGAACAGCCTTATAGAATCTAAGGGAATCGGATATTACCAGCCTGATAGAATATTAGGGAATCGGATACCATAACCTAATAGATTTTGAGAGAATCGGATATTAATAGCTTAATAAAGTTTGAGAGAATCGGATATTAATACCTTAACAGAGTTTGAGAGAATCGACTAATAAATAGCTTAATAGAGTTTGAGAGAATCGAATATTAATAGCTTTATAGACTTTGAGAGAATCGTATATTAATAACTTTATAGAGCTTGAGAGAATCGGATATTAATAGTCTAATAGAATTTGAGAGACTCGAATATTAATACCTAATAGAGTTTGAAATAATCAAATATTAATAGCTTTTTAAGAGTTTGAGAGAATCGAATATTAATAGCCTCATAGATTTTGAGAGAAATAGCTTAATACAGTTTGACAGATATGGATACTACTAGTGCATTGTTTCCCAAACTTTTGACCTATGTGTACTTCTGTGTGTACTTCTGTGTGTACTACTGAGTACCCATCGCCTTCCCCCTCACCACAACTGGACTTATTAACTGGGTATTTTTAAACATCAGCATAGTTAATGAGGTGCAATGTGTCCTTCTCCAAAGTCTACCGGTACCCCTGGGGGTACGCGTACCCCACTTTGGGAAACACTGTACTAGTGTAATAGAGTTTGAGAGAATCGAATATTAATACACAAGTTATATCTTTTTTTCTTTCAGGTCTCTGAAGCTGCGAGCGCGTGCATATGACGACAAACTGGGCGGCTAGCCAGTGTCCGAGTGATAATAAAATTATGGTCAGTTCTGTCTTGTCCAGGCAATATTATCTTATTAGACCTGAAGCGGAGGAGGAACAAGGGAAAGGAAAAAAAGTGACCAGAGCGTTGAAAGCTGACCATTGGTCTAAGTAACCGGACAAGTGAATTGTCAGAAAATTAATAAGAATTGGCTCCTTATTTGGAATCCCAATGTCCTTATAACAACCTCTCCTAATCACGCACGAACAAGAGACTGTAGGACCGTGTCATTGGTCAGTTTTCAAGGAGGACTGAGTGACCAGGCAGGAGACGAACCAATTAACGATAAATACTTAAAGTGCCCTTCCCTAATGGCGGTCCAAGATTAATGGTCACGTTCAAGGACACCCTTGTCTCTTTATTATCTCGTTCTATTTACAGTACAGTTCCCTGGAGCTGGACATTGCAATAGGTTAGAGCGTACGTAGTTTTCTGCAGTGGGCGTAGGCTGCGAAAGTCTTGTCTATACACATCACCAAGTCAGCTAATTCTTCTTCTGTCCCTGGCAGACCAACTATGATGTAAGTGAGTCATTTCTCTTGCTCCAATGCTGACAGAACCTTTCGTAACCCTCGAGAGCATCTTCCATTATCCTTTCAAGGAAGGCATTGAAACGAGTTGATGAGTGTAGACAGCCTTGTCTCACTCCAACTGTGGTTGTAAACCCGTCTCCAGTGTTGTTATTGAAGTACACCGCACTAGTTGCCTGCTTATTGAGGTTTGGGTCACTTTGATCATGTTTTGATTTATAGTGTAGTAGTCGACCCACGGCGTAGCATTTCGCAGGGCGGCCTTAGGCCAATACAACCTATGCGATGGCAGTAGGCCCCCCACTTTCAAAGGATCCGCGCAAATTCTAGGTGTAAATTATTAAATTAAACCATTTTATAACTTATAACAGAATTCCCGCAGCCTCCTGATTTACCTGAAATTGCAAAATATAAGAAAAAGTCATGGAAATTTCCGGAAATTATTACAATCTTTTGAAAACTCAACAAAAAAAAATAAAAAAAAAATTACTGAAATATAAAGACAAAAAATTGTCATTTTGGGGGTCATTCAAAATGGAAAACGCCAATCCTACTCGCGATGAAATGGAACGGATCTGTACTTTTTTTGTGGGACATGATAAGAAGCCAACATATTTAATTTTTAAAGTAAGTGTGGCTTTTAAAAAACAACTTTATAACGGCATTTTTGTTTTGAGCCGCAAATAAAAGATTGTTAACTACTCCTGGAGATTGGAGGATTTAGGAGAATATTGACCAAAAAGAGACAAGAAAATGAGTGGATGATAAAACAAGCTACTTATTCGCTCACATTTTAAGTAAAGAAATGAAGCTAAACTTCCAATGTCTCATTAATTAATGCAAAGTTTCTAATCAAATAGTTTCAGGTTGTTTTCATTTCGTTTTTGTACCTTTTCGGTCATGTGGAGATTAACTCTTTCTCTCCGTATTTATTTTTCACGTTCCGATAGAATTATTCATTTTCTTCATATTTTTTCACTACCCTGTTATGATTAAACTTCAAAAACTCTTTTTTGTGTAATCAGGAAATGTTAAATAAGGTATATAATTATAGAAGAATGCATGCTCTTTATATATAACACAAAGTAAAGTTAAGAAAACCAACAATTAATTCAATTTAATGGGGTCAATCAGCTAGGAGTGAAAGAGTTAAAATGGCCCGAAGGTTGAATTAGGTTAGGCATCACTGGTCTATACATATATAAGGGGGATAATTGTAAATTTTGTTTGTTGTAGTACAAAATTTTTTTTACATTAAATGACAAAAAAAGCTTTAAAATATTTGAAATTAAACTGTTAAATATATTTTTCTAATCTATTGTATGAGAAAACGATATGTACAGTGGCTCAAACAATATGAAGTAAAGAGCTTAATATGTTAGTATTTCACTATATTTCAATCGCTAAAATATATTTTATAAGCCAAGAAAACTAAAATTTATACAGTGAGGGTATAATAATCATCGCTTACATAAATATAGACGATATAGGTTCAACCTAAATTAAATTAGTACTAGTCGACCGGCGGCATAGCATACGCCGCTATTTTGCAGGGCCGGCCTTAGGTGACCGCAGTAGGCCCCACACTTTCATTGGACCCGCGCTAATTCTAGGTTATAAATTATTAAATTAAACCAATGTATAACTTATAACAGATTTTCCGCGGCCTCCTGTCAATTTACCAGGAGCTCCTGGAAATCTAATGAAATTGTAAAATGTACGAAAAAGTTCTGGAAAAATCCGGAAATTATTTAAATATTTAGAAAACTCAATACGAATATCCTATTATGATATACTGTATGACTTTGCTACACGCAAGTAATTCTGTACGTAGTAAAAATGAATAAAATGCATAGACGAATTTATTTTCTAATAAACTCTTAAATTTGACTTATTGTCCGCTTCCGTATCCAAACTTGACCCCACGAAATCAGTTTCGAATGGGGCCTCACAATGATTAAGTCGTCCCTGCTATTTAGTGTTTGTAAAATGTTTCACATGTTTCGGATGTTCCTTCAGAGTTGACGATAGTTTACTTCCTAGTCCAAACCTCCCGCATGGGATGGGAGCGGGCAGGGTTTGACAGTCCAGCACGCAGCCATCGTAGCGAGCTGTGAAAACGTGTTCTCCCCTCCCCCTCTTGTTTTTTTTCCTGGGGTGACTATCTGCAGAAATAAGAGAGTGATCTTTCCTTTACTTCTCGTCTGACCTGGTTAGGGAAGAAGAGAATTATATATAAAGATTGTAGTGAGTTTATTTTAAAATATGGTTACCAGACTTATGCCGAAAGCCCGCCATGTCCTTCTTTTAGAGGTCGTGTCCTACCTAAATTGATAAATGCGCGCAACACTGAGATCCTCCCTCTAATGGGTCTTCTCAGCATCGTACTCTCCTCAAACAACGCCGCCTCCGATAGCTCGGTCATGACCGAAGGATCGTATACCAACACTCATCTTGCTAAAGACAACTCGCGATGGGCTCAAGGCAAACTGGTCGTCCTCCCATATGTGGTTGTAATCGAACGGGACCTCAAAACAAAGGAACACTATGTTGGCTACTGGGAAGACCTAGCCTTAGACCGCTCTAGAATGCTGGGAAGGCCTAGCCTTAGACCGCTCTAGAATGCTGAGAAGGCCTAGCCTTAGACCGCTCTAGAATGCTGGGAAGGCCTTGCCTTGGACCGCTCTTAAATGCTGGGAAGGCCTAGCCTTAGACCACTCTAGAATGCTGGGAAGGCGTAGCCTTAGACCGCTCTAGAATGCTGGGAAGGCCTAGCCTTGGACCGCTCTAGAATGCTGGGAAGGCCTAGCCTTAGACCGCTATAGAATGCTGGGAAGGCCAAGCCTTGGACCGCTCTAGAATGCAGGGAAGGCATAGCCTTGGACGGCTCTAGAATGCTGGGAAGGCCTAGCCTTGGACCGCTCTAGAAGGCTGGGAAGGCCTAGCCTTGGACCGCTCTAGAATGCTGGGAATGCCTAGCCTTAGACCGCTCTAGAATGCTGGGAAGGCCTAGCCTTGGACCGCTCTAGAATGCTGGGAAGGCCTAGCCTTAGACCGCTCTAGAATGCTGGGAAGGCCTAGCCTTGGACCGCTCTAGAATGCTGGGAAGGCCTACCCTAGACCGCTAAAAGAATGCTGGGAAGGCCTAGCCTTGGACCGCTGTAGAATGCTGGGAAGGCATTGCCTTACCGCTCTAGAATGATGGGAAGGCCTAGCCTTAGACCGCTCTAGAATGCTGGGAAGGCCTAGCCCTAGACCGCTCTAGAATGCTGGTAAGGCCTAGCCTTGGACCGCTCTAGAATGCTGGGAGGGCCTAGCCTTGGACCGCTCTAGAAGGCTGGGAAGGCCTAGCCTTAAACAGCTCTAGAATGCTGGGAAGGCCTAGCATTAGACCGCTCTAGAATGCTGGGAAGGTCTAGCCTTGGACCGCTCTAGAATGCTGGGAAGGCCTAGCCTTAGACCGCACTAGAATGCTGGGAAGGCCTAGCCTTAGACCGCTCTAGAATGCTGGGAAGGCCTTGCCTTGGACCGCTCTAGAATGCTGGGAAGGCCTAGCCTTAGACCGCTCTAGAATGCTGGAAAGGCCTAGACTTAGACCGCTCTAGAATGCTGGGAAGGCCTTGCCTTAAACCGCTCTAGAATGCTGGGAAGGCCTAGACTTAGACTGCTCTAGAATGCTGGGAAGGCCTAGCCTTGGACCGCTCTAGAATGCTGGGAAGGTCTACCCTTAGACCGCTCTAGAATGCTGGGAAGGCCTAGCCTTAGACCGCTCTAGAATGCTGAGAAGGCCTAGCCTTAGACCGCTCTAGAATGCTGGGAAGGCCTTGCCTTGGACCGCTCTTAAATGCTGGGAAGGCCTAGCCTTAGACCGCTCTAGAATGCTGGGAAGGCCTAGCCTTAGACCGGTCTAGAATGCTGGGAAGTCCTAGCCTTGGACCGCTCTAGAATGCTGGGAAGGCCTAGCCTTAGACCGCTATAGAATGCTGGGAAGGCCTAGCCTTGGACCGCTCTAGAATGCAGGGAAGGCATAGCCTTAGACGGCTCTAGAATGCTGGGAATGCCTAGCCTTAGACCGCTCTAGAATGCTGGGAAGGCCTAGCCTTGGACCGCTCTAGAATGCTGGGAAGGCCTAGCCTTAGACCGCTCTAGAATGCTGGGAAGGCCTAGCCTTGGACCGCTCTAGAATGCTGGGAAGGCCTACCCTAGACCGCTAAAAGAATGCTGGGAAGGCCTAGCCTTAGACCGCTGTAGAATGCTGGGAAGGCATTGCCTTACCGCTCTAGAATGCTGGGAAGGCCTAGCCTTAGACCGCTCTAGAATGCTGGGAAGGCCTAGCCCTAGACCGCTCTAGAATGCTGGTAAGGCCTAGCTTTGGACCGCTCTAGAATGCTGGGAGGGCCTAGCCTTGGACCGCTCTAGAAGGCTGGGAAGGCCTAGCCTTGGACAGCTCTAGAATGCTGGGAAGGCCTATCCTTGGACCGCTCTAGAATGCTGGGAAGGCCTACCCTAGACCGCTAAAAGAATGCTGGGAAGGCCTAGCCTTGGACCGCTGTAGAATGCTGGGAAGGCATTGCCTTACCGCTCTAGAATGCTGGGAAGGCCTAGCCCTAGACCGCTCTAGAATGCTGGTAAGGCCTAGCCTTGGACCGCTCTAGAATGCTGGGAGGGCCTAGCCTTAGACCGCTCTAGAATGCTGGTAAGGCCTAGCCTTGGACCGCTCTAGAATGCTGGGAAGGCCTAGCCTTGGACCGCTCTAGAAGGCTGGGAAGGCCTAGCCTTGGACAGCTCTAGAATGCTGGGAAGGCCTAGCCTTAGACCGCTCTAGAATGCTGGGAAGGTCTAGCCTTGGACCGCTCTAGAATGTTGGGAAGGCCTAGCCTTAGACCGCTCTAGAATGCTGGGAAGGCCTAGCCTTAGACCGCTCTAGAAAGCTGGGAAGGCCTTGCCTTGGACCGCTCTAGAATGCTGGGAAGGCCTAGCCTTAGACCGCTCTAGAATGCTGGGAAGGCCTAGCCTTAGACCGCTCTAGAATGCTGGGAAGGCCTTGCCTTGGACCGCTCTAGAATGCTGGGAAGGCCTAGTCTTAGACTGCTCTAGAATGCTGGGAAGGCCTAGCCTTGGACCGCTCTAGAATGCTGGGAAGGTCTACCCTTAGACCGCTCTAGAATGCTGGGAAGGCCTAGCCTTAGACCGCTCTAGAATGCTGGGAAGGCCTAGCCTTAGACCGCTCTAGAATGCTGGGAAGGCCTTGCCTTGGACCGCTCTTAAATGCTGGGAAGGCCTAGCCTTAGACCGCTCTAGAATGCTGGGAAGGCCTAGCCTTAGACCGCTCTAGAATGCTGGGAAGGCCTAGCCTTGGACCGCTCTAGAATGCTGGGAAGGTCTACCCTTAGACCGCTCTAGAATGCTGGGAAGGCCTAGCCTTAGACCGCTCTAGAATGCTGAGAAGGCCTAGCCTTAGATCGCTATAGAATGCTGGGAAGGCCTAGCCTTGGACCGCTCTAGAATGCAGGGAAGGCATAGCCTTGGACGGCTCTAGAATGCTGGGAAGGCCTAGCCTTGGACCGCTCTAGAAGGCTGGGAAGGCCTAGCCTTGGACCGCTCTAGAATGCTGGGAATGCCTAGCCTTAGACCGCTCTAGAATGCTGGGAAGGCCTAGCCTTGGACCGCTCTAGAATGCTGGGAAGGCCTAGCCTTAGACCGCTCTAGAATGCTGGGAAAGCCTAGCCTTGGACCGCTCTAGAATGCTGGGAAGGCCTACCCTAGACCGCTAAAAGAATGCTGGGAAGGCCTAGCCTTGGACCGCTCTAGAATGCTGGGAAGGCCTAGCCTTAGAACGCTCTAGAATGCTGGGAAGGCCTAGCCCTAGACCGCTCTAGAATGCTGGTAAGGCCTAGCCTTGGACAGCTCTAGAATGCTGGGAAGGCCTAGCCTTGGACAGCTCTAGAATGCTGGGAAGGCCTAGCCTTAGACCGCTCTAGAATGCTGGGAAGGCCTAGCCTTAGACCGCTCTAGAATGCTGGGAAGGCCAAGCCTTAGACCGCTCTAGAATGCTGGGAAGGCCTAGCCTTAGACCGCTCTAGAATGCTGGGAAGGCCTTGCCTTGGACCGCTCTAGAATGCTGGGAAGGCCTAGCCTTAGACCGCTCTAGAATGCTGGGAAGGCCTAGCCTTAGACCGCTCTAGAATGCTGGGAAGGCCTTGCCTTGGACCGCTCTAGAATGCTGGGAAGGCCTAGCCTTAGACTGCTCTAGAATGCTGGGAAGGCCTTGCCTTGGACCGCTCTAGAATGCTGGGAAGGTCTACCCTTAGACCGCTCTAGAATGCTGGGAAGGCCTAGCCTTAGACCGCTCTAGAATGCTGGGAAGGCCTAGCCTTAGACCGCTCTAGAATGCTGGGAAGGCCTTGCCTTGGACCGCTCTAGATTGCTGGGAAGGCCTAGCCTTAGACTGCTCTAGAATGCTGGGAAGGCCTAGCCTTGGACCGCTCTAGAATGCTGGGAAGGTCTACCCTTAGACCGCTCTAGAATGCTGGGAAGGCCTAGCCTTGGACCGCTCTAGAATGCTGGGAAGGTCTACCCTTAGACCGCTCTAGAATAATGGAGAGCAAAAAAACGTTGGTGTCATAGCCTCATTGGACATTGAGTCTTATTTGTACACCTTGGGTCAAGAAGGTAATGGCACGAGAAAAACCTCCTAGTAGGAGGAGGAAGTGAGAAGTACTCAACTGAATTTTGAAGTCAGCTGGTCTTTGGTATTCGGAACAGTACTCATGTATTAAAGTGGACATTTGTTACCCGCTCTGATGCGGACGTGATTTAGTATTATAGTTGTACCTGACGTCAGATACACGCACTCTATAGGACTTATTATTTTTTGCCTGCTGTGATGCGGATGTAATTGTATTTCATTATGTTGGATTGTGTTTACACACACTTGGGCGTAATTATTTGTCTAACCAGTGATTTGTAGCTGGACGCTTGAAGAACATGCAGTATTGGATAGATAATAATAATAATATTCTCATTAAATAAACGTTATTTTGTCCGGAACGAAATGTGCAGAGCCACTTAATAGGCACAGCTCAAGAACACACGAACCCAGTGGCGAGAATACAGCACGCAGACTTCTAATGTTACTATTGGCATTAGCTCTGAAAGAAAAGAGAGCCAAAAGAAAAATGGCTGGGCCCTCTATCACCGAAATACCACCTTTACCTGTGGGTTATATGTGGATGAAAATGTCTCTCCAGAATAGGACTCTACTGTCACGAAAATGTGTCTTGTGTGATGAACCGTAGTCTTTCTACATTTGAAGGCAACCAACTAGTGACCCTAAATCTTAAGCATCTACCAATCAATGTTGTGTGTTTGCTGTTGTCATGGTTGTGTTTTATAATTAGAATATGTATTCAAGATGTCGGCTAACGCTACTGCTAGTTGTAAAATACAGAAGAGATGTGAATTATCAGAAATTGTACTTGAATGAATTGGTGGTATAGGCCTAAGCTGAATTATGACCCTTTATAGGGCGCCGCTCTAAATTGAAAGAAACAATTTATAAATATGTAACTTTCTAACTAGAGTTTTTCCCCAAGGGAAAAAAAAATATTACTAATTACTCGGATGTCCTTGATATACATTGAACCATGTTAATTAGAGATTTTCAGTTGGCCTTGGGAACCTCTTTGGAGATTTTTTTTTGACTGGCCTTGAGACACCACTGTAGGAATTTTTTCGATCGGCCTTTATTGCAAATTTTCTGTTGGCCTTGAGTCATCTTTATCGGATATTCCCGGCTGACCTAGAGACATGTCTTTTAAAGCTTTGTTTACGTGGAGGCACATCAACAAAGAGCTAGCTTTCTGCTGTATCCGGTGTTCATTAAAATTGTCCTGTAGAGTTATGCCAAAGCACTTGGAACCCTAAGGCCATCAAAAGCGAACAAGATCTTCCTTCTACCGGCCTGAACGAACGGCGCACACCTCGCATACGCCGTGCTATCTGACCGGGGGAGGGGGGATGAGACTCGGTGTTAAACTTGAAGTTTAGATTTACGGACACTCCGGACTTGGGGAAAATAGACGCGGCCTAACGCCTAAGGGCCCCCGTCATTTTCCTTTGATCTACCAGGCTAACCGTGCGGGACACGCCATTTATGTAACGGCCCCTTAGGGACTGAGCCTGGACGAGAACAGATCGCTGTGGGAGCTCTTTGAGATCCCCGCACAGTTGCAATCCGGTGTACATGATATGGAAGTATTGACGATAGAAGTATCTTAATCCTTTAATATCTCTCCAATCATCAGCACCGTACAATTGAACATCTTAGCCCTTTTGTTCGTAGCACAAAGTAGGCTAAATTTGTGTGTATTTTAGTTGGCAACAGAAATATTTTAATAAGCGATTCTTATCTTATCTTATATAATACAGATGTTACTTCAAAAAAGAAGATGATTACGTCCTACGCATCATGCATTTAGTCATGCATAATTTGTCCTAGCATATGGGACGAGGAATGTGCCTTTATTTTTGTGTCTTTCAGAGTATTTTATTAAATTTTGTTTTTGTATTTGAAGATTATGGTTCAGTGTATTATGTATAATTGCTACTTTACTTTTGAGTCTTCTGTCCTGAAGGCTTTCTAAATTTAGTGATTTTACTAATGGTGTTACCCTAGTCAAATGTAAATATATTGATTTGTTATGAATCTCACTGCTCTATTTTGTAATTGTAATAATAAATGGCTCTAAATCAACACCAATAACAATAAACTCAGGTGTACCTCAAGGAACAGTCTTGGGTCCACTACTATTTTTAATTTACATAAATGATTTACCAAATTGCATTAGTTCAGGAACAAAAGTCAGACTATTTGCAGACGATTGCATAATATATAGAACAATAAAAACAAAACAAGACACAGACATTTTACAAAGAGAATTAGATGAATTACAGAAATGGGAATCAAATTGGAGCATGTCTTTCCACCCAGAAAAATGTCAGTTGTTAAGAGTAACAAAAAAACTAAAACAAATTAATTCCACTTATCTTATTCATGGCAAACCAGTAACACAGACTAAAAATGCAAAATACCTAGGTGTTATAATAAATGAAAAACTGGCATGGAATCCACATATTGATGAAACTATAAAAAAAATCCAACAAAGCATTAGGGTTTATTAAAAGAAATTTCTATAAATCAAATAAGAACTTAAAACTAAAATGTTATTTAACCTTGGTTAGGCCAATAATAGAATATGCCTCCACCGTGTGGGAGCCCTCAACTCAAGAATACACTTCAATATCTCTCACAATCTTCCGCTTTTTTAGCTTTCATATCTTTTTATTTAGGTTACATTTCATCGCGAGCACACTTGTTCATATCGCTTGCTCTCCGTGTGTACTACATATTTGTCGGATAGAAGTTGAATATACAGCCATATATCCCACTAATGTAATAAAGTACCGGTATTCTTTTATTGATTCATGTTTTGTTTAAGGAACGAATAATAATTGTGCAAAGTTTCAACTTGATCTGAGAATGGAAATTGGGGGAAATAATGTGCACAAGATTCACCCATGACAGAGTGACTTTATATAACATTTGTATCAAGAGAAATAATTATTTTTTCTAAACGAAAACTATATCTATTAATAATTTAGAAGTTATTTTCCTTAATATATCAACCAAAATATTTAATTACCAAAAAATAATTGAATTATTGTTAATTTGTTTTTAAATTCATGTTTTGTTAGTTATATTGAATAAGTGCTTAAAGCATCAGCTTATTTGGAGAATGCGTGTGGGGAAATAGCGTTCACAATTATTTAAGGGGACTAAACCCAACAAATTTAGCCATATACTAAAAGGCTATCGCAATGTTAAAAATCTTTTGAGCATTTTGATTTAGGATAATTCCAGAAATATCTGAGCTATGTCTTAAACTTGATCTTTGCTTACTCACGAATAATTATTTAGAAATGTCTCAAACTTACTGTAGGGTAGATGTAGAAGTGTCTCATTCTAGTTAAATGTTAATTTAACATGAATTTAACATCAATATAACTCTTAAAGTGCATTATAAAATACATTAGTTTACCTGATTGAGAATCCTCTGGTAGACTTCCCGACTGGACAGATTGAGGACTATTCTCTTAACGCTTGAGGATGTGGAGAACCGGTCCAGCTGGCGCAGAAAGTCGTGCGATGAGGTCACGTTCCGCACGCGCCGGCCGTCGAAGATGACTCCGCCCTTTGGGCTGAAGGCATCGTGAAGTCTCTGAAGCTCCCACAAGGCTGGTTGGGCCCAACAACCGGAAACAGAGCGAGAAAGAAAGGTTTAGTAAAAGCTGACAGTGTCTGAATGACTGTAGCACAGAAAAAAGAAAAGCAAGAATTGGCAACAAAAGATATCTATCTATCTATCTATCTATCTATCTATCTATCTATCTATCTATCTATCTATCTATCTATCTATCTATCTATCTATCTATCTATCTATTTACTTATCTATCTATCTATCTATCTATCTATCTATCTATCTGTCTGTCTGTCTATCTATCTATCTATCTATATATCTATCTATCTATCTATCTATCTATATTTCCTTCTATCTATCTATATTTCCTTCTCTCTCTCTCTATCTCTCTCTCTCTCTCTCTCTGTGGCCTCTTTGCGCCTAGTGTTCCGCACGGCCTCAATATGTGTTCCACGAAGTACTGGAATAGTTAACCAGTAGGCCAACACGTGAATTAATCTCTCTATAAAAATAAGCAAAGTGTTCCGCTTCATATTCAGAATGTGCGAAGTGTTCCGTCAGAGAAAAGGTTTGGGAAACACTGACCTAGATGTAGATGTAAAGCTACTGTATAAAGGGAAACACTGACCTAGATGTAGATGTATAGCTACTGTATAAAGGGAAACACTGACCTAGATGTAGATGTATAGCTACTGTATAAAGGGAAACACTGACCTAGATGTAGATGTATAGCTACTGTATAAAGGGAAACACTGACCTAGATGTAGATGTAAAGCTACTGTATAAAGGGAAACACTGACCTAGATGTAGATGTATAGCTACTGTATAAAGGGAAACACTGACCTAGATGTAGATGTAAAGCTACTGTATAAAGGGAAACACTGACCTAGATGTAGATGTATAGCTACTGTATAAAGGGAAACACTGACCTAGATGTAGATGTATAGCTACTGTATAAAGGGAAACACTGACCTAGATGTAGATGTATAGCTACTGTATAAAGGGAAACACTGACCTAGATGTAGATGTATTGCTACTGTATAAAGGGAAACACTGACCTAGATGTAGATGTATAGCTACTGTATAAAGGGAAACACTGACCTAGATGTAGATGTATAGCTACTGTATAAAGGGAAACACTGACCTAGATGTAGATGTAAAGCTACTGTATAAAGGGAAACACTGACCTAGATGTAGATGTATAGCTACTGTATAAAGGGAAACACTGACCTAGATGTAGATGTATAGCTACTGTATAAAGGGAAACACTGACCTAGATGTAGATGTATAGCTACTGTATAAAGGGAAACACTGACCTAGATGTAGATGTATAGCTACTGTATAAAGGGAAACACTGACCTAGATGTAGATGTATAGCTACTGTATAAAGGGAAACACTGACCTAGATGTAGATGTATAGCTACTGTATAAAGGGAAACACTGACCTAGATGTAGATGTATAGCTATTGTATAAAGGGAAACACTAGAACACCGAACTAGAGACTATTCCATTTGGTTTGGATAGAGGGATTTCTAAAAACATCTTGTATCTCCTTATTTAGCGACTTTTTCTGTAAAGAACATGTATGCAGTTGTCCCCTCGTTTATATCACGTAACCATTCATTGCTATTATACTAAAGCATATCGCTTATATTAGATTATATGTTTCTTTTGTTTTTTTTAACAATGCTTATATCAACTCACTCTGTCTTTCTGTCTGTCAAAACGTTTGTACACGTTATTTCTCAGACATCCAATCTCGTGAAATGTTTCACAATTATTTCTTTAGCTGACAAAACTAGAATTTATTAAAAAAAAATAATAATAAATAAATAAATGAAACCAAAAAGTCATTTAAGTTTCGGTATTATATCTTTTTTTTTTTTTTTTTTTTTTTTTTTTTTTTTCCTTGAACTTTAAACTATAAACTTTAAAAACTCCTATTTTCATAAAGAGGTTCGTATATCTGCATGAGGAGGTTGAGGAGGCTTTAGCTCATGAGTTCGAAATCAGTCGTTAAACCTACTTTTATTTTGTATACATGCATTTAAAAAGCGATCACCGTTGAAGTACGCTTGAACTTGGCTTGGCTACCTAGAAGGGGGCTAGAGGTTCCACACCCGACTCGGGCAGAGTTGTGTTTACTGAGCGCCTAAAGGCAGCAAGGGAAACCAACTCCTAGATACCTCTCCCCCCAACTGGTCCACAAATGAGATTGGACCAAAAACAATTGGTGAAAAATATTCTAATCGTACAGATTTATTATGGATAGTCAAGATCTATTACAAATTAAATTACGAACTGATTTAAACAATTGAACTTTATGTGTGTATTTTCTTAAAAAGTATCCTTTACAATATATTTAGTTTCAATTAGTTTCATATTAGTTCTTTACAAGAGGATGTTAATATACATGACAATGTAGTGCCCATGTCTGCTACAATATAAAAACTTATAATAAGTATAAAAATGACAATTGTTAATAATAAAATTGCGTGTAATATATATATATATATATATATTAATTCCAATATTTCTTTATTTATCTACTTGAATGTATTCTTTTCTTGCAAGTTGTGTATTCATAATTATTTTGACGTTTGAAGATGCATATTTAAATAAAAATTAATTAAATTTAGCTGTTACGAAGAGTTTCAATTCTTTTGGTACAGAAAAGTTGCTTTTGTCAAAACGTAAATTCAGAATCATCTCCCTTACACAAACACACGTAAAAAAGGAAGGGGGGGAACAAATTAGGGGGGCGGGTATAAGTTCGGTACTCAGGCTAGACATTTGGTTCTGACTGTAGATCAGTGTTTCTTAAACTTTTTCCTTAAAGGAACACTTCGAAAATTCTGAGTATTTAACGAAACACTTTGCTTTTTCTTTAGGGAGATAAATTCACGTGTTGGCCTACTAGTTAATTATTTTCAGTAGTTCGCGGAACACCTATCCAGGCCTTGCGGAACACTAAGGTTCTGTGGAACACAGTTTGGGAGTCACTGCTGTAGATATATTCCTATTCCACATTCAGCCCTGCCATACTTCCTTAATACAACGAACGGGTGGCGATTTCTCGAAACGTTTAAAACCACGCCATCCGCAGGCATGGGCGCGGCCCTTGTCCGCAGGTGGCTTAATGTAATGCCTTTATCTGCGGAAACAACGGAACGAGGTCTCTTAACAAAATGAACTTTTGCCATAAATCATTAGCAATTTGTATAACATAAAAGGCAAACATTAGTAGAATATACATTTCTCAGAACATTACATTGACGTACAAAGAAATTGTGTTAATAAATGTTATGAAAACATACAAATAGTTAAAAAGCGACGGACGATAGGGGGGGGGAATGATTTTCTTTCCCCATCAACATTCTCTCTCTCTCTCTCTTTCTCTCTCTCTATATAGATATATAAATTTTTACATTTCCGTCGGTCTTTTCTGTTTCTAAAATATCTTGGGTAGGGTTAACGTTGTAAGATATATATAAGTAGGAAGACCAACATCCGTTCACTCATTATAATAATAATACAGTAGAACGTCGTTTATCCGAACGTTTATTATCCGGAGCGTCAAATATCCGGACCAGTTTTTTTTTTTTTTTTTTTTATCAACCACATGTACTGTGATGCACATATACTGTATGAATACGAAAAATAAGTGATTATTTTCCACAATAAAGGTAAAATTGCGACATTTGTCACCTATTTTGCTCGTTCTTCACGCACGTGTCCCGCATGTGATGATTTTCAATATTCGTATAGTGTCCGGTTGCATATACTGCATGGATCGCTTCGGTTTTCGGTTATCCGAACAATCGCGTATCCGAACGGTGTCCGGTCCCAATTGAGTCGGATAAACGACGTTCTACTGTACTAAAGCTTGTCTTCGAGTCCGAAGATTAATGAGGAATGCAGTATTTTCCGTGTCTACGCAACCCAATGTGACCTACATATTAAGCCACCCCCTCCGGTGGTTGATTAAGATTTTCTTTTTGAGTCTGCATCTGTACTCAGCAGGGATTTTCTTTTCGTCTCAAATGTGTAAACCGCGGTCTTTGTGTGTGACCTCCAGCTTTTTCGTTCTAAGGCCGCATGCAACCAGGTGCTCTCTTCTATGTCAGCTAAGGCGAAAAGCAGGTCTTTAAAGCGTTTCCGTGAGGCGCCTCTGTTACGTCGACCACCTTTTAGCTCACCAAAAAGACTGTTTTTGGCATACGTTCGTCACCCATAACCAAGTTTTAAACAACCAATGCATCAACAACTGGCATTGACTTATAATCTGATTGGAGAGATTCCCCCCCCCCCCCACTCCTTTTTACTACAGGAAAATTTTTGAGTCAACCAACGATGGATTTGAATCGATCAGATTTACTTTAACGACAAAAAAATATATAAAAAAGTATTAAAAAAATATTATGATATAGTTGATAACAGTGATATTTCAATGTGGAATCATTGAGACATTATTTAAGTGTGTGTGTATGTGTCTAGTTACTTTCAGAATCTTTCCACATTTTTTTCTTCAGTTTTTTCTTCAGTTTTCTGAACAGATCTCAAATATATTTGCTTTAGCGATTTTCCTAGAAATTTAACAGTTAATGTATATCGCTGAGAAAAGAATTACCATCTTGTTGGCCACATGGAGAAAACTCTAGTTTGACCGCAATAATTTTTCGAATAAAAAATAAATAGATAAAAATTTGGCTAGAGACTAAATCTAGGTCTAGAGTCTAAATCGGTTTGGAAAGGACTCTCGTTCTTGAAAGGAATATCGCGTTCGGGAATTTCCGAATGTAAGGCTTTACTGATTCAAAAGCTTAATAAATTAATGTTCAGAAAATTTAACGGATTGTTATGACATGATTAGGATTTAGTATTTGTTTCGGGAATAAGGGGACAGTTTTACTTAGTGACAAGTCACGTGATAGATAGTTAAAAAACAAGATCGCTCTAAGTTACGCTACAAACAAGACGCTTTGTGTAGAACAGTAGTAATAACAAGTAATAGATATACGGCTTTACTGAAAGACATTTGATGGATCCCTTCTTAAGTATTAAAGTGTTTATTATTGTTTAATACTAGCGTCGACTACTTATATTGATTGTTTCGGCATTTCGCCGGTGTTCCTGATTTGGTTGAAGGATACCTCCTGTTATTTCATTGATTGGATTCGACACGCGGAAGAGCCATAATAACTGGATCTAAATGCTTATCATTGGAATATTAAAAAGATGTACTAGATCTGTAGAATCATTAAATATGATTCTTTCTCAGGGAGAAAGGGGCGGGGTAAAAAATGTTTTTAAATCTAACATTCATCAATATTTAAGAGAAAAACAATCGCCGTATATGTTGCATACAGGAGCTATTGTCTTTTTAGAAAAACATTTATAATGTTTTATTATCTTTGGTTGTCATTGAAAATTAGACATTTTGTTTTTAAAATCAACGTATCGAAATGGTAGATGTAATTGAATAACTGTTGAGATGATAAGGTTTCTTTGTTTCATTGAGGCCGCTTGATCAAGCCAGGTTTTGATTCTTATAATTGAATGCTACACAGCTAGAGTTGGTTGAATCTGGGTTTATTGGAGGCTCAGTTTATTTTAAGGCTTTGCTTATTGTAAGCTCGTTTTTTAAAGCTTTTTTTTTTAAGACTGGGTTTGTTTAATTCTTGTTGTGTTTAAATTATGTATTTTAGGCTTGGATATATATGAAGTTAGACATAGTTAAGCTAGGTCTATTTGGGGTTGGTTTACGGTTGTTTAGGGCTGATTTGTTTGGGGCTTGTATTGTTTGATGTTTAGTTTGTTGAAGGCTTAGTTTGTCTAAAGTAAGATTTGTTTAAGTCTCGACGCCCAAAAGGGTGAGTTCTTGAGGCAGGCTTTATTGTGCACTGGGTTTGTTTAAGACTGAGTTTACAAACAAAGGTTGCATTGGTATTCTTCGTTATTAAGTTATATAGGATTGTTATTATATTATACACCACAAGCTATCGCTAACGTATCATTTTTTTTTTGTCTTTTTAGTTTAGAAATAAATTGCGCAGTAATTTCATTAGACAAAATGAGGAAGGGCAGTAATCAGCACAATTATTACCAAAAGTGCAGTTTGTTTATTTTTTAAGCGCAGGCGCTCAATAGTGTTTGTTCGAGTAATCACCTTTTTTTTTGTTGTCAAGAAATGAAATTATTTCCCCTATTTTCAATGAAGCGGAAGTTCTTGGGACGCTTGAGGTGCAAGGTCGTTTGCGCCAATTTTGAGAAAGTTCCTCTAATGTCCCACAATGTGTGGGACAACGAACGTATAGAGTGTGTGTGTTGTGTTTGTCTATTCAAGTGTGTGTATGTGTGTGTGTCTGTGTGTTCAAGTGTGTGGGTGTGTGAGGCTGTGTAAGCTGAGTAGGTGTTGTAGTTTTATGTTGACTTTTTTTTTTCATTTATTGTCTCCCCTTTGTCCGTGATCTCTCAGCGAGGTAGTAAAATGGCGCGAAATCCCAGAAGACACCAAGCACGTGCCTCTGAAGCGATTATACGGTCAACCAATCACAACTGGTCGAATTACTAGAACGCGGGAGGTCAGCTTTGTACCGTCGAGGTACATTTTATAATCCAGCTGCCCTTGCACTAGTCGGACCAGTCTGGGGACGGGGGGGGGGGAGCAATGAAACTAATGCGAAAAGGGTCAAGTTTGACTTTGACTGAACATAGGCAAATATTTCTTGTTCTTTTCGAAGTTATTTTGGATCAAAATCATCACTTCGATCTGTGTTGAAAAACTCGTTTTGGGGTTTTATTTTCCGCTTTCGTTATTTCCCACTTTGTGTAAGTTTTGAATTCTCTCACTTTTGATACCCCCCGCCTTTCCCTTTTCGTATCTTTCCAGGTGTTGTATTTTTTCGAGTCATTTTGTGCCATTAAGCGAACATGAAGTAGGTTTACGTTGGTTAACTTATTAGTTGCCCAAATAAAGGACAGGGAGCCATATCAGGCTCGCGACGGGATGCTATCTGAACTTAGAAACTGTTTTCCATTTTATATAATAAGCCCCATAACAAGCGAAACATTAAAATACTTTTTTAAAGGAGACTGATCCTCTACTTTATACAAATTATAGAGCGATTGTTTTTATCTTACAAATTAATTGAACAAATTTGTAACTCTAACAGACCCCAGAGAGTTCCTGATGATATAGGATGGAGGTCCTTTGTCTTGGTTTCTTAAGGGAAAAAATTGTAAAAAAAAAGTAATGATTTTAAATAATTCATAAGCCCTTAAAAATTAATTTTTTTTTTTTGGAATATTTGATTTTAGAAAAATTTTCAAGATTTTTGTCAATTGACTTTGTCATCATTTTCTGGACCTTTGCTGTCAGCATTTTCTGGACCTTTTGCTGCAGTCTACTCCACGATCATGCTGAAAATCCTAGAATGTGTTTTTGAAACTATTTCCTTAATAGAAATGTGTATTATTATTAATATAAAATATGTTATGTGTTTTCTTTTAAATATTTTTTTTTTGTAAATCTAAAAAAAAAAAAGAGGCCCAAAAAAAAAAAAAAAACGCGATAGTCCTTTAAAACCAATGTTGGACCTAGACCTAGATGTAGAACTCTTGCCAAATTTAAATTTATTTAATTCTTTACTTGAAAAATGATTACGCCTGGCTATATTTTTCAGCGTGTAGCCAACGAGCTAGTAATTCTTTTGTAAGCGATATACATCAACTGTTAAGTTTCTTGGACAATTGTTAGAGCCATTTTTTAGATCAGCTATCCATGCAGATTCCATGTAATTCGGATTTGAATAGAGAAATTCCCAAAAAAATGGACTCTTTCATTGCTTTCCTTGATTTTAACGGTGTTGGGGTCATTGAAACAAGTGTCCGAAATTTACCTTGGACCCGGGCCAAAACTGGTTGGGCACTACTGTATGACCACTGACCAGCGGCTAGTTTGTCAGCCTTTGTACATATGGGCGTGGGGGACGGAGTCTATGAAATGCAAAATTTAGAAGTATTGTTTAATAAACTGGTGCTCAACCTATGGCCCACGGGCCTAATCCAACCCGACATGTGCCGAGACAGTAAGCAACTTTTTTTGGTGATTCAGCCCTCTGACACGCATGTCGAAAATGTTTGAGGTCTCCACGTTGAAGATAGTTAAGCTTCACTTACTTTAAAAATAAATAAAATATAAAATACTAGTGGACCGGCAGCGTAGCATACGCCGCTATTTTGCAGGGCCGGCCTTAGGTGACGGCAGTGGGTTCCGCACTTTCAAATAACCCGCGCTAATTCTAGGTGTATAAATTATTGAATTAAGCCATTGTATATCGCCATTCCATATCTCATGAAATTGCAAAATATACGAAAAAGTCCTGGAAATATCCGAATTTTATTATTACAATCTTAAGGAAAACTCATACAAATCTCCTGAAATATATAGACAAAAATTGTAATTTTAGGGTGTCATTCAATAAGGAAAATGCCAATCCTACGCGCGATAAAAAAAAACCGCCATAATTGTGTAATCTGGTGAAAGAAGCTTCTCGCACCTCAAACAAATGAAGAATTACTTTAGTTCAACAATTCTCGTAGATAGATTGATACATCTCGTGAATGTTGCTATTGAGCGTGATCTATGTCGGAAATAAAATTTTCATGATACACTGTATGACTTTGCTACACTTAAGGCTCGTAAAGATCGTGAGATAACTCTATCCGCAGAAATAAAAGAGTGATCTTTCCTTTACTTCTTCTTCTCGTCCAAACTCTTAAGCGAAGAAGAGAATTATATATATAGATAGATGGGTCAAAAGCAGTACTATGGCTGTGTCTGTCAAAACTATTGGCCTTTCTTGGTATCCTTTTTTTTACCGTCGACGTAGAAAAGGTGGACTCAAAATCTTTAGAATAGAATCGTTGTTAACCTTTCACTGCGCATGCCTGATCAGTTCATTATTTTCCATCCCTCACCCTTTCCATTGTTTGTTTGTTTGTTTGTTAGTTTCCCGGATATTGAATACATAACAGACTAGATTCAGGGACGATAATGTTTCTTGTGTAAAGAAGAGTAAAAAGTTATGAGCCCTGGTCATTTAGGCTGCTGACCTTGCCCTTAGCGTTCAAAACGTTTTTTTTTCAGCTGTTTGTCATGTGCTATCATTCCCCCCTTCCCCATTTCCTGGTTTCTCCTTTTCTCTCTTTGATGTTCTGTATCTTCCCACTCATTTAGTCTCTCCCTTTTGTCTTTAACTCACTATCTCTGTCTCTCGTACTGAGGATATTTCTTTACTCTTTTGTTATTACTAGCAGTACACACTGGCTACGCCCGCTGATTTGTTCCCAGGCTTTTTATTGTTTGTATCACCGGAACACTCCCTACTTTTGTTTTTAACATAAAAAAAAAAGGCTACATTTGAACAATCCCCCTAACATACTTTTAAATCGTGAATTACTCTCTATCTGTTACAATAAAATTTAACGGCCCCCTCTTCTAGTTTTTTTTTCTATCTCTCTGTAACCCCATTTTGTTTTGTTTTTTATCATCATAATTTCTCCGACATAGGACAGTTGGAAAGACTCGCTTTATACATCCCCCCCCCCCAAGGAACACATACGCAAATATGCTTTTGGCCCTTTGAATTCTAGTATCACTTTTACTTGTTGTTCACTATGTATTGAAGATTCAAGGCGACTATGTCGTTGTTGCGACGAACACTTTTATTCATTCATCACTGGACGCCATCTTGGGCAGAAACTACTTGTTCCCAACAAAGGACACATAACTCACAAAGACTAAGGGCTATAACTCTCATATATTTCAAGTATAGATCATCACCCCTCCCAGTTACTTCACGCCCACAACAACAAAAGTTAGTCTTACGTAAAATGTCTGACTTCAATCGGCTTTTCAATATTTCCTATACCCCCCTCTATGTTGTTGTTGTTCTGCCGTAATCCCCATTGTACTCACACAAACACTCGCTTTTACACTTTTCGGTCTTTTTTTGATTTCTAAGACATCCCTTTTTAGCATCTTCCGATTGATCAACCTTGCACTACACAGTATTCAGATTTTGAATATATATATATATATTGCAATATTTTATCATAAAAAGACTATATCTATTTTTGCAATGCTATTAGGATTTTTTTTTAAAGGAAGCGGAAATGACGAAAGTCATCTTAAAAATAAATAAACTTAGTGAAAAAGAAAACAATAGCTTTAAAATGCGGAATTTTTCGGCTATTTCTTTTGTTGCTTTATATAGGCTGCGGCCTTTGGGGATTCGCCGAAAATAAAACACAAAGGTTTAATTGTAAGCTTCTGGTTTGTCATGAAGTGCCGTGGTCAAGTTGCGAATATGTCCAAACCGGTTCTTTTTGAGCGCCTAGGGGGTAAAAGAAATCCAGTACGAAATATCACGCGAATCAGTACGACAGCTTAAGGGAGCTCTTGATTGAAGAATTAGTGGTAACTTTATTCTCTCTCCATCCATCTTTCACTATTTATATTTCCCTTCCCTCTCTTCTCTCCATTCTTCCAGCTATTCTCTATATCTCTCTTCTGCAAACTATCCTGCCCCCTCCCCCTCTTTTGTTCTCTCTTCTGCCAACTCTTCTGCTTGCCATATTACTTCGTAATATTGTTAGTTTCGTTCCACTGTATCATTCTGCCATTGTTGTTTCTCTTCTATAGTGACATTTACCTACAGTCAAGCATCTTCTGTGTTTCATTTTTCTGATCTCGTCTACGTTTGGCCTCTTTCCTCTCATCTATCAATTGCCATGTTCTGTCTTGTATCCACCGTTCCTTGTATGAACCTCGCCTCCTTCCGATAACTTCTTCCGCGCACCCAATAGTGATATCTTTGAAGTTGGCCCACTCTTCTTCAAGGGTCAATATATCTGCAAGAGCCTCAAAGCGGTTCGTAAGTTTCAATTGGAACACTGCTGCAGTATTGCCGTCTTTAAGCTTCTCTACATTAAATGGGCGGGGTCGTGTGGCTCGTTTTGGTTGGTGTTTCAATCGGAGCTTACATTTGCCACTGACAAGGTAGTGGTCTGAGCCGATATCCGCTCCTCTGCGGGTCCGCACGTCTAACAGAGATGACCTCCATCGTTTGGAGATGCAAATGTAATCTATCTCGTTGAAGGTTTCTCCATTTGGTGATCGCCATGTTTTTTTGTGTATTTGTTGGTGCTTAGAATATGTGTTTCCAATTGAAAGGCTGTTAGATGCACATAGAGAAATCAAGCGCTCGCCATTATCACTGATGTTTTCTGCAGAGCCATACGGTCCCATTACATATTCAAAGCCAGTTCGGTTGGGATTGATTTTGGCGTTAAAGTCTCCCATCATCAGAATTAGGTCGTGAGTAGGTGTTTCATCAAGAGTGGTTTGTAGTTGGTTATAGAAACTATCTTTGATGGTATCTTCTGCATCCTCTGTAGGGGCATATGCTTGGATGGTAGTGACTTTGATTTGCTTTGTTTGGAGTCGAGCTGTAATGATGCGGTCACTGACCGGCTTCCAAGCAATTAGCACTGAAGCTGCTATTTTAGACATGATGATTCCTACACCACCAATGTGCTCCTTATCATGTCCTGAATATATTATTGTCTTGCCATCATTGATTATTTGACCACTTGATGTCCACCGCATCTCGCAGATCCCAAGGATGTCCAGCCGTTAAGAGTCAAACTCTTTTAAAAGTTGGGCCAGTTTACCGCATTGATTCAGGGTTCTTACATTCCACGTGCCTATAAGAGTCGGTTTCCTTGCGTTGAAAGGCTTGCCATGTATCGGGTATTGGACTTACAGTTGGCTTTGATCCAACACCGTCATCAGGGTTTGGCCGCCCTCGTCGCATGTATAGTTTTCATTATGTGTCAAGTTTGCCGTTTCTGTAGCAATAGTGGTTTTACAGGGTGGGGTCGATAGCCCCACGCCAAACCCTCCTCCTTTTTCATCCGGGCTTGGGACCGGCAGATGGCGGAAGAAGCCTATAGGGAAGCAGATCTGAAAGTAAAGAGAAGTTGTCGGAGAGATAAACGGGACTGGATTGAGCAGAAGGGACAAGAGGCACAAGCAGCTGCAAGCAGAAATGACACAAAAACCCTCCATCGTATTGTCCGAGATCTCACTGGAGCAAAGAGTGGACATGGGGCACCGATAAAAGACAAGCAAGGCAAAACTTTGTTAACGAAAGAAGAACAGGATGCAAGATGGGTAGAGCACTTTAAAGAGACCCTTAACCAACTGTCGCCAGACCAAACTTACATATTCAAGGACCCCTCTCCAGACAATGATCTCAAGGTCAAGACAGACCCAATAACTGCTGAGGAGGTTACCATGGCCATTGCAGTGTTAAAGAATAACAAAGCACCAGGGCTAGACATGATATCAGCAGAAATGCTAAAATATGGGGGACAGTGCATCGTTAACAGAATGACAGATCTTTTAAATCTCTGTTGGCGAACTTCAAAAGTCCCAGAGGACTGGCAAAAGGGAGTGATTGTAAAGCTTCCAAAAAAGGGCAACTTGGCAGACTGCAACAACTGAAGGGGCATTACTCTCCTCTCTGTCCCGGGCAAAGTTTTCAGCACTGTTTTGTTGAGACGGCTTCAACAGTCTGTAGATGAAAGGCTCAGAGAAGAACAAGCAGGTTTCCGAAGAGGCAGATCATGTACAGAGCAGATTTTCGTTCTACGAAATATCATAGAACAAAGTCTTGAGTACCAACAACGGCTAACGATCAGTTTCGTGGACTTCAAAAAAGCGTTTGATAGTATCCACCCAGAATCACTATGGAAAATAGTTAGAGAATACGATATCCCAGAAAAATTCGTCCAGATCCTACGACACCTTTACAGTCAATCTAGTTGCTGCATTAAAACAGAAGAAGGAACAACAGAGTTTTTTACAATCGAGACAGGTGTGAGACAGGGGTGTATCTTATCTCCCTTCCTTTTCCTCCTAGCCATCGACTACATAATGAGGAGAGCAATGAACCAGACTGCCTTTGGTATTCCATGGCATGAACAGCTCCGATTGACGGACTTGGACTTTGCTGATGATGTTGCACTACTCGGGGATACAAATAAATGCATTCAAGAAATGACGGAGAGCCTAGACAGAGAGGCACCCAAAATTGGCCTCCGCATAAACTTGGATAAGACTAAAATTATGCGAGTGGGATATAAGGCAAAGGGTGTCCCCGTCAGACTTGGCGATTCAAAGCTTGAAGAGCTTGACAAGTTCACGTACCTTGGCAGCATCATAACAAATGATGGAGATGCTTACCATGATGTAGAGTGCCGAATAGGAAAGGCAGGGAGCATTTTCCAAAGGCTGCAGCCTATTTAGACTAGCCAAGCCATTGGACTCGAGACAAAAATACACCTTCTCAACACAATCGTCATCCCAACTGCTACATATGCATGTGAGACGTGGAAGTCATCTGTCAAAATTGAGAAAAGACTAAATGTGGCTCAACAGAGATGGCTGAGACGGATTTTGGGAGTCAGCTACAAAGATCGGGTCTCAAACAAGGAAATCCTATGCCAAACTGGGAGTCGAACACTTGGTGAGGTTGTGACTGAGCGTCGCATGAGGTTTGCGGGACATGTTCTACGTCAAAATGAATTACGCACACCAAGAGTTGCGATAACATGGAAGCCAAAACAAGGAAATGCGCAAACAGGGACGCCCTCGTATTACTTGGCGACACACCTTCATGGAGGACCTCAAAACAGTGGACACCAGGTGGGAGGAGGCTTCAGACATTGCCAGTGACAGATCTTTATGGAGACAGCTTGCCGCCCAATGCGCCGAACGGCGCGGGAGGACCTAAGTCTAAGTCTAAGTAAGTCAAGCATCTTCTAACCTTTCAGCTTATCCCTTTTTTCCCCGCGTATTTTTGTTTTTTCCCTTACTCCTATCCCTAAATCTCACACTTCACTCATATCCCTATTATCCCCTTTTACCATCCCATGTCTCGCATTTGTTTAAAATTCAATTAATTTTTTTCATGCCAACATTTCCGACAGGGGAAGATAACGCTTTTCTTTTTCATTTATTCGAAATTGCGCCCCCTTAATTGTGTTAGCGTCTTTAGCTTGCCACCTAGCATAAAGTGAAGACGTTTTTTTTTTAAATATCTACAGCAGGTTCCATTGTCTCCCAAACACATCATTGTTTATTTGAATCATTCATCGTGATGTCAATCTTGGCGTTGGTTTTTGTCCAGGTCTGACAAGAGAGATGTTGTCACAATGTGTTCAGGGGAAACTACTCGATCAGAAATACCAATATTTAGAGCAGTGTTTCCCAAACTGTATTCAGCAGAACCCTAGTGTTCCGCGAGGCCTGAATAGGTGTTCCACAAACAACTGGAATAATTAACTAGCTGGCCACCATGTGAATTCATTTCTCTAAAACTAAAAGTGTTCCGGAAAATACTCAGAATTTGCGAAGTGTTCCGTTAAGGAAAAGTTTGGGAAACAACTGATCTAGAGGCTCTAAACAGATTGAATTAGTTAGATCTGAGTTACATTTTAATCGTTAAAGTCAAAGGTCAAGGTCATTATTGATGTTCTCTTCTTTTTTGTTTTTTTGGAACGACCTTTCGGGAATTTTGTAAAGAAAAATGTTCCAAAAGCTGAGACTGAATCACAGTGTGAATGTAATATTGGCTGCCACCTTAACTCGTGGACAGCTAAACAGAAAACATCCACTGGAAACAAAGAGATGAACTGTAATGAACTGTAATCAAACAATAAACAAATAAGAATTGCTTTTGAAGCAAAGACATTTAAAAAATAAATTCCCAAATTTTTAAAAACATTTCTTATTAATGACACAATAAAATCCAATTATTGATATAAATGAAAGACGTTATCTTTGAAAGAACGTCTTTGACTTATAAGATAAGATAACATCATAAGATCTTCCTCAAGTAGGACAAATGAGATATAGTAGTATTTTGTTTTTCTTATTCTAAATTTAAATACTAATGATGATTATCAATAATACATAAAAAAAAGGGTTTTGCCTATTTACTGCAATAAATTTAATTAAAATTAATCACTAAGAGAAAGAAATATATTTATATGCCTGTTTATTGGTTAAATGTATTATATGATTAAAATAATATAATATAAATTATTTATTTGTTTCAAATCTTTTGAGCATTTTTGTTTACGATTATTCGACAAAACACGGAGGAATGTCTTTACCTTGAACCTTGTGAACTCACAAATAAGCACTGAGCAACACTTTAACCTTGAACCTTGTTTACGAATAAGCAATGTCTTAACCTTCACTACTTACGAGTAAGAACTGTGTCTTAACCTTGAACCTTGTGTACTCACAAATAAACACTTAGCAATACTTTAACCTTGAACCTTGTTCACGAATAAGCAATCTGTCTTAACATTGACTACTTACGAATAAACACTGTCTCTTAACCTTGAACCTTGTCTACTCACGAAAAAGCACGGTGTAATGCCTTAATCTTGAACCTTGTTCACGAATGAGCCATGTGTCTTAACCTTGATCTTGTCTACCTACGAATAGGCACTGTGTCTTAGCCTTGAACCTTGTCTACTTACAAAAATAGGCACTGTGTCTTAGCCTTGAACCTTGTCTACTCACACAAAAAGTTTCTATTAGAATGACAAGCACGTACCCGCAGTGCCAAGACAGAGGAGACAAATTAGTCTGGTCTCAAACTATGAGGGATAAACCTGTCTCCTAGAGACAGCATTTAAAAACAAAACGCGCACTAAGGGTTAAGGTTCATCAGTTCAGTTCTGGGCTTTAATTTATTTTACCGGAACGTCCTAATCCAATCTGTGTCAAGTGTTTTATTATTGTGTAGTAAACTAATACGATTATTCTTGTTGGGTTTATGAACTCAATTATTTAGAATTTCTGGTACTTGACGTGGTCAATTATTTAATAGTTTCATGTGTCGATTAATGGAAATTCAAGTTAACAAGCGAAATTCCAAAAAATACTTTAAAAAAAAAAACAAAGCTTATATTAAGTGTATCAATTAGTTTGGATCAGTCACTTAATTCAATTTGTAATAAGCCTCATACGACAAGCTATCATGGGGACTAGTTCAGCTTAAACCACCACTTTAGTCAAGTACTATTTCTTTTCCTTGAAAAGGGGACTAATTCAGCTTATACCACCATATCAGTCAAGTATGATTTTTTTCCATTGTTCGAGATACCAAACAGAATAATTTATTGACAATATTTAATTAATTAATTGGTTAATTTTTTAAATTAATTAAAAATTAAATGTTGTCGGGAAAAGAATAAGTAATAGTGCAAAATTTAAGCATGATCCGAGATTGGATCTCTAAGAAATAATGACAGACAGACACACAGACAGACAGAGTGAGTTGATGTACGCTTAGTAAAAAAATTCAGAATATATACAGTCAAGGTAAATTCAACAAAGCTATTACCAATAGTTCTCATTTCAAATTTTGAATTTGATTTATAATTTACTTAAGTGCTAATTAAAGATAGAGAAAAGTTAGAAAGTTAATGGAAACAAAATATTACTGTAAAAATTTCATTTAGAGAAAAAAAAGTTGCTCTTGAGGATGTTATAGAAGCCCGTGTATCTCAGTGTCAACCTGGCTGACAAGACTAATCAGTCAGTATGAGTACACTAGTGAGACGGTTAGATCAATGGAGGCGATGTCTGGATTAGTCAATAAGACATAGAATCTGAGAGGTGGAGACCAAACTAGACATAGTGTACTACACGTTCTGATTGTGGATGTGTGGATGTGGATTGATGGAATGCATGCACTATGTCTATGACTAAAGTGCTATTTTTAGAAGAGAAGTGGTGACGTCTGAGAAAAGAAATGTGGCAAGCTACCAGGTTTTAGAGCTACCAGGTTTTAGAGCTACCAGGTTTTAGAGCTACCCGATTGAAATAACTTATGTTACTGTGGAGATACGAGACAGAGTGCATGTGTCCCTGTCGGGATAAGAGAAGGACGTTTGTTGATACGACACGGGTGGGTGACTGTGAGACGAGAGTGTGAGACACGAGGCGATACATGTATCTATGTGGTGAGTCTGAACAGTTACATATAAAAAGGTTTTGGTGGAGCTAAAAGGTATTTAAGGCCTGATTTTTTCGTAATAACTAGTGAATTAGAACTTAGAGCTTGTAGAGAGATTAGAGGTTAGAATATAGAGAGTGAAAGTAGAGATAGAACTTGTAATGAGAAGTGAGAGCATGTAGAATATATAGTGGAAAGTTCGTAGAAGTTGGAGTTGTACAGAGAATAGAGTTGTACAGAGAATAGAGTTGTACAGAGAATAGAGTTGTACAGAGAATAGAGTTGTACAGAGAATAGAGTTGTACAGAGAATAGAGTTGTACAGAGAATAGAGTTGTACAGAGAATAGAGTTGTACAGAGAATAGAGTTGTACAGAGAATAGAGTTGTACAGAGAATAGAGTTGTACAGAGAATAGAGTTGTACAGAGAATAGAGTTGTACAGAGAATAGAGTTGTACAGAGAATAGAGTCGACAAATATTTGTACAATAAATATATTGAAAATGCTACAACGTACACTTGTCATTGCAGTATTAAAGAATAAATTTTAAAAAAAGCAATTACCAATATTTAAAAGAACGCGCATCATAAAAGGTACAATACAAATTTCTATAACATTTTATACATACTATTGTGTATATGACTACACTGGTATCAGCAACAGTGACCTCTTGCAAAGAACCAACAAAACTCCTGTAGAAGAAGAAATCAGAGAAGATGGGGCTAGATAGGGCACACTTTGCGCAAACGCCAACTAGCATCACAAGACAGGCATTGAAGTGGAACCCGCAAGGCAAGAGAAAAAGAGGGCGTCCTAGAAGCACCTGACGGCGTAGCTAGAGGCAGACATATTTAAAGCTGGTTACTCCTGAACCAAGATGGAAAGAGATGGCCCAGGACATTAGACTACGGAGATCTATTGTTGACGGCCCATTCTCCAATAGAGGTGACTGGTTGTAAGAACATAAGTAAGTAATTCAGTACACTGATAGTGAAAACCTGCACACATTGGTGAATAAAAAGGGAGTTTAATCTGGTGTAAGAATAAGTTCCAAATTTTATTCAAATTTTTGAATAAAAAAGAATGCATGCGCCGAGTAGTTTGAATTAGCTGTCGAGAACTACATCGCAATACTCTAGTAGCTACAAAAGTGAATGTAATCCACAAAAATTACAAAACAAATTTATTTTGTAGTATTGAACACATTTTTACAATATCTCTATTCAAGTCAGAACGTCATGTAACCGTGAACCAGCATGGGCATCGGAGCTTAAAAATGTCTCTAACGACTTTCCTAGCAATGTAACAGTTGAAGTATATCGCTCAGAAAAGAATGACTTGCTCGTTGGACACAGGGAAAACTTTAATCTGACTTTTATCATTTTTCAACTAAAAAAATAATAAATAATTTTAAGCTGGCTAGAGATTTAGATATAGGTGTAAGTGCAACATTGGTTTGGAAAGGATTCTCGCGTTCTTAAAGGACAATAGCTTTCGGGAATTTCCAAATGTAAGACTTCATTGATTCAACAGTTCAATATGTAAATGATGAGTGAGTCAGGTGTCAATGTATAGTTTTTGTTTTTTTTTATAGTTAAATAATGTTTTGTTTGGTGTAACGCACACATTGTAAGACTAATTTCCTTGCGGATAATAAAGATTATTAATGTTATTATTATTATTAATAACTCTACATCTAAATGCTCATCATTGGAATATTAAAAAGTATACTAGACCTAGACAGTCGATGAATTGGTGAGAAGGGGACAGGGGGCGAGCTACAACAAAATGTCCAATTGTTTTTTTAATCTGAGGTACAAAAAATGTCCAATTGTTTTTTTAATCTGAGGTACAAAAAATGTCCAATTGTTTTTTTTAATCTGAGGTACAAAAAATGTCCAATTGTTTTTTTAATCTGAGGTACAAAAAATGTAAAATTGTTTTTTTAATCTGAGGTACAAAAAATGTCCAATTGTTTTTTTTAATCTGAGGTACAAAAAATGTCCAATTGTTTTTTTAATCTGAGGTACAAAAAATGTCCAATTGTTTTTTTAATCTGAGGTACAAAAAATGTCCAATTGTTTTTTTTAATCTGAGGTACAAAAAATGTCCAATTGTTTTTTTAATCTGAGGTACAAAAAATGTAAAATTGTTTTTTTAATCTGAGGTACAAAAAATGTCCAATTGTTTTTTTTAATCTGAGGTACAAATAATGTCCAATTGTTTTTTTAATCTGAGGTACAAAAAATGTCCAATTGTTTTTTTAATCTGAGGTACAAAAAAAGTCCAATTGTTTTTTTAATCTGAGGTACAAAAAATGTCCACTTGTTTTTTTAATCTGAGGTACAAAAAATGTAAAATTGTTTTTTTAATCTGAGGTACAAAAAATGTCCAATTGTTTTTTTAATCTGAGGTACAAAAAATGTCCAATTGTTTTTTTAATCTGAGGTACAAAAAATGTCCAATTGTTTTTTTAATCTATCATTCACTACTTTGTTTCAGGGAAAACGTATCGCTCTATAAGTTGCATTAGAAAGGTATTGTTGTATTTAAAGTATTGAAAAAAACAGGTTCTGCCATTATCTAAAATGAAAATCTCTAGCGCTTTAAGTAATTAAGGTCAGATAATCATTTGGTCGATGTAATATGAATGTTGAGAAATTTAAAAAAAAAAATTAATTTGTGTGATAAAGTAAGAAATTTGAGCAGGATTCATATGGATTATTGATTCATTGGATTGTAAGTTTGGACAGTTATATATTTACACATTTATAATTTATAACTAGTGGAAGTTACATTACTAATAAGAGCCCACACATGACTCCGACAAAAACATGTCTGACAGCTGTTTTGAATTAGAATATCAGCTACTAGATCAGGGGTTCTCTACCTGTGGATCGTGACCCCCTTGGGGGTTGATGACGATTTGCCTGGGGTCGCCCAAGATCATCGAAAACATGGATAGTTTTGATCTATTCTAGCGTTTAGAACTTGATATTGTACACATTTTTTGCCGTTGGAAAATATGTTTTTTTATCGTCATTCTAGGATAATTGTTTTAGTAGACAGCTTAACAGAATAATCTCAAACATTTTAATTGTCGCAGCTTAACTATTTTTAATATTTAACTCAGAGATGCTCAACCTAATTCTACCTGCGTGCCCTTTTAACTTTCGACACGCGTGTCCGGCCACATCAACAAAAAGTTACAAAAAAATGAAATTCACCTGAAATTATTTGAAACTATTGGATCCGGTATTGGGATATTTAAAGTCTATCATTTTTCTACGCGTCTAAAAATGACGTTATTTCTCTACTTCAAATGTGAGCAACATTGTAGCTACCTATACCACCCACTTATTTTCTTGTCTCTTTTTGGTCAATATTCCCATCGATCCTCCAATCTCTGGGCGTAGTTTGACCAATCTTTTATACGTGGCTTACTCCAAGGAGGCCTTCATATTTATTTTAAAATGCCGCTGTAGATGTTGTTGTTGTTTTTGAAACAGCCCTGGAGACTTTCTTTACAAAACAAATATGTTCCATTCACTTTTCCTGGTAGATTCTACATTCAGAGTTCCTTTTCGTCAACTCAACAAATCACACTCGTTAAAAGTAATGGTACCAATCTAACAGAGAAAAGGAAAAGTGAGGGCCCTAGGGAAGGTAAAGATACATTTTCAACTTTTTTGAAGAGGGGAGGATTTTCTCCTTTTTTTGTGCCGACGTTTCAGCGGGCCGAATGGAACCACATCGGCGGCAGGTTCAGGCCCGAGGGCTGTACTTTGGGCATCACTGGTTTAACTTAATGTAAACTATTGCATGCCGTAACGTTAAGCTATAGTGGAATAAGGTAAATTTTTTTTTCAATGGTGAGGTGGTGAGAAATTAAAAAGCAATTTGCTTGAAGCTATTAATACGCAATAGTGTACTGGCCAATGTTATTGAAAGTAATGTTTTCATTCTGGAGCACCCCATGAGAATGGTTCTCGCAAACAAGAACGAAAAGAAAAGGAAAATTAAATATTGATATGGTTTTAGTTCATTAGTTTAAGCACAAATTTAAAAATCCCTTTATTTGTAACGCCGAATCTATGTAGACAAAATAAATGCAACGACATTTTAATGCATAAACACTCGAGCTTTGTAGACATGATACCCAGAACGTTAAGGCCAAGATAGTTATTTGAAATGATAGTGATTTTACAGACAATTTTTTTTGGCTAACTACTGTAAACTGTTACAAAGGCATGTTCTTTTTCGTAAAGTAGAAAATTTTTTGAAAAATATTTGTGGAGTCAACACAGATGGTGTTTCCAATTTTGCAAGTGTGCTGGTCTAGATTTGAAAGTTTGGTAAAGAATGAGTCATCAAAAGTCATTGGAATTCACTGTGGGATTCATTCGACGAAAGTAAACAAGACACTGCCACAAGAATTACAAGTAGTTAAAAGCGTAAGTGTAAGGATCAAATGTAACATAGCTCGATTTGTTTGAAACAATCTGATCCTTACAAATTTGAGAACAAAAAAGGAATTGATAAAGATTGCATGTTGCCAATCTTATGTACTCTCTATGAGGAAAATTAAATTGAACCTGACCAATGATAGAATGGTAATTTGCGCATGCGCACAAAATTAAATCCTACTTTCCAAATCTGACATGCTGTTCGCACTTGCCAGAAGTCAATTCACAGTCAAAGTTGAGGGTGTTCCGGAGACAGAAAGAGTTTCTTAAACTCATTCATTGCGATGTAGACAAAAATGATTTCTCTTTAATGTCTAATTGCACAAATCAAATCCTCATTTGTCTTTATCTCCATTTGTTCTCCATTTCAAATAATTATTTTGTAAATCCTGAAACTGACTAAAGAAGCGGACAGTAGTTGTGATCTTGCAAAGACAGTCCCGGAAATCTCTATTCTAGTTCAACAGAACCAAACAATGTAGCATACTATTGTCCCAATCACTGCCTGTGCTCCGTCAGGCTTTTCAAATGTTCATATAAATATACAACGTGGATAGGGTGACTAAGAAATAGACAAGTCAATAGATGCACGCTTGACAGATCACACATTCAGTTATTTGGAACTGACTAAAGAAAGAGACCTATTTGAAGACAATAATTTCAAACTGTTTCCTGGTTAAACATAAAGCTCTGGCAATGCATATTAAACACTTAGATGAGATTTCCATCTTATAACTCAGCAAAAGTGACCAACTTACTTATAAACATAGTTTTGCGGTTGGGTAGCGAGAATAGGGGGGGGGGTGGATGGCGCCAGAGTAGGAATTGTAGAAAGGGGTCACTGAGCTAAAAAGGTTGAGAACCGCTGTACTAGATCTAAACCTTGACGCAGCATACGATGTAGTAGCCCCGCCCACTTAAAATACCTTGTACTTAACGACTCGGGCCTTTTTAAAGTTCTCGTCACGTGATAATGTCAAGCCCCTCGAGAGATTTAGTTCAGTCTATTTTCGTCAATGCCTGTGTTTATGACATTTTCATTTCCATTTTTTTTCCTTAATTTTGGGCCTTTTTTTTTGAAGATGAATATCAATTTATATTTTAAAAAAAATGAAACTCATTGGATGAGCTTAAGGACATAAAAGTTTGAAGCTTTAAAAGTGTTTCATTAAAATGTATGACGAGTTTAATAACTTGGAAACTTATACATACTGTGTGGTCGAGAGGCTAAGTGCGCTTTAACTTGGCTTGTCTTGGCTACCTAGAAGGGGGCTCGAGGTTCGGGCAGAGTTGGGTTTACTGTGCGCCTAAAGGCAGATACCCCCACCCCCCACCGGTCCACAAATGAGATTGGACCAAAGCGCTCTGAGCATGCTATAAGCATGAAAGTGAAATAGCGCTATATAAAAGATATAATAATTATAATAATAGCTGATACTACTTGACAGAAAGAAAGGTATGCAGGCTTGGAAAGGCATCTCACAGCACGAAACACCGAGTGAGTTCATCAAAGTTGAGAATTGGTAAACACAACGCTTTTGACACTAATACATTGACGCCTAAAATACCCCGCGGGCAAGAAACGCCACTGACGTGGTCCCATCCTGCCCGCCGAAATGTGGCACAAAGTGTAGAATATCAGTTAGCCTAAAAAAGGTTAAAAAATGTCTCTATAGGGCTACCAATTTTTATCCGATTGGTACCATTACCTTTAACACTTGTGTGTTTATGAAATGGGACTCTTGGTGTAGAATCTACCATAAAAAGTGAAGGAACATTTACTTTTTTTAAGGAACATTATAATAAACCATCAAATTTTATTTGTAAATAAAATGAAGCTGTTTTTAAAAAGAACATCTAAACGGCATTATAAAACAAATTTGACAGCTTTCTTTGTATGAGCCGCGAACGAAAAGATTGTTAAACTACGCTTAGAGATTGGAGGATTGATGGGAATATTAACCAAAAAGGAGACCAGAAAATAAGTGGCTGGTAAAGCTAACTAAACTGTTCCTCAATTTTTTGGTAGAGAAGTGAAGTTGTGTTCTGACTCCTAGTTCGTACCATTGCACCATCCACAACTGTTCTGAGTGACTTAGCTGCATTGACATAAATAAATATAGACTGGATTACTAGTTGATTATGATATTATCCCTGGTCTATCAGACCATGAGATCATAAAAATACACAGTCAGATAAAAGCAGTAGCCAATACAAAAACCAAAAGAAAAATCTTACTCTGGAATAAATGTAACCTAACACAACTACACCAAGCTGCATAAAACTTTCAACAAACATTCTTATTAGAAAAAGACATTAACCAACCAGTCGATGACCTCTGGAATTTCATTAAAAACCATCTTAAAAGCATTATAGAAAATCATATACCAACTAAATACACATCAAACAAAATAAATAAATGCTGGTTTAATAATAGACTAAAGAAGCTTTGTAAACAGAAGGAAAACCTATATAGAAAATTTAAAGAAACAAAGGCAGAAAGAGTTTACAAAAAGTATATAAAAATTAAACACCTAACCCAAAAAGTAAGCAGACAGCTGCAGAGTGAATACATAAACAATGTAATATCTAAAGATAACAACAAAAACCTATGGTCATACATTAAGTCTAAGAAAATGGAAACAACAGGCATAGCGCCATTAAAAGATGAACATAACATAATACATAATGATAATGAAATTAATGCAAACATCCTAAACAAATACTTTGCATCAGCATTCTCAGCCCCAGGAGACAAAGACATATTTCTTAATTTGAACCAAGTAGACAATATAGAAGATTTAGTAGTACAAGAAAATGGAATTAAAAAACTATTAGCCAACACCAAACCAAATAAAGCGTCTGGACCTGATGGTATTCCAGCTAGATTACTCAAAGAACTAAGCAATGAGCTAGCCCCAGTGTTCAAAATACTCTTTCAGGCTTCACTTAACCAGGGCAGAGTACCAAAGGACTGGAAAGAAGCTAATGTCAACCCCCTATTTAAAAAAGGAGAAAAATCTGACCCAGGAAACTACAGACCAGTATCACTTACCAGCATTACATGTAAAATCCTAGAACACATAATATGTAGCAACATCATAAATCACTTAGACAAACATAATGTCCTCACACCATACCAACATGGCTTTAGGAAATATAGATCATGTGAAACACAACTAATAGGACTAATTGATGATTTTTCTAAAGGTTTAGATAATAGTGAACAAATAGATGCTATCTTACTAGATTTTTCCAAGGCTTTTAACAAAGTTCACCACCATAGTTTGCTTAAAAAATTAAAATATTTCGGCATTAACGGTCCACTGCATCAGTGGATTAAAGATTTTCTGATAGGGAGAGAACAAACTGTAATATAATAAATGGCTCTAAATCAACACCAATAACAGTAAACTCAGGTGTACCTCAAGGAACAGTCTTAGGTCCACTACTATTTTTAATTTACATAAATGATTTACCAAATTGCATTAGTTCAGGAACAAAAGTTAGATTATTTGCAGACGATTGCATAATATATAGAACAATAAAAACAAACCAAGACACAGATATTTTACAAAAAGGATTAGATGAATTACAGAAATGGGGATCAAATTGGAGCATGTCTCTCCACCCAGAAAAATGTCAGTTGTTAAGAGTAACAAAAAAACTAAAACAAATTAATTCCACTTATCTTATTCATGGCAAACCAGTAACACAGACTAAAAACGCAAAATACCTAGGTGTTATAATAAATGAAAAACTGTCATGGAATCCACATATTGATGAAACTATAAAAAAATCCAACAAAGCATTAGGGTTTATTAAAAGAAATTTCTATAAATCAAATAAGAACATAAAACTAAAATGTTATTTAACCTTGGTTAGGCCAATAATAGAATATGCATCCACCGTGTGGGACCCCTCAACTCAAGAAAACATTAAGAAACTGGAACAAACACAAAATAGAGCAGTGAGATTCATAACAAACGAATATTCACATTTGACTAGGGTAACACCATTAGTAAAATCACTAAATTTAGAAAGCCTTCAGGACAGAAGACTCAAAAGTAAAGTAGCAATTATACATAAAACACTGAACCATAATCTTCAAATACAAAAACAAAATTTAATAAAATACTCTGAAAGACACAAAAATAAAGGCACATTCCTCGTCCCATATGCTAGGACAAATTTGTACAAATAGTCCTTCTTCCCTAGTGCTATTAGAACATGGAATGGGTTGCCTGAGCTAGCCAGAAAAACCAGTGACTTGGCAGAATTTAAGTCATTGGTTAAAATGCATGACAAAATGCATGACGCGTAGGACGTAATCATCTTCTTTTTTGAAGTAACGTCTGTATTCTGTGGCATTTTACGTCTCGAGAGACGATCTTTTCCCTTTGCAACTTCTTGTGTGACTAAAGAGGCCAATCCTTGATACACAGCTGCGATCGCAGGTTGGGCATATATAATCACCAGGCGCCGTTGCATTTTCACCCTTCTTTCTGCTTCTGTTGTGTATGGCATCTGCAATCTTTGACCCTTCCTTTATGCTCTCTCTCCATGAGGATCTGTCCAGTGCCACCTCTTCCCAGTTGCCAGTGTCGATTTTGAAGAGCTTCATGTCGCGTTTGCATACATCCGTATAACGTAAAAGTGGGCGACCAGCGGCTCTCCTGCCTTCTATCAGATCGCCATACAGGATGTCCTGTGGAAGTCGACCTTCTGGCATTCTACGAACGTGGCCAAGCCAGCCAAGGCGTCTGCTGCTGATAACAGAGCGGATGTCCTGGCACCCTGCTCTTTGTAGCACTTCCTCATTGGTTATCTTATCTTGCCACCTTATTTTAAAGATCCGCCTTAGGCATCGGAGGTGGAAAACATTCAGCTTTTTTTCCTGCCATGAGTAGGTTGACCATGTTTCACTTCCGTACAGCAAGGTGCTCAACACACAGGTCCGGTAGACTAGGGCTTTAGTACTGTTAGTCAGCAATATGTTGTCCCAGACTCTTTTCTGCAGCCGTGACATGGTGGCCATTGCCTTGGCTATCCTGTTGTTTATGTCTTTATCCAGTAGAGTGTTGTTGGATATGATGGAGCCAAGGTAACAAAAGTGATCAACAATTTCTAGTGGTTGGCCATTAATGCTTACTTGAGGTGCAGTGTTTGTGTTTTGGACAAGTATCTTAGTCTTGCTTTGACTGATGTTTAAGCCGAACTTCTGGCAAGCAGCAGATAATTTGTCAACCAGGCACTGTAGCTGAATATCAGAATCAGCCACAATAGCTGCATCATCAGCATACGTCTGTATTATATAAGATGAAAAAATATAGACTGGCTGATAAAAGAGTTTTATGAAACGAAAATTTGTGACTTACAATTTTGTGTACTTTATTATACAGCATTTATGAGCAGTATAGTTTTGTTTAATTTCTAAAACTGAAGATCATGCAACATTTTAGAATTCGGAAATCCGACAACAATAGATATACTTGTTTTCAAGTTCCATGAAGTTATATCCTTCTTTCAGTCTATATTTATGTCTGTTTAGGCCTAGCTGTAGAAACAGAACGGCTTCCTCCTCAAAGTAAAAAGAGAACAATTTTAAGAATGAAAGAGTTTAACAGTATCTACTAAATGTCAGCTAAGTGCTCATGAATTGGAACAGTGGAACAAGTACACGTTTACTAGCTTTTTAAATCAATTCCTATTTCCTAAACCCTAACCACGCAAATCAACCCTAAACCTAAACCCTGAACATACACCGCAACCCTAAACAAATTCTAATTATAACTTTAGAAGTACGAAGCTTTAATGTGCACATTACCTGAACGGAGCGAATCAGTTGATGTGCAGATTAAGTAGGTGATATGGACATTAACGATTTTCTCACTCAGTTTATATATGCTAATATATATTTACTCGCTGAGACATTATTGCTGAGTGGTACAGCGCTTGGTTTCCGACCAGGGGGATCTCGGATTCGAATCTCGGAGAAGACTGAAATTTTGAGCTCTGAGATTTTTATGGCGCCCCTGAGGCCGCAAAACTCTCATGGGGATATAACACTCATTAGAGAAAGTAAAGATGATTGGTCCTTGTGCTCGGAGGATTCCAGCTACCCGTCGCCGCAGCGTGGCGCCTCCGTGAAAACGTCTAGTAGTGGAGCTATATTGGCCAAGTACCAGTAGCGAACCAGACCCCAGCAGGATACCCTGGGTTAGCTTTTTTTTTTTTATATCTCACTCGGGGTAGGGATGGAACAAATAGCCCGCACCACAGTCCAAAAAATCCGCGACGCCGTTCCACAAAGGGGGTCGTCATCAGTGACCGGATTAACTGTAATGGCGGTCCTTAGACAGAACAGTAGCTGTAACATTATAGGAATATGAGTCAAGCTCCCCATGATCAGCACTGCTCCTGACCACTTATAGCGTGTGGAGTAATAGTATCGGGGGCGGTGCGCCGTGTACGTGGTACGGTCCACTCCTTGCCCAGTCATTATGGCCGCTACTACTGGGAGCCCTAAGACAGGACACGGGGTGGGGAACCCCATGTCCAGGCCTGGTTGTTGGATAAAAGCCTTTTTAACAATCAACGGGATAACGGCGCCCTTGCAGGTGCCATTTCCTTACTGGACTTCATTGAAGGTCCTTGTGCTGGCCACATGGTACCAATGTTAAGCATCGGCAATAGAATCAGATGTCTTTCTTACCATCTGCCATATAGGTCTAAAAGGGGTACTTAAATGTACTCGTTGATTGTTAGGAGGTTTCAGAAGCTTTATATATATATCTATAGCCTCCTTCAGTCGTGAAGCGACTATGGATCACCTCATGGAAATGAGATGAATGCCTGGGCATTAGCTGTGGTCGGAACGATGTCGCCCACACATCAATTCCCCCCACTACACGCAGATGTATCCAAAGGAATGGCAGTGCCGATACAGACTGGGGTCAGCGGCGTCGCAAGTTCTGCCAGGGTGTAGTACTGGGTGCTGCAAACAGCCTTAGGGTCGCCAGCACCCGCTTTTTTTTCAGGGTTGACTCCCGAAGCCTTTCCCATGATTGGGAAAAGCTGCAAGGCAGCAGAGGTTTGAATTCAGAGTTTTCCTTCTCCTAGGTGGGTAGCCAGCCAAGGCTAACGAGCCCCAGCCCGAAGCTTACTGGTTAAGGCGCCAGTTACTTGCCTTTGCCCCTTCTCTTGTTAGTGAGAACAGTTGGACTGGTTGTCAGAGGCTATTTGAAACGCATGCCATTAGGAAGCATTTTATAGATAGTGGAGTGCTTACATCCATTACCACTTCCGGTAATGTATATATGTAATTAAAAACACGCAACTCATAGAACATAAACATAAATACAACAATATTTAATTCTATTGCCTGCGTTATTCATTCTTATATTATTTTATATTTTTGAAATATATTATTACAAATAAAATGTAACAATTGTAATAACAAATTAAAAAACTATAATTTATATTCATGGCAAATGTTATAAATGGGATGAAACGAAACAATTTTATATTACGATATATGATGAATGTGAAACTCTCTCTCTCTCTCTCTCTCTCGCACTCTCTCTTTCTCTCTCTCTCTCTCTCTGTCTGTCTATCTCTCTCTTCTCAGCTCTCTCTCTTTTGTCCGATTTCTTTATCAACAAAAAAAAAATTTGAAAAATAATCATAATTAGCATTTAATTTGTATGCAAGAATTTCGTAAAAATGTCATCAAAATAAAATGACTCTACCAAAGAAAAAGTCTTATAATTAAAACGACGTGTAATTTATGCAATCGCATTTTTTGTTTCAAAATGGTAATTAACAAAACAAAACAAAACAAAAAGAAATGTCTAATAAAGCTTGAATGCATTAAAATGAAAGGTCATGTTATGTCACAATAAGGATACCGATCTCTGACAGTTGACATTCTGAATATTCTTTTCCCTTGAGAAACACATTGATATACGGTGTGTGTGTGTGTGTGTGTGTGTTTCCAAGGTGACGGCGAGAAGAAGTGAACGATTGGTTGGTGGCTATGCAACGAAGATGATGAAATTACAATTGGATATCGCGTAATGCAAATATGAAACGACAGACCATCCAAGAATTCAAGAGTGTAAAGATGATTTTTTTTATATTGAGTTAGATTTTTTTTTAAATATTTTTTTTATTTATTTCAGCTCTAGTTCAGTGTGTCTCTATAGCAATAAAAAGTTATAGACAGTTTTGTTCACAAAGAAGTTATTCAAGATATTTCAAGTTTGTTCAGTTAACATATAATACGCCTACACAGTTTTTGTTGTCTGCAAGCAGTTTGGTGCTACAACTCAATAAAAGAGGGATTTCCTTCCTCTGTACAAATATAAGAGATTTAACTCTCTTCACACAGAGTCTTGCTGGCCTGCTCGTGTCTGGGAAAGATACAAATAGATCTAAATTTGTTACATCCCCATGACGATAGCCAGAGGAGGTTTTCCGTTTTCCCTCTCTGTACCACAGCGTCCGTCACACTTCTTGGATAATGTGATACAACTATGCCAATAGACCAACACATGGAGAATGTGCAACTGTTCTTAGGACACAAAAAGTTTGTTTTTTAGCCTCTAAAAGACATGTGAAAAAAAAATTGAAATAAATCTAAAATGGGAGACATGAGATCAGGGACAGACAGTTACAGACAGTTCCGTGGAGAGATAATAATAATAATAATGAAGCTTGTCTTCGAGTCCGAAGATTAATGAGGAATGCAGTATTTCCCGTGGATACGAAGCCCCAGCTGTGACCTACACATTTTACCACATCCAAGTCAAGCATAACCATTGTCCGCAGGTGGTCGATTTAGATTTTCGTTTTGCCGTCTGCTTCTGTCCTCGGCAGCAGATTTTCTTTTGGTCTCAAATGTGCATACCACTGCCTTTGACCTCCAGCTGTCTCGTTCGGAGGCTGCATGCAACGAGATGCTCTCTTCTATGTCAGCTAAGGCAAGTTGACGCCTTAGCTGGTCTTTGAAGCGTTTCCGTGGGGCACCTCTGTCACGTCGACTATCTTTAAGCTCACCAAAAAAGACTGCCTTTGGCATACGTTCGTCTGCCATACGGGATACGTGCACTGCCCAGCGTAACTGTCGGACCATTAGAAGTTTCTTTACACTGTCCATACCGGCGACAATAAGACCATATCATTAATGTCCCACTATTGACGACGCCTCTGACAGTGTTACAGCTAAACGTCTGTCTCAAACAAATGGACATTTGGAACATTTAATAAACGACATACAAATTATGTCTGACTATAAATAAATACGTCGTGTGTGTGTGTGTGTGTGTGTGTGTGTGTGCGCGCGTGTGTGTGTGCGTGCGCGCGCGTGTGTGTGTGTGTGTGTGCGTGTATGGAAGAAAGGTTTTGACAAAAGTGATCAATTAATTAATAAATATTAAAACAAATAAATATTGGAAGACTATATTTGTTTCCTATGTTAGATATATGTCTGGGTTCATCCCTCTAGTCTTTTTTTCAAGACAAGAGAAATAACAAGCCAAAAATAAAAAAAATCCTTTAAAAAAAAGCTTATCTAAAGGGTAAGAACTCCGTCCTTAAAGCCAATTCTATCAATAATGTACAAGTTATTTCTCTTGTTCGATATCAGACAAAATAATTAATTACCAACAATTAATTGGCTTATTGAGAATTTTTCTTTATAGATTCATGTTTGGTTAGGCACAATAAATATTTATTATATCTAAGAACTTGATGGGAGAACGTGTGAAGGAGAAATAGCGTTAACAATTATTGAAGGGGACTACATCTGAAAATGTAGCAATATTTGTGAATACTGAAAGTGTTAGTATTTTTTGTTGCTACTTTGTTATTGTGCAGTCTGTTTAGAGTTAGTAGGAATGGATAAAAAAAACACTTGTACCATGTTCCAATAAAGTGCACACAGCGGCATTTATTGGATAGGAGAGATAGTTAGCGTAAATGTATTTGAAAGTATTCAACCAAAAAGTAAAAGTTACTGAGGATCCACCAGAGAGAGAGCGACAGAGAGTGTGAGAGAGAGAGAAAGCGAGACAGAGAGAGCGACAGAGAGTGTGAGAGAGAGAGAGAAAGCGAGACAGAGAGAGCGACAGAGTGAGAGAGCAAAAGAGACAGAGAGTGTGTGAGCGACAGTGAGATAAAGAGAGAGAGAGAGAGAGACAAACATATATAGAGAGATAGATAGATAGATAGAGAGATAGATAGAGAGATAGATAGATAGATAGATAGATAGATAGATAGATAGATAGATAGATAGATAGATAGATATAGATAGAGAGAGAGATAGATAGATAGTCTGAGAGAAAGCGATAGAGAGGGAGAAAGAGGGCAACACAGCGACAGAGAGACAGAGAGAAAAAGAGAAAGTGAGAGCGAGAGAGAGCAACGAGAGAGAGGGACAGAGAGAAAAGTGAGAGAAAAAATGAGAGAACGAGAGCTAGAGAGAGAGACAGAGTAAGAGAGAGAAAGCGAGAGAGAGATATTTGATTGTTAGAAATAAACCACATCATATAGGGTACTCCATATTTGAATTCACTGGTCCACCAAAGTGCTTTGATAATAATTATTTCTCTATCAAAACAAAGTCAACGCTGGGACTCTGTGTGTGTGTGTGTGTGTGTGTGTGAGTTGTTCAGGGAAAAGCTGCTTCCGGTTGTAGCCTTAAAAAAATACGTCTGCAGAAATTGTGTCCTTATTGGAAGCATTTCTTGTCGCTAACATCCCCGGCTAAGACAAGAGTCACTTGAGAGAAGTGTTGACTTCACATCATTAACAAAGTGTAGTGGGTAGGGTGGGGAAAAATGAGATGACCCGGGTATGGGGGGAGGAGCTGTCCGACAGATCGAATGAGAGTCAGGGAAAAGGTCAATCGTCTCTGTTTAAATTTGATTATGTGTGTGAGTTTCGTAATATGTCATCTAGTTTGACATTTTCAGTTGAATGTTTTTTCTTCTAAATATTTCTATGTAAACAGTACATTGAAGAGAGATAGTATCATCTTACCTAAAGGTTTATCTAGGTACCTAACTATCATTGGTTAATATGCATGACTAAATGCATGACGCGTAGGACGTAATCATCTTCTTTTTTGAAGTAACGTCTGTATAATATAAGATAAGATAAGAATCTAGGGAATTTTCCAGAAGCTTTTGTTTTATCTATTTCTTTTCGTTTATGTCAGGCGTGTGTTTTCTTAAGTGTACACTTCTATCATGCGTTCTCAAAGATAATTAAGATCGAAATATACATAGAGATAAGGAGGCGCGGTAGATGAGTGGTAAAGCGCTTGGCTTCCAAACCGGGGATCCTGGGTTCGAATCCTAGTGAAGAATGGTATTTTTACTTTCGGTATCTTAAGTCTAAAAGTCCACCCAACTCTAATGAGTACCAAACAGTAGTTGGGGAAATGTAAAGGCGGTTGGTCTTTGTGCTGGCCACATGACACCCCCCCCCCCCCTTAACCGTGGGCCACAGAAACAGATGACCTTAACATCATCTGCCCCATAGATTGCAAGGTCTGAAAGGGGAACTTGTATGCATAGAGATAATGTCAATAAGGAGAGAACTGGATTGTGTGTAACAGATGAGAGCGTGAAATGGAACGAAACGATTTAAAAGTAAATATATAATGTTTTTTTTTAATGTATATGGCAGGTGCTGTTTAGAAGTCATCTGTGATGTATATGGCAGGTGCTGTTTAGAAGTCATCTGTGATGTATACGGCAGGTGCTGTTTAGAGGTCATCTGTGATGTATATGGCAGGTGCTGTTTAGAGGTCATCTGTGATGTATATGGCAGGTGCTGTTTAGAGGTCATCTGTGATGTATATGGGCAGGTGCTGTTTAGAGGTCATCTGTGATATATATGGCAGGTGCTGTTTAGAGGTCATATGTGATGTATATAGGCAGGTGCTGTTTAGAGGTCATCTGTGATGTATATGGGCAGGTGCTGTTTAGAGGTCATCTGTGATGTATATGGGCAGGTGCTGTTTAGAGGTCATCTGTGATGTATATGGCAGGTGCTGTTTAGAAGTCATCTGTGATGTATATGGACAGGTGCTGTTTAGAGGTCATCTGTGATGTATATGGGCAGGTGCTGTTTAGAGGTCATCTGTGATGTATATGGGCAGGTGCTGTTTAGAGGTCATCTGTGATGTATATGGGCAGATGCTGTTTAGAGGTCATCTGTGATGTATATGGCAGGTGCTGTTTAGAGGTCATCTGTGATGTATATGGCAGGTGCTGTTTAGAGGTCATCTGTGATGTATATGGCAGGTGCTGTTTAGAGGTCATCTGTGATGTATATGGCAGGTGCTGTTTAGAGGTCATCTGTGATGTATATGGGCAGGTGCTGTTTAGAGGTCATCTGTGATGTATATGGCAGGTGCTGTTTAGAGGTCATCTGTAATGTATATGGCAGGTGTTTTTAGAAGTCATCTGTGATGTATATGGGCAGGTGCTGTTTAGAGGATATCTGTGATGTATATGTGCAGGTGCTGTTTAGAGGTCAACTGTGATGTATATGGCAGGTGCTGTTTAGAAGTCATCTGTGATGTATATGGCAGGTGCTGTTTAGAAGTCATCTGTGATGTATATGGGCAGGTGCTGTTTAGAGGTCATCTGTGATGTATATGGCAGGTGCTGTTTAGAGGTCATCTGTGATGTATATGGCAGGTGCTGTTTAGAGGTCATCTGTGATGTATATGGCAGGTGCTGTTTAGAGGTCATCTATGATGTATATGGCAGGTGCTGTTTAGAGGTCATCTGTGATGTATATGGCAGGTGCTGTTTAGAGGTCATCTGTGATGTATATAAGCAGGTGCTGTTTAGAGGTCATCTGTGATGTATATGGGTAGGTGCTGTTCAGAGGTCATCTGTGATGTATATGGCAGGTGCTGTTTAGAGGTCATATGTGATGTATATGGCAGGTGCTGTTTAGAGGTCATCTGTAATGTATATGGGCAGGTGCTGTTTAGAGGTCATCTGTGATGTATATGGCAGGTGCTGTTTTGAGGTCATCTGTGATGTATATGGGCAGGTGCTGTTTAGAGGTCATCTGTGATATATATGGCAGGTGCATTTTAGAGGACATCTGTGATGTATATGGCAGGTGCTGTTTAGAGGTCATCTGTGATGTATATGGCAGGTGCTGTTTAGAGATCATCTGTGATGTATATGGCAGGTGTTGTTTAGAGGTCATCTGTGATGTATATGGCAGGTGCTGTTTAGAGGTCATCTGTGATGTATATGGCAGGTGCTGTTTAGAGGTCATCTGTGATGTATATGGGCAGGTGCTGTTTAGAGGTCATCTGTGATGTATATGGCAGGTGCTCTTTAGAGGTCATCTGTGATGTATATGGCAGGTGCTCTTTAGAGGTCATCTGTGATGTATATGGGAAGGTGCTGTTTAGAGGTCATCTGTGATGTATACGGGCAGGTGCTGTTTAGAGGTCATCTGTGATGTATATGGCAGGTGCTGTTTAGAGGTCATCTGTGATGTATATGGGCAGGTGCTGTTTAGAGGTCATCTGTGATGCATATGGCAGGTGCTGTTTTGAGGTCATCTGTGATGTATATGGGCAGGTGCTGTTTAGAGGTCATCTGTGATATATATGGCAGGTGCTGTTTAGAGGACATCTGTGATGTATATGGCAGGTGCTGTTTAGAGGTCATCTGTGATGTATATGGCAGGTGCTGTTTAGAGGTCATCTGTGATGTATATGGCAGGTGCTGTTTAGAGGTCATCTGTGATGTATATGGCAGGTACTGTTTAGAGGTCATCTGTGATGTATATGGGCAGGTGCTGTTTAGAGGTCATCTGTGATGTATATGGCAGGTGCTCTTTAGAGGTCATCTGTGATGTATATGGGAAGGTGCTGTTTAGAGGTCATCTGTGATGTATACGGGCAGGTGCTGTTTAGAGGTCATCTGTGATGTATATGGCAGGTGTTTTTAGAAGTCATCTGTGATGTATATGGGCAGGTGCTGTTTAGAGGATATCTGTGATGTATATGGGCAGGTGCTGTTTAGAGGTCATCTGTGATGTATATGGGCAGGTGCTGTTTAGAGGTCATCTGTGATGTATATGGCAGGTGCTGTTTAGAAGTCATCTGTGATGTATATGGCAGGTGCTGTTTAGAAGTCATCTGTGATGTATATGGGCAGGTGCTGTTTAGAGGTCATCTGTGATGTATATGGGCAGGTGCTGTTTAGAGGTCATTTGTGATATATATGGCAGGTGCTGTTTAGGGGTCATATGTGATGTATATAGGCAGGTGCTGTTTAGAGGTCATCTGTGATGTATATGGGCAGGTGCTGTTTAGAGGTCATCTGTGATGTATATGGGCAGGTGCTGTTTAGAGGTCATCTGTGATGTATATGGCAGGTGCTGTTTAGAAATCATCTGTGATGTATATGGACAGGTGCTTTTTAGAGGTCATCTGTGATGTATATGGGCAGGTGCTGTTTAGAGGTCATCTGTGATGTATATGGGCAGGTGCTGTTTAGAGGTCATCTGTGATGTATATGGCAGGTGCTGTTTAGAGGTCATCTGTGATGTATTTGGCAGGTGCTGTTTAGAGGTCATCTGTGATGTATATGGACAAGTGCTGTTTAGAGGTCATCTGTGATGTATATGGCAGGTGCTGTTTAGAGGACATCTGTGATGTATATGGAAGGTGCTGTTTGGAGGTCATCTGTGATGTATATGGGCAGGTGCTGTTTAGAGGTCATCTGTGATGTATATGGGCAGGTGCTGTTTAGAGGTCATCTATTTTTTTGGCCAACGGTTAAAGAATAGTATCGAAAAGTAAACAGAAGACTTTGGGCAGGTCTACAGTATGGTCGACTTTAGGTTCGGAAGTAGATATTTAGATATCGACATCGTTTGTTGGCGTCGACTATCTTTCTCTTGCGTTAATCTGTTATTAGAGAGCTACTTCCCTTCATCTGTGTAAGGCTTAGGGGGAAGGTGCCTAGATTTGTATCAACTCGGAGTTAAAGTTTGACCTTTGAACGTAATAAACAGACGTCTGCTCATGACGCTGAAATAATGTTTTTAAAAACCGATAACAAAAGAAACAATTTAATTAAGAAACATTTAAAACACAGATTGAAAAAGGAAAAAAATGAGGGGGGTTAACAGAGAGAAAGGCGGAGAGAGAGAGAGAGAGGGGGGGTGAGAGAAAGAGAGGCTGAGAAAGAGAGAGGCTTAGAGAGAGACAGAGGCTGAGAGTGAGAAAGAGAGAGGCTGAGAGAGAGAAAGAGAGAGAGAAAGAGAGAGACTGGGAGTAAGAAAAAGAGAGGCTGAGAAAGAGAGAGGCTAAGAGAGAGAAATAGAGAGGCTGAGAGTAAGAAAAAGAGAGGCTGAGAAAAAGTGAGGCTGAGAAAGAGAGAGGATAAGAGATAGAAAGAGTGGAGTTATGAAATAAAGAGATTAGAGGCTGAGCGATAGAAAGATATCTCCTAATCGCGGGAAGCTTACTTAGGTGTCCAGTCTTTTCTTTCTCCCTAGATCGAACTGATGGCGATGTCTCACACTCTGTGGCTTACTTTAAGCTCCCTACGACAAACTGGGCAAAAGAAAAGTGAAAACCTTGGCGCCCTCACATCCAAACGTTATCCGTTCCCAGCAATCCTAGCGCGGCATCCTGTAGAATGATCTATTTTACTCACGCAGTCACCTCCCCTCCCCTTGTCTTGACACGCATCTATTTAATAAACGGGCACGCGCTGCCCCAGAGCTTATCTCCTTCTGGGCTTAGCAACAATATCTTTCATGAGGTAACACACTGTCTTCATTGTCTTTAGTCATTGTCTTGTTCTGATCAGTCTCAAGAAACCATGAGAAAAATAAAGGGACGAAGAACCCCATTAGATTAATTCACTTATGCGTTATACACAAACCGACATCCAAATCACAATGACTACTTTGACCAAGAATGAACAATTGAGACATGTTTAGCATTTGCTGACTTATTTAAAGAAAATCACGAATCTTCTTTTGTAATCTTGAGACATTAGCTCACTCTATGTAGAGTGTCCACACACAAAAGTCGACAATTAGTCCTTTTATTATACTTTTATTATATTAAAGAATTGTACCCACAGACCAGGAATAAGAGAATAGCTCTTGCTGGACACTTCTGGGCGGAAGTCACTATTAACAAATTAAGATTATTTTATCATATATGTTGGTTTTAGGGTTACGACTTGTTGAGCTAAGCCTGTTTCCCTTGCTCGTCTAGGCCGGAGGCTGAGCCCCACGGTGGTTTCCTTTGTACCGCCTCAAACCGTAAGAAGGCCCTTAACAGTAGTGCTCAATCTCCACAATGAACAGCGTGGCGAATGGGACAGTATTAGCAAGCCTTTCTTTCATTCTCTCAAAGTGCAAGTACTGTTCATTAAAAAGGTATTATAAAAGCTCACAGTAGGTTTTGCAACCAAGACTAACAAACAAAATAAAAAAAATACTAAACGCCCCCCAAAAAACAACAAAACAACAACAATAATGTTATAAGTGGAGAAACTCCAGATTTATAGCTATTCCTCTCAATACTGTCATATTTATTTCCATTTTAATATTAAACAAAATTTATTCATTAATTAAATAATTGGCTTTTCTCGTTTTCAAATATATGCTACACTTATGTTACCATACGTATATAGCAATGGTTCCAAAATCTGTTATTAATAGTACTTTTTTAAAAGTGTCTGCGTGCTTGCATATCTATGTATAATTTAGAAAAAATGAATATTTCGCTTACTGCTAGTTAGACCATGCAAACCTTCGCAACCTATTTAGACTACAACACAAAAGACGTTAAAACCTGTCTCTCTCTAAAACCTTTGTTTCTACCGATGGAGGAACGTGACAAACGAATAATACCAAAGCAATAGCGACATTTACAGCGGGAAAAAAAGAGTCACGTGGTGTGCTTAAGATTTCACTTACCATTGTCCGAGTCAAACACGTAGTAGACCTTATCCCAGTTGAAAAACTTGATGACGTCGACCACGGCCCTGACGTAGCTGGGGCTGACCGTGACGTCGTAGTCGTACCCGTCAGCCTCGTGGTTGGTGGTGGGCGAGTAGACGACGTAGGGCACGTGCAGGGCCTGGCTGTACGACTGGATGATGTTGTAGGAGCGTGATGAGGAGGAGCCTAGCAAGAGGAAGACCCCAGTCTCCAGGCGACGGCAAACTTTAGGGGAAACCATGGGGGGGGGGGGGGAAAGAAGAAAGAAAATATCGATATTTAGACCATGTTTTTAGTATGATGCTCACCAATGTGATCTGAGTTTTTTATAATCAATATTCAAAATATGTTTACCTTTCTTAAAGCAATCAAATACATCAAATGACACAAAGAAAAGAATACATAATCCTACACCTCATTCCCCCCAAAAAAAGAAACGTCGTCAAAATTGAAAGAAGGAAGCAAGGGAGATTACAAAGCTTATATCAACTCACTCTGTCTGTCTAGTAAAACGTTTGTACACGTTAGTTCTCCCACACCCAATCTCAGATCAAGCTGAAATGTTGCACAATTATTTCTTTTATCTGACAACACAAGAATCAATTTTAAAAAAATTAAACAATTAGTTACTTAAATATTGGTAATTAATTATTTTGTTTAGTATCTTGAACAAGGGAAAGAACTTGACTAGATTGGTGGTATAAGCTGAATTACAGTGGCGTAGCTAGGGTAAGGGGGAGGATGGGGGAGAATTTGAAAAATCCCACTTGAGCGGGGAGCCAAATAAATGGTTTTTTTTTACCTTAAATAATAAATATTACGCAAACTGCAGGGACTTCAAAGACACCAAGCACAAGGCCCCCAAATGATGGAAAATTCCTAGCTACGTCCCTGCTGAATTAGTCCTATTTATAGGTCGCCTCTTTAAAATAAGTTTGTAACAATCTTTTATTTTCATAGGGACCTCACTAGCAGAGTGGTCACTATACAAAGAACATGTCTACACAAGTGATATTGCTAACACGCTTATGGCTTCTAAAACTTCTCAAAACTAACATTGTACAAGCAATCTTTTGACACTCAATAAACAAAAGTATATCCAATATAAATTGTCATTATTCAATAATCGTCTATTAAACGATATTCTCTGGAGACGGGGCTAAAAACATCAGAGTATAACAACCTTTAACCTTTTTGAACTTTGCTTCTCTCTTCTTGTCTCTTTAGGATTCTTGTTTCTACTTTTTCTTTGAGTAGTCAGACATATTGGAGAAAGTTGTCAGAGCGTTAAGCCAAAACAAATCAGAGCTTCTAGTGCATTCGGGATTCATTGGGAAATGACAGGGTCTGGTCTCTGAGGGCATGGTAGCGAGGTCACGTACATCAATAGAAACACTTAAAGTTTGGTTTGGTCCACACATAAAGATGTTTACCAGAACTTAAATTCACTTTCACAACTTTTAGACGTAATACTAACTTGGAAGTCTACTAAATCTAAATCATTAAATCTAAATCACTACATCTAAATTGCTAAATCTAAATCACTATATCTAAATCACTAAATCTAAATCATTAAATCTAAACTAGATCACAGAATCTAATCTAAATCTCTAAATCTTAATCATAATATCTAGCATTCACATCATAAACCACTTAGACAAACATAATGTTCTTACTCCATACCAACATGGCTTTAGGAAATATAGATCATGTGAACACAACTAATAGGACTAATTGATGATTTTTCAAAAGGTTATGATAACAGTGAGCAAAAAGATGCTATCGTACTAGATTTTTCCAAGGCTTTTTACAAATTTCACCACCATAGTTTGCTTAAATATTAAAATATTTTGGCATCGATGGTCCATTGTATCATCGGATTAAGGATTTTATGATAGGGAACAAACTGTTATAATAAATGGCACTAAATCAACACCAATAACAGTAAACTCAGGTGTACCTCAAGGATCAGTCTTAGGTCCACTACTGTTTTTAATTTACATAAATGATTTACTAATTTGCATTAGTTCAGGAACAAAAGTCAGATTATTTGCAGATGATTTGATAATATATAGAACAATAAAAACATAACAGACATTTTACAAAAAGAATTAGATGAGTACAGAAATGAGAATCAAATTGGAGCATGTCTTTCCATCCAGAAAAATGTCAGTTGTTAAGAGTAACAAAAAAACTAAAACAAATTAATACCATTTATCTTATACATGGCAAACCAGTAACACAGACTAAAAACGCAAAAATGGAATCACCATATTGACAAAACTATCAAAAGTTCAAACAAAGCATTAGTGTACATTAAAAGAAATCTCTATAAATCAAATAAGAATATAAAACTAAAACGTTATTTAAACTTGGTTAGGCCAATAATAGAATATGCATCCTCCGTTTTGGACTCCTCAACTCAAGAAAACATAAAGAAACTGGAACAAACACAAAAAAGAGCAGTGAGATTCATAACAAACGAATATTCACATTTGACTAGAGTAACACCATTAGTAAAATCACTAAATTTAGAAAGCCTTCGTGATAAAAGACTTAAAAGTAAAGTAGCTATTATACATAAAACACTGAACCATTATCTTCAAATACAAAAACAAAATCGAATGAAATACTCAGAAAGACATAAAAATCAAGGCAAACTCCTCGTGCCATATGCTAGGACAAATTTGTACAAATACTCCTTCTTCCCTAGCGCTATTAGAGCATGGAATGGGTTGCCTGAGCTAGCCAGGAAAACCAGTGACTTGGCAGAATTTAAGTCATTGGTTAATATGCATGACTAAATGCATGACGCGTAGGACGTAATCATCTTCTTTTTTGAAGTAACGTCTGTATAAATCATTAGTAAAGTCAATTAAAGTTTCTTTTTCAGACCTAGATGTAATATAAACCGCAAAGTCTAGAACAACAACTACTCAAGTAATTGTCTGTAGATGACCACCAAGTCTAGAATTACTAAAATTATTGTAGATGACCATTTTAGTTTGCAACGGCCAAGACAACTTACTTGCTTTGATGAGGTCACAGTTGTTGTCGATGTCTGCGCTGTACCAGGAGGCCGTCAGAACCACCCTGTTGGTGCCCCCATCTTTACTGTTGTGTATGTCCAGAAGACGCTTCAAGACGGCTATGATCTCAGTCTCCGAAGAGTCCACTATAATACCTGTTAAAAAACAAATAGGTTAAAAATATTACTACTTTCCACAGTTCAGTACTGGTCACTCAGACGCAAAACTTTATTTAGCCCAGTAGACCACTTAGAACGATACCAACTCTAGTGAAAGTGATTTACTCTCACCTTATTTTTATTTAAGATATTTACAGACTTTATTGTGTAATACTAGAGACATTTTCCACGAGTAAGCAAACTTTTTATGCAGCTTATAGTCCAATGTTTTGCTTAGTAACCCTATTTAAAAAAGGAGAAAAATCAGACCCAGGAAACTACAGACCAGTATCACTTTCCTGCATCACATGTACAATCCTAGAACACATAATATGTAGCAACATCATAAACCACTTAGACAAACAAAATGTCCTCACACCATACCAACATGGCTTTAGGAAACATAGATCATGTTAAACACAACTAATAGGACTAATTGATGATTTTTCTAAAGGTTTAGATAATAGTGAACAAATAGATGCTATCCTACTAGATTTTTCTAAGGCTTTTGACAAAGTTCACCACCATAGTTTGCTTAAAAAATTAAAATATTTTGGCATTAATGGTCCACTGCATCAGTGGATTAAAGATTTTCTGATAGGGAGAGAACAAACTGTATAATAAATGGCTCTAAAACAACACCGATAACAGTAAACTCAGGTGTACCTCAAGGAACAGTCTTGGGTCCACTACTATTTTTAATTTACATAAATGATTTACCAAATTGTATTACTTCAGGAACAAAAGTCAGATTATTTGCAGACGATTGCATAATATATAGAACAATAAAAACAACACAAGACACAGATATTTTACAAAGAGAATAAGATGAATTACAGAAATGGGAATCAATTTGGAGCATGTCTTTCCACCCAGAAAAATGTCAGTTGTTAAGAGTAACAAAAAAACTAAAACAAATTAATTCCACTTATCTTATTCATGGCAAACCAGTAACACAGACTAAAAATGCAAAATACCTAGGTGTTATAATAAATGAAAAACTGTCATGGAATCCACATATTGATGAAACTATAAAAAAATCCAACAAAGCATTAGGGTTTATTAAAAGAAATTTCTATAAATCAAAAAAGAACATAAAACTAAAATGTTATTTAATCTTGGTTAGGCCAATAATAGAATATGCATCCACCGTGTGGGACCCCTCAACTCAAGAAAACATTAAGAAACTGGAACAGACACAAAATAGAGCAGTGAGATTCATAACAAATGAATATTCACATTTGACTAGAGTAACACCTATAGTAAAATCACTAAATTTAGAAAGACTTCAGGACAGAAGACTCAAAAGGAAAGTAGCAATTATACATAAAACACTGAACCATAATCTTCAAATACAAAAACAAAATTTAATAAAATACTCTGAAAGACACAAAGATAACGGTACATTTCTCGTCCCATATGCTAGGACAAATTTGTACAAATACTCCTTCTTCCCTAGTGCTATTAGAGCATGGAATGGGTTGCCTGAGCTAGCCAGGAAAACCAGTGACTTGGCAGAATTTAAGTCATTGGTTAATATGCATGACTAAATGCATGACGCGTAGGACGTAATCATCTTCTTTTTTGAAGTAACGTCAATGTGCAAAATGTTCCTGATTAATAATTTTTTTAAATTCTTAAATAATATAACTGAAAACATAAAGTACATTTCAGATAAATATTTTCTCGCTCTCTAACCAAATATTTTTTTTTCTTTGCTTTTAAACTATTAAGCTAGTCAGACTAGGGTGTCCTCCCGTGTGGCTAATGAGCTAGTTATTCTTTTCTTAACGGTATAAAGCAACTGTTACATTTTAGACAAATCTTTTGTCATTTTATTGTGCAGTAACCAAGCCACAAACATATTTGTTGTAGTTAAAAATCCTTTTCAATCATTGTTTCATAGTTTACCAAAGCAAGTAGTAGTCATTCTATTTATAGAATGGTAGGCTAAATAGGAAATCAATAATTAATTTCGTACTTTATAGTCATTTTTAAGAAAGTCGGAATTCGCATTTTGCTGGTAACATATATCAATACTGCAAGATTTATTTGCCTTTTTGGCATTAAACAAAATTAATTAATTACCACTACATAATAAATTAAATGTTTAAATTGTAAATTGTTTCATGTTTAGTTAGGAACAAGAAATACTTGTGCACAGTTTCAACTTCAGGCTTGGAGGTGGAAGAAATAACAGATTCACGGTCTATACCAGGCAGACAGAGTAAGTTGATAATAAGCTTTGTAAAAAATCATCATTAATTTGATGAGACCTGTGGGGCCGAATTGCCAAAACGCATCTCTTCATTTACCATGTCTTGTTATTGTAAATTTATTAAATTTGTTTTTAGTTTTAAAAAAAAAACACGCCAAAAAAGATTCTTTAAAATCGCTCTTTAGAATTATACATAAGTTTTTTACCAAAAGGTCTAAAAGTCTCATTATTGATAATTGATAATAGGTTGTCTTTCTTTTTTTTTGTGCTCTGTCTAAAAAACTACGCTCTATGATTCTTTGGAATTTTACTTCTTTAAACAATCAAGGTAAGACTATGGCTTAAATATTTCTTGTCCATGGGCGGATTAGATTAAGGTCGTCTCTGAGTTTGTCTGATAACACAAACTCTCATTGTAATCGCGTGTAATAAATGGCCTGGTAGAAGCATGTCCCGCTTTTCTTACGTAATTAATGACACAATACTTTTGTGTTTGGCTTTGACATTTTATAAACGATTCAGGTATCTAATAACATAATGTTAGTCACAATATAATCTAATGGCAGTGAGTCTGAGCACTTTTACACTAAGCCTTAATCCATTTTCATTGACCTCGTTTTAAAAAACAAGCATTAGTTTAGCTCACAGTCTACTGAGTAGAGTATTATGTGTGTGTGTGTGTGTATTTTTTTTTTTTTGGTGTGCGCCAGCGTTCAGAAGGAACTGTATCCTGCCCACAAATTGGCTAGTAATAACTCAATAAACATTGATTCGTTTTATATTATGAATGCGCCATTGTTCGATACTTCCGTCCGCACGATAGTGAAACTCCCGGGGAGTTAGTTCCCTTGAGAATCACCGAATGTGAAAATGAAAGGTGGAGATATATAGAGCAAGAGGGAGGAAGATCGAATGACAGAGAGATAGGCAGAAAGATAGATAGACATATACAGACAGATCGGAACACAACAAGAGAAAGGGACACAACAGAGTCAGACTATAGAATCAAGACAAACGTTTTCTTCTGACACTAGTTGTTAAAGCGTTAGGTTCTTCGAAGTTTACAAAATAATATACATACCTACATACATACATAAAAACAAAAATACATATATACATACTATTGTGCATTTATGTTTCTTGTTGTGTGTTGTGAACTGATCTGTTCTAGTGTGTCAAAATGTCATGGTGTCCAGGTCAGCTTGTGTGTGTGTGTGTGTGTGTGTGTGTGTGTGTGTACTGTGTTATTGTGAACTGTTTTGTCATTCTTGTTCAAAAAAAAACTAGCATCAAGACATGTCTTCTTGTAGTATTTTATTGGGTCACTACAAATACATAAACT
>JAZGLO010004222.1:600000-767500 GCA_036873155.1 Biomphalaria sudanica
TTCACTACTCACAAATCTAGACTTTCACTCTCACTTCTTTGACTACTTACAAATTTAGACTTTCAATCTCACTTCTTTCACTACTCACAAATCTAGACTTTCACTCTCATTTCTTTGACTACTCACAAATTTAGACTTTCACTCTCACTTCTTTGACTACTCACAAATCTAGACTTACACTCTCATTTCTTTGACTACTTACAAATTTAGACTTTCACTCTCACTTCTTTCACTACTTACAAATTTAGACTTTCACTCTCACTTCTTTGACTACTCATAAATTTAGACTTTCAAACTTACTTCTTTGACTACTCACAAATTTAGACTTTCAATCTTATTTCTTTGACTACTTACAAATGTAGACTTTCAATCTCACTTCTTTAAATACTCACAAATCTAGACTTTCACTCTCATTTCTTAGACTACTCACAAATTTAGACTTTCACTCTCACTTCTTTGACTACTTACAAATTTAGAATTTTCACCCTCACTACTTTGACCAAACTGTTGCATTTCTAAAAGGAAAATAGCCTTTCCACACTGCCAGCAGAGCAAGGCCCCAAAGTCCTGGCATTACACAAATAGTGTTTTTCTGATATCCAATGAAAATCTCCTCATTTTCTTCCATACTTTCTTGCATTCTACAGTGAAATGCCCAGCATTTAAACGTCAAACTAAACAAGTAATACACACCTTCCTAGATTTTCCAAATGCCTACTTTGGCTTTTCTAACTATCTTACAATATATAATAGGTTGCTCCGTTTTTTTTAATTCAAAAAACAAATAATAGTCAAAGTGTTAAGTTTTGGTTTGTTTTGTCTTAAAACGCTCTTATGATTAATATTACACTATGTTGATATGCAGAATGAGTGTTCAAACTCTTTTTCTTTGACATTAACATTTAATTTTGTAAACAAAACTTTAAAAAAAGGATGTTCCTGTCTTTTATTTAACAAATCTAAATTATAGCCAAATTATTATTTGAAATATGTCTTTAGACTAATAATACAATTTACTTTATTACATAAACGTTAAGAAATCTAATTATCGATAGTAGGTTGTGCGTAGTTTTAAAATTGAAAACATTTTAAAACCATATTTTTTAAATCTGCTATCTTAATTGTATTACATGTATTTTTTTTTTTTGCTAAAAGGTCAACAAATCTCATTGTCTGTAGGTCATTTATGAGAAACAAACCAACGTTAAATTTATTGTTTCTAATTGCCATTTTTTAATAAAGTTACATATACTTTAATGTTCTTGTCAGAGGGAGACAAATTTAATATTCGAAAATGATTTTTCCGGATTTTTCACCTTTAATCATTAACACATGATGATTTATTAAAATCGCGTCTTGACTAATTTTTCCTTTGATTAGTTTGTCTTTAAGTTACTCTTCATTTTAAAACTATATATCATTTTCTTCTTCAAAAACGTCCAGTACTGCTAGTGCTCTGATCACTTATTGTTCTAGGTATTTTACATGAAGAAAACATTTACAACAAACAAGTTGACCGGCGGCGCTAGCGCCGCTATTTTGCAGGGCTGACCCTAGGCCACTGCAACCTATGCGACCGCAGTGGGCCCGCACTTTATAGGACCCGCATTTTCATAGGACCCGCGCTAATTCAAGGTGTATAGATTATTAAATTAAACCATTTTATAACTTAAAACAGATTCCCCGCGCCCTCCTGTCCATTTATCAGGAGCTCCTGGAAATCTCGCGAAATTGCAAATATACGAAAAAGTCCTTAAAATATACGGAAATATATAGACACAAGTTGTCATTTTGGGGTCTCACTCAATATGGAAAACACAAATCCAACGCACGATAAATAAAAACGGCATTATGTATTAGCCGTAATTGTGTAATCTGGTGAAAGAAGCTTTTTATTTCCCTCTTTTTTTTAACTTCCTGGATGTGGGAGTGATTGTTCTTTATTTTGATAATAAATTCCATGAAGTACCAACACTTTAGAAAAAAAAAAGACAAAATTATGTTAATGGTTCCTCTTTTTTTCTTTATTTCCCGGGACCCAAAAATGTAAATAATACAATTTCATATTGCATTTATTCATCTTTAATGAAATTTAAAGTGGTTAAATGTGTTTAGTATTGTGATGTTTTAAATATTTATAGATTAAATGTTTGAATAAAAGGTTAAATCTTTTAGTATATCGATTTTTTAATGAATTTTAAAATATTTTCTTTTTCTGTACTCAGTTTAAAATTAATGAAAAAAAATTTTGTTGGAATAATTTATTTGATTTACTATACTTTTGTAGCCCATTCATTTTCCTTTAAAATAAAATCAAATATGTTAGATTATTGAATAAAATAAAAAAGTTATAGCTGTTTTAGTAACTCTACCTTCCCTTGAAAATTTGTGTCCGTTCTGGAAAACTCCATTTTTTCGATCAAAAAAATTCGCACTGAAAGAGTTAAACTAAAGAAGAATTACTTGAGGTCAATAATTCTCAAAGATAGATTGAAACATTTGGTAATTCTTGCTATTGAGCATAATCCGTGTAGGAAATAGAATTACTATGATATACTGTAAGACGTATGACTTAGCTACACGCAAGGCTCGTAAAGTAATTCTGTACGTAGTAAAGAATGAATAAAATGCAATGAAGAATGTGTTTTCTAATACAAACTCCTAAATTTCAATTATTATCAGCTTCCCTACCCAAACTTGGCCCAGCGAAATCCGTTTCGCATATGGCCCCACAATGGTTAAGCCCAACCCTGCTATTTAGTGACGTGTGAATACACATAGTAAATTTCTTGTTCTCTTTCCATGACTTCTTGGTCACAATGGTTAAGTCCGACGCTGCTAATTAGTGTTTGTAAAATGTTTGTTTGTAAAACGTTTTACATGTTTTGGATGTTCCTTCAGAGTTGAAGATTGTTTACTTCTTAGTCTAAACCTCCCGCAGGACATAGGGGATGGGAGCGGGCAGGGTTTGACAATCCATCCGTAGCGACATATTAGCTAGAAATAAAAGTTGTGATCACTATTTCGACGTAAATTATATTAAATTTTCTTGCCAAAAAGTTCAGAACATAGACATATATTCTTATACTAGCTTAGAAACCGGAATTAATTCTTATTTGCAATTGATCGATTCATATACCTATGTATATATCGAGAGATTTTTATGTCAGTAAACTCTTTTTCAAGGGGAGTTGCCCCAATCAATCTTTTCTGTCTGTTGGAAACGGGAATTTACCATTAAATTGGTTGCATTGTAAAATGTTTCCTTTTTTTTCCAGACCTGAAACGGACTAAATAGTTAATCAATCGGAGGATGTTTAAATAAATAGTTTAAAGTTAAAAATTGGGCCAAAAAGTGTGTACGCGTGTGAAAACAAAGTGTTGTTTTGTTAAGTAGTTATAAGAAGTATTTTTTTTTAATCTAACCTATGTAACATATCTATATATATAATTCTCTTTGTGGCCCAACCATGCGGGACACCACGAAAAACTCATGGAAAGATTACTCTTTTATTTCTGCTAGTCGCACTAGAGTTACCCATCCCCCCGTCCTCAGTAAAAAAGGAAACGGGATGGGAAACAAGTCATCGTTCTCTTTCTACATTCTCTATTTGACTACATTTAGGTGTGTATTGGTTTTTTTTTACACACGTCAATATCTGGTGTCATTCAAATAGTTGGCAGGTTGTTTGTTGTTTTTTTTTATTATTTTATTAGCTTTGTTTTGATTTCGCCCCTTCGTATTGCCCTTCGTTTCATAGCCATAGCCACTGCTCCCCTCATATTTCTAGGAGTCAACATGTATTTCAATGTAGTCGGAATTCCTGCATTAGGGAACTGTTTATTTCTTATATTTTCTGTCAGCCGCATAGTTCTGGGAAAATGTCATCGATGAAACTGTTGCTCTCGAATTTCGCAAAATGGCTGTAATCTTTGGGATATCTATGGTGACGCACTGTCCGTTGTTCCTACTCACGGAAGCACAGTCATACACTTTGCTCGAGAATAGGCCTATATGAATACTTCCGGCAAGTAGCGGAGTATGGTACGCCTCGGGTCGACTAGTAATAGTAATTAACATTGTAATGTTTAGTCTGAGTAATTGAGGTTTGGGTTAAGGTTAGGGCTTATGGATAGGGATATAGATTTGGAATAGTGCTAGAGTTAAAATTGGGTTACCTAGGTAATTTAACATCGTAAATAAGAGCACAGTCGCACATTCGTCTCAAAATTATTATTTCGTAGTATTTAAATCCATAATCTATATTTGTTAGGATTTAGTTGATCTATCAATTTATTTTATTTTATTCTTTAGAAAAAATTGAGAAGCTCATTTGTACTCATGAGGTTTCATTCAATCAGAAATTGACCATAATATGCACAGCATTTGAAACCTTTCCTGAAGCAATTTGTATCATACATATCAAAAATAAAAAGGTGAGATAGTTAAGAGCTACATAGGGGTTAAGAATAAAGTGTATTAGTATTGATAATTTTCACACTAAACCTTAACCAATTAACTGTCATAATACTAATTGATATATGACAACCGTTAAATATCTAGGAAAATCGTGAGAGCGATCTCTGAATATTATTATTGTATAGGAAAGCCGCACATGACTACCGATTTACAAACAAAAATTAAATAAATGCAATGTTGATCATCAAAAAATGCTTATAACTCTGCCGTAATCAGATCTGAACAAGAATAGAAACTTAAAACAAAACTTGTCTTCTAGTCCTAAGATTAATGACAAGTACAACTTAAAGAGCAGAACTAAAAGCTGATAAAATTTGTTCAGTTTCTTATACAGCGATTATTTTGAATATGTGTATATTACATTGGAAAAAAAGTTTTTTTGCGTCATCAAAACTTTATGTTCATTAACAGACGGTCAAACTAGGGTTTTCTTTTTAAGGCCAATTGAGTAGAAATTTTTTATCTACAATTTATACATATCACCATGCCGGTTTGAAGAAGATCGGAAGAGATTTTATAATAAATATACAAAGCTTCAAGGAAGGTGGAAGGCATATTAAATGACATTTAATGCCAAATTAATACTAAAAATTACTGTTACACGCAAACGGGTTAAAAATTAACTCTACTGTGCTGAAATATGGACTCATCTCATCTCTGTCTGTAGTCCCTTCTGGGGCAAAGGCCACCAACCAGCTTTCTCCAGGCATCTCGGTTCTGGGCGAGTCTCTCCAACTGTCCCCACTTCTTGCCCATCTGCTTAGCATCCGCTTCCAGATCGCGGCGCCATGTATTCCTTGGCCGTCCCCTCTTCCTCTTTCCTTGCGGATCATAAGAATCTTCCTCAGGCAGGTATTGATGGATACCTGGATTTTTTTCATGGTGGTGATGGTGGTTCTCCAGGTCTCTGCTCCATAAAGTATTATCGGCTTAACCATGGTGTTAAAGAGCCTAATGTTGGTGGAGGTGCTTATTTCCTTAGATTGCCAGGTGTTCTTCAGCTGATGGAAGGATGCTCGAGCTTTACCAATGCGGGTTCTGACATCTGCATCTATTCCTCCATGGTGGTCTATAATACTGCCAAGATAGGGGAATCTTTCCACCTATTCCAGCGACTCAACTTGGACTGTATATGGTGTATTGTTAGATGCCTTTATCTTGAAAACCTGGCTCTTCCCTCTGTTTATGGTAAGACCCATTTTAACGGAATTGTCTGCAACAACATTTATCTTTTCGTGCATCTGCTGCTGTGTGTGAGAAAGAAGAGCTAAATCATCTGCAAAGTCGAGGTCATCTAGCTGTTTCCACAGTGTCCACTGTATACCGTTCCACTATGACTAGTAGAAACAAGAAAGGAGAGAGTTAACAGCCTTGTCTGACTCTAGTTTGGACTTCAAATGCCTCTGTCTGTTGTCTACCATGCACTATTCTGCAAGTCATCCCCTCATATGACTTCTTGAAGATATTTGTAATTTTTTCAGGCACTCCATAGTGTCTCGAAAGTCTCCAGAGGGTCTGTCTGTCCGTACTGTCAAATGCCTTCTCATTGTCTATAAAACTAACGTAGAGAGGGGAGCTCCATTCCATGGACTGTTCCAAAATTATGCGTAGAGTCGCTATCTGATCTGTGCATGATCTCTCCTTTCGAAAGCCGGCTTGTTCGTCACGGAGATGTCGATCTATAGCAGCTTTCATTTGGCTTAACAGAATGCGGTTAAACGCTTTCCCTGGAGTGGAGAGTTGTGTTATCCCTCCATAGTTGCAGGATTTACTAAGATCGCCTTTCTTGGGGAGTTTGATGAGGTAGGCCTCCTTCCACTCTGGTGGCACTTCATCTTTTTTCCCATAATGCAGAAGAGAGGGTAGAGTAACTTCACACTGGTATCAATGTCTGCCTTTAGAGTTTCAACTGAGATGCTGTCAGGTCCTGCAGATTTGACATTCTTCAATTGCTTGATTGCGCTGCGAATCTCTTCCCTGGTGGGTGCACTGCACTTGATAGGTAGGTCTCTAGCAGCTGGCGGTATCTCTGGTGGGTTTGCAGGAGTTGGTCTGTTAAGAAGCTCCTGGAAATGTTCAATCCATCTCTTCGTTTGTCCTTCTTCATCTGTTGAAATATGAACACATATTATTTAAAGGGTTATTACTTTTCTTCTCATATTAATTTTTACAAACGTTTGATATACATAACAACTTTTTTTTTCGCCTCAACACAGGAAAATCACAAATTTAACTATTATTCATAACATTTATTTTATCTAAATATGACAGAGAGACTAAATTAGATGATATTGGTAGTTGTGGCATCTATGCGGTATCGTAGTTTGTCATTTAATTGTTTGTAATAAAAACATACTCCTAACATTATATATTTATTGGGAAAAGACGTATCTATGCATAACACACAATTTTTTTTTAAAAAGGAAGTTTGTATGTAACAATCAAACAGAAACATTAAAAGTGAAATAAAAAATAATAAAATGGTTGATTGTATTTTAGCCAAACAATGGTTCAAAGAGGATATAAGCTTTTCTTTACAGAGCTGCTTAAATATAAATACTTATTAAACTTTATATCCTACTGAGTACTCATCTTTTAATAACTGTGTTTTAGTAGTGTGCCTGATTATTAAATAACAATTCTATAACATTAAGGGTGACTGCTCTGTTTCAGAATGAAACGATCAATCCTTCAAGTTTCAACAACTATACGGAAATTAAAAATGGTTCAGGATACTATACAACGCATTGTCTGTTCACTGTTTCTGCATCAACTTGGAGTTCTGGACAGTATCGAGTTGATCTGAGTATATTTCCAAATGTCACTAATCAAATTGACTCTGACTCGCGAATTGGTATACAAATCTTGTATACTTTTTTTCTAGGTAAGATTACACACAGTAAAAAAAAAAAACAAAGATTTACTGCTGCAGGGGTAAACGACTTGTTTGTTATTTTTGTTTGTTTTGTAGCTGATGAAGGCTTCGTGGTCCAAACGTCCTTTGTTTTATTTCGCCCGGCATATATGCATGTTTTTCGTATTTTCTACACACAGTTAAGTTCCTGTTTCAGGCCTTGCAATCTAAATGGCAGATGATGTAAAGGTCATCATTTTCGGTGTGGCAGATGATGTAAAGGTCATCATTTTCTGTGTGGCAGATGATGTAAAGGTCATCATTTTCTATGACATGCTGTTGGTCGAAGGTGTCATGTGGAGCACAACGACCTTTACTTTTCTCCAACTAATGTCAGGTACACATTAGAGCTGGCTGGACTCAGAAGCGCTATAAGGATCTCAAAAAAATCCTAGTCTTTACAAGGATTGAAACTCGTGAACCCTTGTTCGGAGCCCAAGTGCTTTATCATTCGGCCACCTTACAAAACGTAAATTAATGTACACAATCTATATTTTTTAAATAAAAAAGCAATATAGTATTTAATCTAGTAATGTGAAGAACAATTGTGGATGACCGTTCTAAGCTGTGAAAAGTTTGATAAAAAGATTCCCATTGACACAAAAGTAAATCTAAATTGACCACCGGCGGACAAAGGTTTTGCCTGCGTGGTTGTAGTAAAATATTTAGGTCATAGCTAGTTCTGCGTAGCTGCATTCCTGATTAATCTTTGGACTCGAAGGAAAGCCTTATTATTATTAACACTAATGAACTGCCAAGGATATTGCTATAGAACATTGCGATTTTTCTTTAAAGTCATTTCAACGTCACTAAATCTATACAGTTTTTAACATCGCTCATGTTAGGGTTAGAGTTGGTGTGTAATTCTAATCACGTTAGAATTACATGGTTAATTAATATTTGATACTTACACTTGCTGACGTTCAGAATATAAATAAAGAAAGATCCCGCTGTATCACTCAGGGATTATCAAGAATAGTGAGTCCAAGGCAGTAATATGCGCTGCGGTCTAGCAAGCACATCTGGAAAAACGGCTCTAAATAAATTATAACTTTTTTTAAGGGGAGGTACACCTAAAAAATCTATTTACGTTAATATTTATCAGAAATTTATCAAACTTGTATGGTTGATACAGTAATTCATCCTGATTTTAAAAACATAGAAAAAATGTGTTTGACTTTTGTGGTTGCCATGGAAACGGCCGCCATCTTGTTTTTTGTATATGATTTTTAAAATGCTATTTCTCTTTAACTAATAGACAAATATAAGTCAAATCTGTTTCATTTGAAAAAGAAAACAACAAAGAATAAAGTGACATCTCAAAATTTATTATATTTTAATATTTGTTTTTAAAATGTAACAGTAAAGTTAATCATTCATTTTTTTAAAGAAAAATATATATTTTTTTACATTCATGTCCATAGAAAATGAAAACCTAACAAGATATTTAAAAAATCAAGATGTCACATGAAAGTATTACAATAGATCTTTAAGTGTTTCAAATTTCATGTAAATATCTGTAATGGTTCTAAAGATATATAAATTTTAGTGAATGCATTTTTGGAAAACGGCCATTTTGAGAAAAACTGATTTTAAATAAAATGATGTTTGTAAAACTAAGTTAACTAACTATATTTGAATATATAAAACTTGTAAGTTAAAGAACAACATGTAAACTAGTGTTATTGAAAATGTCACATCATTAAACCAACTAGTTTTTAAGTTATAAGACTTTTAAGAAGACTAATCAAGAAAAAACAGAAATGAGAAAAAAAGCAAAAATTGAGAACTTCCATAAAAGATTTAAAATTGTCCAGATGAATATGAAACTCCTTCAGCTTCAATAAACTGCAATTCTTTACGTGCCTTAGCCTCCTTTCTTAACAACAGTCTCCTTTTTACAACTTGCTGTTTTTTATAAGCTGCATTTTTCAAGCGTTTCTTAAGTCTCAATAATCCAAGTCGCTGGCTGCTTTTGCTTACCTGGCAGTTGAAAAAACTTTTTATTTAAATACCAAAAGAAAAGCCAAAATTGAATTGTCCTGCTGCAGCTAAAACAGAAAAGTTAACTTTTTTTAGTGAAGAAAATCTTGATTTGCTGCAAATATTCCAAATACATGAATGAAAAGACTTATTCGCATTTTGAGTTGAGCCAAGCAAACATCGTTGTAGAAGTTGAGGCTCTGACAATCTTTTGTATATAGGCTTCAGATGTTCTGCTAGTAAGTCATAATTGAGAGGCGTATGTATATGGAGATTGTGTTTACCAGGCTTTACATTTTTTGCCTCACAAGACTTATAAAAACACCAAGAATCTGCACCTGAAGGACACAGATGATGCATCAGCCTCTTATCGGTCGAAAAATTGTGATACATGCTCGCAAGTATAGCATTTCTCATTTGCTTAGCATCATTATGTTTCCGTATCGCTCTAGTGTAATACTTGGACAGTTTTTTGATTGTTTGTTGTGTAAGTTTACCTACACCATTACCTCCAAGTGAAATTCCTTTCTTGCTACAATCTGTAACCAAATTACGGAGTGAAGTGCCCATCCTTTTCCCCACATGGTTGACACACTCTTCTTTTGTTATAGGTACATCTCCATAGGGTTTTATTTCACAGACTTTATTAAAGGCTTTAGAATCACCATCGGACAACATAGTGGTGTAGCGCAATTTGAACTTCTCAATAGATCTCCTCCACAAGATCTCGGCCGCATGTGTTTCCATCATTCCAGATGATCCTGAAAAATTTAAAACAAAAAGTTAATGGAAAGACAATAAACTGTTTTGTATGCTGTTTTTAAATAATTTAAAAAAACATGTCAGTATAAAAATGAATCTAGATTTTAATTACTGTAAAAGGTTTTAAAACAATAGAAAAATATCTCACCTGTATAGTTGATATCACAATCAGGTTTGTGGGATTCAAACCATTCTTTGTAGTGTGCAGGAGATTGTGCTTTTAGTCTAGTACCAGTTGTGCTACAAGTTTGGCAAAAGCTAGATAGTACTTCAAAATCAATGACATAGCCTGTCAATACATCTATGACACAGCTAACACCTATCATTGATTTATGTCCTCTGGTCATCCAAGTACCATCAAATGAAATGGCAATGTCCAAAATGTCATCATCACTTAGAGCTGAATTGCTATTTTTTGCATGTTCCTTTCTTACAAGTCGAATAGTTTTACTATGCAAAGCCTGACGAACATCTTCAGCATCCTTATAAATGGACTTTGTCCTGTTGTAGACATGATTGGCTGATAGACCCGGTAGGTCTAAATGTTCACAAAATTTGTTGAAAGTTAATGGTCCTAGTCCACACAACGAGGAGGCAACAACAGCAGATGTGTTGATGGAAAATTTTTTATCATTGAGTGAGCGTTCAGATGTAAAAACATCATTCACCACAGTGCCACAATTATCGCAGTAAAGTTTCAGTTTTAATACAAGTCCGAAACGACTGTTGTCATCTGAATGCAAAGTTAGACCATCAGCATTACAATAAGGACACAGAAGAGGTGAAAGCAATTTTTCAATTTGACTAATGTCAATGATTGTTCTATATGTCTGTTTAGCTGACTGGTCATTAAATAGAGAGCTAGAGCTTCCAATGTCCATAGCAGGAATATCAACAGTTTTTTTTTTTTGAACTTGTTTGCAAAGACAACAACACCGACGAGTTAGCTGGAGTTGAAGGAGCTGGTGTTACTTTGTCTAGATCTAGTTCATGATCTTTTCGACATAGGCCAACAGTGTTCTTCATCTTGGCAATCTTGCGAGCCTCTAGAAGTTGTTTACTTCTTTTTTTTAATCTTCCCATGGCTAGCACTAGAGCTAGAATGTCTAGAGCAGTAGAGCTAGATGATACTAATGCTAGTAGATGTGATGATAATTATGGATAAGACTTAGATCTAGTCAAGCTCAAATAAGAATGAACTTTAAGACAATCACTGAATAAGTCACAATCGTAGAACTTAGAAGTCTAAGCTCTAGAATATTATCAATATAGATCTAGACTATATATTTTATAAATCGAATAATATGATATCCACAGGCAATCCAGCAGAGTCGCCAGAGAGACTAGTCTGATTAGTTATAGTATTAGAATTATTAGATCTACAACAATTTTTCACATACGATAATTTCAACACGCTGTAGACAGTTCAGCCATTTATTTTCGATAACCTGAGGTACACAAAGTCGCTAGGGGAATCCTAAGAATAGACCAATCAGAACGCAGCATTTATAGCGGGGCTATATTTACACCAAAACTAATCAAAAAGAGTACGTAAGTTTCTAAATATAGCGAAAATGTGCTAATAAAAGATTAGGAAGTGATGCCAAATCTTAAAAGACCTTTGGACGCTGAACAAATTGATACCAAATATGACTATTTTATTTGCAATGCACAAAAAATTTTTAACCTGTAACTATGGAGAATTTTTGCATTTTCTTATAAAATCGTCATTAATATACACCCGAAAAATGTAAAAAAATATGTTTTAAAGCATTATTTTAAAAAAATTAAAGTACTTATCAAGTAAATAAATGGGGATAAGCTATCTAAATATGTTTAAATCTAAAAATCGATTTTTGGGTCCAAAATTTCGATTTCCAAAGGTGATCCTCCCCTTAATAGAGCTACTTTCATATTTCATGGTATGAAGCGTGGTCGAGCGGCTAAGTGCGCTTGAACTTAGCTTGGCTTGGCTACCTAGAAGAGGGCTCGAGGTTCGACACCCGACTCGACCAGAGTTGTGTTTACTGAGCTGCCTAAAGGCAGCACGGAATACCAACTCCTAGATACCCCCTTCCCCCCACTGGTCCACAAATGAGATTGGACGAAAGCGCTCTGAGCAAGCTTTAAGCATGAAAGTAGCGCTATATAAAAGCTATAAATATATATATATATATATATATATATATATATATATATTAAATATATACTTATAGCATGCTCAGAGAGCTATGGTCCAATCTCATTTGTGGAACAGTGCAGGGGGGGGGGAAGAGGGGTATCTGGAACAAGGTTTTTCGTGCTGACTTTAGTAAACACAACTCAGTTGGATGTCGAACTTAAAGCGTACTTTATTACAGAGATTAATTTGTTCTTATTTACTAATGAATGAGAGATTTAAAAAAATGGTACTTTTTAAACACTCCCCAACTTCACAGATAGTAATCTTAGTTTAATGTTGGTTAAGCAATTGTATAAATCTAATCAGAGCTTGTTCCATGTTAATGACAGGCCTATAGATCCAAATTTAGAAGAATACGCATTGAAGATAATAATTGTCTTGGACAAATTTAATTGTTAGATCATTATACTTTAAAAAATTAGAATGTTTAAATCTAAAATGTTCTCAGTGCGACCGATTAGCTGATTGTATAATGTCTGTACACGAGTGCCGGCTGTGAAATTTCTAGGTAACATTTTATAGACTTTTTCGACTACCATTTCCAGTTTTTTGTTTTCGACTTTTTTTAAAACAGAAACATTAATATAAATTGTTTCACTTAAACTCGAAATCGAAGGATTCATCTTCTATGCTTGCACTAACCAACGAGTTACGCTTATGAGAATAGAAAATTGTTTTGTTATCTTTTGTTCGTTTCAAATTGTTAGTTCGACGTTCTATTTCCCTTCACGAAGATTATTTCCCCTTAGTTAGTATTGTTCATATATAAAACGAAATACATTAATTATGACTAATTGATTAAATAATTTGACAATTTTTGTATTAATATTTTGTGAGGGACATTATATATTTGTGCAAGGTTTCAACTTTATCCAACAATGAGAAGTGGGAGACAGATAGACTAAAATTATACAAGTTTTATAATTAAATTCCGTGTATTTAAAATGATCTCTTTAAAAAAAAACAACAATTATAAGTTTGTCTTACATCAAAAATGTGTTAATGTCAATTTGCATTCTTTGATGAGAAAATGGTTTCATCAAAGATTTTGCTATTGATCAACGGAATATGAGCTCACACCTTCATATTATATGATAATTTTTTTTCCATTGAGATTTAATTCATGCTACACGCATCAAAAACTATATAAACTCTCAAACATACGGATGCGCAATGGCTAAATGGTAAAGCGCTAAGCTTCTGAACAGGAGGATTCCAGATTCGAATCATTGTTAAGACTGGGATTTTTAGCTTTGGGATCCTTGTGGCGCCTCTAATTCCACCCAGCTCTAAATGGTACCTGACAATAGTTAGTAAAATGTCAAGACGATTGTCGTTATGCTGGCCCACATCATCGCAATGGTAAATTGTCTAAAAGGGGAACACTTTTTTTTTACATACCGCCACCTCTCCCCCTGCACATGTCCAGAGACATCCCTTAGAATATGAAACTAAAAATCTTGGTCTTCTTCGAGATTCGATCCGGGAACCTCTCTGTTCGGAAGACAAATGCTTTACCACTTGGCAACAAAAATGTGAATAGTTTTCTGTGATTTTTTAGATTACCATGGAAAAAGAATTATATTTTTTTAAAATAATTTAATAAATATTTATAATTTTACTAAATGTACTGTTTCTGCATTAAATAATATTTACAAACAAAACATTTCAACACTTAAACTAAACTAAAAACGATATGATAGATCATAAATGTGCATAATAAGCAATATTAATAAGTGTGACCAATATGTCAAAATATTGAAAAACAAAATCTACATTCAAGCAGGTAATAAAAGTGTTTCTGACTGCTCAGATGTAGAATATCAAAGCAATGTCTCCTGTCAATGCCAAAGTGACAACGACAATGTCAAATTTGAGCTCAGCTGGAACTCCAGTCAGGTTTCCAACAAAGAGTTGAGAAACAAAGTGTGTACTTCAAATTTTAGTAAGAAGCTCTTCTTATCTTATCTTATTTTATTTTTAAGATGATTACGTCATTTGCGTCATGCATCTAGTCATGGATGTCAACCAATGACCTAAATGTATTTGTCATAGCATAGCAAGTTCACTGAATGCTGTTATGATGCTCTAACAATGATATTATCCTTTTTTATCTTATCTTAGCTTATAAATTACAGACCATCTTTAAAACTGTCTAAAGGGTCATCGACTCCTTATTTTTTTCGCAAGGTATACTCCCGAAGTATTTCCCATGTTTGGGTATACATGTAAGACAGCAGAGGTTTGAATTCAGAGTTTTCCTACTGTTTAGCCACTCCTGTCCAAAGCTTATCAGCTTATGCACCAGTAACTCGCCTTTGTAAACTTTTGAACTGGTCTCTACAAGTGACCTACACGTGAAAGCCAGTAGTCGGATTGGTTGTCCGGGCAAGCTACTCTGCCTTAACGTCCAGGTGCAAATGATCGTAAAGGAGAAAAGACTTTCCAATCTTCTTTGGGAATGCCTAAGGCGGGGGGGGGGGGGTTCCCCTTGCAGTGTAGGGGGTTGTTAAAGAGCCTCTCATGACCGTGTCGATAGCAAATGCTTCGTGTCTTTCCTCAACATACCGTTTCAATGTGGCCATTCCCTCGGAGTAAACCTGGCGAATTATCGAAGATTGCATTGTAGTCTTGTGCTTAGACCTTCCACCTTGAGTCAAGAGTGTCCTAACCACTGGAAATAGCAATGTGGACAATGTGGACATCCGATTTAACTTTCGCGAGACAGAACTTTATGGTCTAGAAACTGTGTTTATAGTTAGGTTTGTATGTTTATGATTCAACCTTCACCAGACAGAACCTCTTGATCTAGAAACTGTGTTTATATTTAGGTTTGTATGTTTATGATTCAACTTTCACCAGACAGAACCTCTTGGTCTAGAAACTGTATTTATATTTAGGTTTATATTTTATGATTCAACCTTCACCAGACAGAACCTCTTGGTCTAGAAACTGTATTTATATTTAGGTTTATATTTTATGATTCAACCTTCACCAGACAGAACCTCTTGGTCTAGAAACTGTATTGATATTTAGGTTTATATTTTATGATTCAACCTTCACCAGACAGAACCTCTTGGTCTAGAAACTGTGTTTATATTTAGGTTTGTATGTTTATTTTTCTGCTCTAGACACTATTGATGGAAGTCCAACCTTTTCACTGATTCTCATTGTATGTTCTGTTTTGGCGTCAATAACAATAATGCTCTTCATAGTGCTCTTATATCAAAGTAAGTTCACAATAAACTAAATCAAACAAGAGAGTCATTTACAATTTGTAAATACATATATTATACATTCTTTATATCTTTATCTCATGGGCGAAGCCAGGATTTTTTTCGAGGCGAGGGGGGAGTTCTCCCCCCCCCCCCACGCGAAATTTTTTTTTTTTTTTATGTATGTATGTATGTATGTGTGTGTATATAATCTTTATTAAATTCTGACCCTTTACTCTTTTGGAAGACGCTTATTGTGCCCTAGAATAGGTTCTTAGTTAGTGGAAAAATTGTAGACTCATCGCCATTGAAAGCTAGGGAGTCTGGGGGAGCGCTGTGAGCTCCTAGGCGCGGAGCGGAGCCCCGCCGCCAAGCAATATTTCTGGTGTTGAAAGCCAACAAAATGCATATTCTGAGATATCAAGAGTGCATTTTCCTGCTAATGTGCTATTCTTGCTGACTTAGACCCTCACGCGCCGTTCGGCGCATTTGTCGTCAAGCTGTTTCCACAAAAATCTGTCACTGGTAAAGTCTGAAGCCTTTTCCCACCTGCTGTGATGGCCTCCATGAATGTGTGATGCGAAGTTGTACTAGGATGTCATCTCAACTCTTATTATATGTAATTCATTTTGTCGGAGAACATGTCCCGCAAATCTCATGTGACGCCCTGTCATAATCTTACTAAAGGATCGACTCCCATTTCGGCATAGGCTTTCCTTGATTTAGACCCGATCTCTATAACTAGCTCCTAAAATCTGTTTAAGCCATTATTTAGTGTTTTTCAATTTCGGCTGATGACTATTCTCTGCACTTTATTAATGGAGCCCCGCCACTGTTACAACTATGTAAACACTTTTGAATACGCTCTTGGAATTAGGTGACTGTAGTTTTCTTTAGATTTTATATCGAAAAGGAAAGTTTTATCGTCAAAATCATCTCTGGAGTTTTTTTGTTTTTTTAATTCAAAACCCGATTTAGCTACGGTCATAGAATTTGGTAACTGTAGTTTGCTTTAGAATAACATTGTAGATAGAGGTTTACCACCTCAAAACGCTTTGTAGAGGGATTTTAAACTTAAAACCATCTGGATGGGTTTTAAACTTAAAAAAAAAAGCCATCTGTAGAAGACGGGTTTAAACTCAAAACCCCAAATTGGATTGGCTACGCTAAAATAATGTTAGTGTGTTATTTGCTTTATTTTATACTAAAGATGTATTTTTTTAGCATCAAACCACTCTGAAGGGGTTTTAAACTCAAAACCCCTTTTGGCAACGCTCAAAGCATTTTGATAACATAATTTCCTTTTTTTTTATTGACGATGTATTTTTTAGCTTTAAACCCCGCTAGCGTGGGATTAAACTTAAAACCCCTTTGGCTACGCTAATAAATTTTAGAGTGCGTAATTTGTTTTTTTATATTGAAAAGGTATTCTTTTAGCTTCCAACTTTACTGGAGGGGATTTTCAACTCAAAACCCCTTTGACTACACTCATAGAATTTTTATAGTATAATTTGTTTTGTTCTTAATATTAAAGAAGTATTTTTTACCTTCAAACCCTACTGAAGGGAGGTTTAAACTCAAAACTGAGTCAAAGCCCATTTAGCTACGATCATAACATTTTGAGTGCGTAATTTGCTTTTTTTTAAAGAGATATTTTTTAGCTTCAAACTGAAGAGGGGGGGGGGGGTAAACTCAAAACCCATTTGACTACGCTCATAGAATTTTGAGTGCTTTGCTTATTTATTTTGAAGACAGGGTTTATCGTAAAGTTTCTAGGGGCTTCTAAAATCAAAATCTTCCTTAACTGTGCTATTGGAATTTGGGGATTGTCGATTGCATTTTTTGTTGTTTTGTTTTTTAGAAGAGGGGGATTTAACTGCAAAAACTCCTGATAGGGGGTTTTAAACTCAATTCCCATTGGCTGTGCTGGGGCAAGTGATGGTTTAGTATTAAAATCTCACCTAAAATAAACAAACTCATAGCGAAAAATCAGTCACTAAATTCCGAATCTCCCCCCCCCTTGGGGGGGGATTTCATTAATGGCGGTGGGGGGGGGGGGATTTAACCCAACTCCCCCCCCCCTGGCTACGCACATGCTTTATCTATTCACAGAGTTCAATAGCTGTGCTAGAAAAGAGAGGGATTTATCAAATCTACAAGGTACTGTGGATTTAAAAAGAGAGACCGATACGAAGTGTCGCCAAAAGCTTGAAATCTCCCTAGGCACAGAGGATCTAAATCAAGCAGTTAAATGTAATGTATTCATTCAATTTATATTTTATGTGTTTGTTTATATAGAAAATCTTGAGAGAGACAGGTCCTTGGCTTGTTATAAAGCTTACATCAACTTACTCTGTCTACCTGGTAAAAAGTTTGTACGCGTTATTTCTCCGACACACAATTTTGGATCAAACTTAAATTTCGCACAATTATTTCTTTTACCAGACAAACACAAGAACCAATAAAAAAAATAAACAATTAGTTTTTTAACTGTTGGTATTTTTTTGGGGTATATTTTTTATCTGTTGGTATTTTTTTTTTTGGTATCTCGAACAAGGGAAAGAAATTGACTTGACTGAAGTGATGGTCTAGATCCATTATAAATGTCATTGCATAGCTTGTCCAAACTAATAGGTACAATTACACTTCGTACCTATAGCTTTTTTTTGTTTTTAAAATATTGTTTAGATTTTTTACAAAGCTTATATTTCCAAACACAGAAATTCATTTGTGTTGGTCTAGATGAATTACAAATTTAATAGATACACTTAATATAAGCTTCTTTTTTTTCCTCTGCATTTCGCATGTTTAGTTTCTGTTTATAATTATGTTAAGAAATAATATATATATATATATATATACATATATATTCAGTATATAGTAAGTTAGGAGAAGTGTCCAATACAGACTTTGCGATCTATTTTTAAATTTGTTTCTAAAGTCAGTAGTTCATGAGAGTTTCATGTTGCCAAGACAACGAATAACCGTCTTTTTTTCTCTTAACTAATGTCAGGTACCCATTAGACCTTCAGTAGAATTAGTTGGAGTCAAGGACACTCTAAATATTCTGAAATTCAATATCCCAGTCTTCCCTCGTTTTAAAGGTGTCTTACATAATTAGGAAAGCAATCTTTTCAATCTTTTGAACATAATGTGTCCGGGTCTTTAAAACAAAAAAAAAGTTAGACCTCTCCTGATAGACCTCTTCGTGTTATGACATATCAGATTGAATGAGTTGTTTCCGCTCTAATCGTCTCTACATCTCGACTTTGTCACATAACATGACAATATTTACCTACATATAATTTGCTTATAATGCATTACATTTATTATTGCATTCTCCGTCGAACAGGTTTCTCTACTGCGGAAGATGCGGACTTATACTCTGATATTGGTACAGAATACTTCATTCTTGATGACTTTGCTAATGGTGCGCCAGATCAAAGCAATACTCAAGAACACGAAGTTATTCAAAACTAAGCTCTTCAGTTTGCCAAGATTGTCTTTGTATTGGAGACTTTTATCTGTGGACGCTTAACCAAAAATAGCTAGTACAGAAAATAGAGAGTGTTGATGAGTTATATATAGCTTTCGCTTTTAGTGTACACTATATTGTTTTTAGTTATTTATGTTGGTAACACTTATCTATTAATACGGCGTATTTGATATAGTTTTGAATAAAACATTTAGCATGAAAAATATCATTTATCTTCTTGTTATTAGTTATAATTAAAGGCTAACATTTTTTAAACCTCTATGTGAACAGTAAGTAGTGGGGGGCCAAACCATGGCAAAGCTTTTAAAGCAAATAAATCAATCAAGCCAATAAGTTTGATACATTATACTTTTGTTATCGTTTGTTGTTTTTTTCCGGATGTTTATTTACAAAATATTTATTCACATTCAAGCTTCTGGTGTATAGTTCAATGTCATATTTGATTGAAGCTGGGGTATGTTTTGTTTCCTTATGTCAATGTGTTTTATTTACATTTGTCAATATGTTTTTGTTATTTTTAATGGACTAATGTAAGAGAAATGTCCTGAACTAGACTACAAATATATTATTTACTAGTCGAACGTCTGAGTGGCATACGCCGCTATTTTGTAGGGCCGGCCTTAGGCCACTGCAGCCTAAAATAAAAGAGTGATCTTTCCTTTACTTCTTGCTTGCGTGTCCAAACTCTTGAGCCATGAAGAGAATTATATATATTGTTACGTATTTCCGAATCTTCTGGCTAAATGTACTAGTAGACACACAAATTAAAACACTGCAAAGAACTTGATAACTCAACTTTCAGTTTCATATAACTTTAATGACTATTAACTCTAACATTAATGTAACATGCAGCGTAGAAGACTGTACAATATCTGTCAGTTTACAGTTAGCTATACTTCGTTGCAATTCATCTCTTCACTTCGTTGCTATTCATCTCTTCTCAACTTGCATCAAGCCGTATTCCACAGAACAGACCAACGACACACTTCCCAGTGTCGCTCCAGGTCTCCCAAAGCTGAACTAAGTCGTACTCAAGTCTACCGATTTTTTGTATCGCTGTTATTATTGTCATCAAGGTAACGAAAAAATATGGGAACCTAGGCTTGGAGATTAAGCGTTTATTGAAGTTATCAAAAATAACAATATACCCCATTGTTATACCAACCGGGGGGGGGGGGGGATAATGATTACTGACCTCAGATATAAATTCAAGGCAGGGAGGCCCTTAACATCCCTAGGAAGACTCTCATTACCTGTCAGAGGGCTGTACTGTTACAGACTTGCCACATCACATATATATATATATAATATATATCTTAATAAATATAAATATATATTTATTTATTTATATATTTGAGGTGGGGAGGGCGAAAAACATTCATTCTTTCACCTCCCCCCCCACCCCGAAAAAAATCCTGACTACGCCCATGATAATAATTATAATAATAAGTTAATACATCGACAATAGACTTTGACTAAAATAATTTGATCAGTAAAGATAATAATTTGATCAGTAAGGATACTCCTCCTTATTACAAATACTCGCCACTACATTCTCAATTCTACTGCAGATGATTATCAAGATAAAGGATATTCACCTACAAAAACATCATATATGCATCACAAATTCATCACAATTAGATTATAACTACACCACCAATGCATCACAAGTCCTTAACAAATACATTACCATACATTATAAGTACATCTATAATGAACCATAAAGTAACTGTACTATTTTACCCAGTGTGCACTCTTATGGGTACCTGACTTCAGTTGGGATATTAAAGGCGGTTGGTCGTTGTGCTGGCCCCATGGCACCCTGCTAGTTAACCGTAAGCCAAAGAATCAAATAAACTTATCATCATATACCCTATAGATCTCGAGGTCTGAAAGGAGAACTTTCTTTATGGCTCCTGTCCTCCTCTGTGCCTCATAGACTGAGATATCAATCCAATGTCTACGCCTAGCAATATACGTAAAAAGTAAATTAAACCAAAAAAAATACAGTCAATCTGGTGCAGCGTGGTGTGTATGTCTTGTTCATTGACTAGAGAGCTACAGCATGGCTGACAATGAAATGACTTGAGACTTTTGATAGATCAAACTCTTCTCTTTTATGTTGTGAGCACATCAATATATATTACATGCCTTAAACATGGATTTAAATAAAAATTGAAACAACCGTTTAAAGGTAAATCATCAAATAAATACAGATCTTAACAACAATTGATCATTGTTATGGATCTAAAATGGATCTAGATAGATCTAGATGTAAATGCTACTATAATTCTAGATCTACTTAATTGTCTCTAGACTCAAGATCAGTTCTCTGAAGTAAGCTTCATCAAATTAGTCAAGCTTAAAATAACTCAATATTCTAAATTCAAATTGTTAATAGTCTTATCCTTTTGTATATCTACAGTTCTAAATCCTCAGGACACGTGGATTCATTAAAATTCTTTTTACTTAGTTTAGAAAGTAGAGAATTTAGACATGATAAACTTAATTGTTTTAATGACTCATTTAGCTATCTAGCTATAGATCGAATTGCACAGCATATAAAATGTACATCTAGTTGGCCGTACAGTGCAATAGGCGGCCATTTGTTTCCATTGAGCCTGTGAATGAATTGTCCTGTTTTCATCTTCTTATCTTATCTTATATAATACAGACGTTACTTCAAAAAAGAAGATGATTACGTCCTACGCGTCATGCATTTAGTCATGCATATTAACGAATGACTTAAATTCTGCCAAGTCACTGGTTTTTCTGGCTAGCTCAGGCAACCCATTCCATGCTCTAATAGCACTAGGGAAGAAGGAGTATTTGTATTCCCCTGTCCTTGAGTCTTTTCGCTCTTTCTCCATATCATCCCCTGTTTTTAGACTTAACTTTATCTCCGTAATTATTTTTTCCGCGTTCTGGCAGACTTGTTTATTTGTCACGTCTGCACATCCTACCCTTCTATGATTAAACTTCAATAACATTTTTGTTTGTGATCAGCAAACGTTTAACTTTTGGTCTAGACTTATTGGAAAATGCGTGTTCTTTTATATGACACAAAATGAAGTTCATAAAACCAGAAATTAATTAGGAGGGAAGAAGTTAAATAGAATCTCTTTCAACGAGAGGCACGTCACTTCTTTGATGTTGTCTTCCAATATCTTCTCTCCTTTTTTTCTGTTTCTGTTCGTTGAAGGAAGTCTTTGCATGCTCCAAGGAGCTTGTGATATACCCATAAAGCTTTAGTCAGCAATTGACCCAAATGCTGTTGTTGTCCATTCAATGTTATTAAATCTAAAAGTTTATCATAGCGTTAGTTCTATTCTATGGATATTTGTTTTTAAATATGCTATTGACTTACAAAGTGATGCTAAATTAGACAGGCCTAACATTTGAGTTATATGGAGATATTAAAATCGTTACTTCCTAGAGATATGGCCCACTTCAAGTGTTACCTTCTTAGTATCTAGTCTTCTTTATATTTATCTTCCTTTTGTTACATTACATCACAATAAGGTTGTATCAGTATCATATTCACATCATCATTTTTTGGTATTGATGCAAATTAATAAATAATTTTTATATTACTGAAGATGTATTACAGCATCCGCTGTTACTAGGATAGCCAGTTTCTAAAACAAGTTATCTTTAATGACGGACCGCACCCCCCCAACTCAGCCAACTCTTAACCCTCAATTAATATGTATTTATATCTGTTAAGATTAAAGTTCCTCTTTCAGACTTTGTGGTCTATGTTTCTGTAGCCTCCGTTAACGAGGGTGTAATGTGGTTAGCACAACAACCTTTACTTGCCCCAACTTTAGAGCTGGGTGAACTCAGAGGCGTACAAAGATCCCGAAATAAAAAATCCCAGTCTTCACCAAATTCCGAACCCGGGACCCCCGGTGCGGAAGCCAAGCGCTTTACCGCTCAGCCAACGCGCCTCCCTTTATGTCTGTTATGGAATGCATTGAAGTTTATAAAACTTTTATTATAAATGCGCACTACATATATAACAGCAATGGCTTACACTTTTTAAACTTTGTCTTGACTTTTGGGAGGGCTAGTTAAACTACTTCACTCTGACCAGACGTTAGTCAAACTTGCGGGTACATCTCCAGAGGTAAAGATGAACAACTCCCCCTTCCCTTTTATTTGTTTAGTCCATCACACTGAGCTCATAGATTGACAGGTGACCACATTAACTCAGGACGGACGTATTGTCAGCATGTTGACACTGAGGGAGTTGGGCTTGTTTACTTGAAAGGGGGCAGGACTTCAAGCCCCACCTCAACACCGGTGACCGGGTTATGAGTTTGTTTACTTGAGAAAAATCTCAATTAAGGGGCTGGGCTACAAGCCACACATCAACACTGGTGCCGGATTAGCTTACATCGAGATACATTTATTATTTTACTATTCTGCTACACAAATCATAGATATATATTTCTATATTTCATACTCCAGTAAGAAATTAAATTATTATGATGTAGGTAAACGTACAAGGCTGAGATTTCTGTATATTATCGTAAAAGACACAGACCAAAGGGAGAGATAAACACACACACCCCTCTTCCCTATTATGTGTGTCAGTAATAATGAATATGTTTCTTTCATACGGTCTTGCACAATAAAAACAAGATATACATATATGTATGTGTGTGTGTGTGTGTGTGTTTTTGCCTTGTAATAAAACTTTTAGAAAGAAAACTGTGTTCATTTTTTTTATTCTATTCACTTATCAAATAAAGAAAAGCATTACAGTAACGTTTAAAATCACGAATGGAAATTGATCCAGCGCACAGAATCTAATTAAAGAAAAGAATGCTGGAGTGTTAAGAAACACTTGACCTCTGTCACTAAACAACGGGTATAATAGATCTACATGCTTGTGTTATTTTCTTGCTTGACCACTCAACATTATTGCGTATGCCCAAGGAAAAAAAAGCGTTACGGTTATCACTATAACCCAGTGGGTCACGGGTGTACCATAACACGAAACTACGTTTAAGTAAATGTCTACTTCATTTTTTATGTAATTTTTACCATTAATAACCAGTGGCCCATCTATGGAACACAAGGGAAGTAACTATTATGTTAAATTTGTCTGATTACTGAATAATGTCCCTTTTGCATATGGCTACCTCCATGCGAAGTTGAAAACTCAGATTTTGACTGAAAAAAAATTATTTAATTACTGCTTTATACAAGGTAAGACACAAAAATTATTTTTAGTATTATATATCTAAATAATGTACTTAATGATTATATATAGTATTTAATACGAGTTAGTTCTCTGTTTAGTGTTAATTACACTTTTAAAATCATGCGTGACCCATTTGCCTGGATTGGGGCTTTACTTTAGGCTTAGGCTTTAGGGGAAAAAAATTATAGATCTAGTGAAGTGACGTCTAAGACGTCGTCTATTCTAGATGTAGATCAACAGTATCATTGCCAGTATTTGATTTTAGTATTTAATTTACAATATTTTGAACTAGATATCTAAAGAACTTGATTTTAAAGTCAGAACTACTTTTATAAATGATAAATCTTTAATTATACAATGTTGTTATTTTTTACTATATTCAATATACAGAATACACTAGTGACTAGGACTACGTCTATCTGACCAGGCTGTTAAAATCAGTCGATCACACAGTTTATTTATATTTTGGTAGGGAGGGTGTTGGTTTTGGAATTTTTTAGATCTACATGACTAAAATGGCTGCCTGGTCGTGCGGCTTGCACACTGGAGTGTCGTTCGGATTTATCGATGGTCCCGGGTTCAAACCCTGCCTGCTCCCATCCCCCGTCGTCCTGCGGGAGGTTTGGACTAGGAAGTAAACTATCTTCAACTCTGAAGGAACATCCGAAACATGTAAAACATTTTACAAACATCTAAACCTAAATAACTGGCCTACAGACTACAATTTAATATATGATTCTGCATCATCTAAGGACTTATCTCAATTGTTACTCATACTTAAAAATGTCTCATAAACTCTAAATATTCCTAAACTTAGAATTCAAGAGTTATAGCCCAAAAGTTTTAATACAATAGAAAAATCTAAGATAAAGTAAAGGTTGGGAAAAAGCGACTAGGAAAAATATTAGATTTCAAAACTCATCTCAGTTGTTACTCTTATACTTAAATGTTTCCCATAAATTGTAAATTTATTTCCCTAAACACAGCCTTTCTTTAAATAATTATGACTAATTCACTCGCAATAACATAGACTATCGCCATATTCTGTTTCACAGTCCCCTTTTTGTTGAAAAAGGGGATGGGGCGATTGAGTGAAAAGAGTCCTCACTCCATTTTATAATTATTATTAATGATTGCTTAGAATGAAAGGGATGTGTTAAAACCATTCTGCTAGTGATGTAATCATAACTAAACAAGTTTTTATACCAAAATATTATTTGTTGAATTTAAACCGGTGACCTATAAAGGAGACTAATTCAACTTATACCAACACTAGTCCATGACAATTTTTTTCACTGGCTTGAGATATCAAACAAAATCATTAATTAATAATCATCAATTAACTAATTGATTAATTTATTGATTCTTGTGTTGTGTGGTAAACGAAAAAAATTAGCCAGATTCCAGCTTTATCCGACTTTGGGTTTCGGAGATATAAAGCTTACAAACTTTTATTACACAGAGAGTTGATATAAGCTTTGTAGAAAAAAAAGTGTAACCCTCCAAATTAAAATTTTATTACACCAGCAGATGATTGGCATAAACAAATTGACTCATTACAGAGAAGGGGGGTTGAGTTCGATGCAGAATAGGAATATAGGTTATGCTTGCTGAATGCCTCAGAAAAAAATTATTTTGTATACAGCGTTAGCTTACAAATTCCGGGTTCGAATCCTAGTAAAGACTGGGATTTTTAACTTCGGGATCCTTTGGTGCCTCTGAGTCCACCCAGCTCTAATGGGTACCTGACTTAAGCTGGGGAAAAGTAAATGCGGTTGGTCATTGTTCTGGCCACATGACACCCTAGTAAACCGTAGGCCACAGAAACAGATGACATTTACATCATCCGCCCTACAGAGTGAAAGGTCTGAAATGGGAACGCTACTTCTTTTTTACAAGGCTAGCTAGTGATGTTAACTTTCATTCTTTACTTTTTACAAGGCTAGCTAGTGATGTTAACTTTCATTCTTTACTTTTTACAAGGCTAGCTAGTGATGTTAACTTTCAATCTTTACTTTTTACAAGGCTAGCTAGTGATGTTAACTTTCATTCTTTACTATGATTCTGAGAACAATATATATATTTTTTTTATTTTTTAACATTTCTCTAGGTCTGCAATTGAGTTTTAAAATGTTTGCCAGAAAAAGTTTTAAAAAGCTTTTTATTTTGGCCCTTCTAACGACTGTTCTATCGACATTAATAACCTTCAAGATGGCTAACGTCCAACATACCCTACGCTATGTCCTATTCAATGCTTTAGATCTAAATCGTAACAACTGTACAAGCGTAACAAATTGCTTGTTCTCTACCGGGGAGGAAGACTACGGCGTATTTACCCCAGACGGAAACATCTCTTGCATTGAGACCACATACGTAAGGTGCACAGAGCCGGCGACCTTTGAACCCACCGTCTACACAACGTACAACGTGGCCCTGCTGAGCATGAAGAGATGGATGAAGGGGTACAGATACTTTAACTTCTCCACCTGCGTGTACTCACGATGTCGCTTTCAGGATAGTCGGATAGACCAATCCACTCACATGGTTGTCATGGAGATTAGTGACATAGATGACCAATACCAAGCACTTAGCCGCTGGCCTCATCAGCTGTATGTAGCCACCAGTTGGGAGCCACCACCTCACTTGAATTCAGAAATTAAACTAGGTAATGCTCGTACCCTATATCTTTTAGCACTTCTTTGAAGACGTTAATAGCCTAATTAGTTATTAAACAAATCAGTTAAATTCATGTTTTGTGTTGATTTTCATTGTTTTTAAATAGCTTAGAATATATATATATATATATATGCATGTATTATATATTACAAAATGTCCGCTGAGTAAAATAAAATCGACACATGATCTTACTGTTATTTTTTTCCTAGCTGTGTAAACAAAAGTGTCACGAGAGTTCTCCTGTCCATCGAATCAGAAACCCCATTGGTAGCGAACCCTGCTGAAAATTACTTCATTAGAGCGCATGTAAGGAAGTGGGCAGTGAGCTTTAAGGTCGCCTTGTCCCGTACAGGGACAGCCTTAATGTCACACACCAATCAGTTCTCTCTCTATCAAATCTTTGTCCCGATCGTCTTTCATCCATAACGTGAAAATTCTTACAGAATGTGGTCTACTGTTACTACGTCTTCCATGCAGTGACCACACCGTGTGTCGTAGTTCTCTCGAAACCGTGCGATTTATTTGCCAACACCCATCCTTTTTGTCTGGTCTACTTAACTGCCTGTGGAGCTCACGTCCCTTATCCGACGAATCCCAGCCATTTCCAAAGCGCCAACAATCTTTTGTTGGCCAGGGATCGTACTCTTTGATATGTGCATGGCTCATCACTAACGAGTGCCGTCTAGACAGTCGTTTTTGCAAGATGATCGGCCAAGTCGTGGCCAACCACACCACCATGGGCGGGCACCCATTGTAAGGTAATGTTTACTCCGAGTTGTAGAAGACGCTCTACGATCAAAAGGAGTTCTTCTAACTTCTCATACCTTCGAGGGCCTCTAGGGCGGACATCCATCTTGCTAATCCTTTATCTAGTCGACCTTGTATTCAGATTAACCTTCACACATACAGCTGACCCCTGTGTTGCTCTAGTAACTCTTTAACTCCTCCTATTATCTCACTGTAACCACTCCCTCACAGGATGGTATATTTACCTCCTCCTATCATCTCACTGTAACCACTCCCTCATTGGATGGTGAGTTTGAAACTTTTAATACGTCGACCTTGCGTTATATGCCCCATTAGGTGGTTGACCCGTAGCAGCCCGATATAAAGAAGGGGTCGGTCAGAGAAATATGAAAGACACCCTCTGCTTTTAGCAGCATGCAACCCTGTTACTCGGATAATAGTCGGATTTGTTGTGTTTGTCCAGCTGTTCTTCTCATTGTAGTGAGTTGGACATTATCACAAGCATTTCATAATTGATGTATGTATATGTTGTTTACCATATTTTAATTATTATTATTACATAATTATTTCAATCTATTATTTGTATGTGTGTACAATAGTGTTAGATAAGCATGCATAACAAAATGAAACAAGAACGTGATTAATTGGTCAATGTCTACTATCACGTGTGCTTCCGATTCTGTATACTTCCCAAAGCTTACATTGTACCTCTTCCTTGCCTGGTTGTCCTGCTTGTATACATTATCTCCACTTCTCCATGTTCAATGATGATTCTTTCCTTCAATTCTTTTTAATCATTTCAAACTAACGTAAAGGTTTTATGACACTAAGACCTGTATCGTAAAGACAGTTATGCAATTTCTTTTTTGTTGATGTCAAGGACATAACTGATGTCGGTGAACGGCTAGCGTCGATGCATTAATAGGATTTCTACTTCTAAGGATTAGACGCAAGTGTTGCATCCCTTTAGAATCACCACTAATGTGAGAAGTAATAATTAGCAAATATATTTTTTAAAATGCATATATTAAACACAACATTGACTTAAGAAACTGAAGAAGAGTCAGAGATGGAAAACAAATTGGTTGTGATGTAGCAAGTGATAGTTCAACACTAAAATCTCAACTTCAACTATACAAAATTAAAGCAGAAAATCACTCACGAAATTCCATTCCTTCCTGCCGGGGGGAATGCTGAGTTCCGTACCCCATGAAACTTAGAAATGTTATTTTTCTTGTTACAGATAGAAATTATTTCTGGAACTCTCGATTCAACCTGACTAGTTCTTATCGCACTGATTCAGATATATTTGTGCCGTACGGCATGCTGCGATTTAATCCTATTCCTGCGGACTCACGACCAAACTACTGTAAGTTACAATTTTATGTATATTATATATATATATGAGCTTACTATTATCCACAGTTACATATAGCACTATGATAGTATGTCTACTTTTGAGAAGATTAGAGTTTGGAGACGGTTAAACCTTACAGAACACTGCCAGATAGCCGGACTGTGCCATAAGAAATTAATATCGGCTTGGAGCCTAAGTGCATGGAGGCTTACAAATGTGATGTACATCTAGATATTATTTTTAATGGAGCGTATGAGCTGTTACATAAGGACGGCTCAGATTTATAAATGCTTTTTTTTAGCGGCCCCCGTAAGGGGAAAAAGCCGCTATTAGGTTTGTGCAAAATGTCCGTCTGTCACAGTGAGATCTCGAAAACTAGAAGAGATATGAAAAATATTATTTCATCATTAAATCCTGCTTGAAAAGTTTAGGTGCAACGACTACTTTTGTTTTTCTAAAAGAAAACCGTTTAATTTATTAAATTAATTATGCAAGCGATTTTGTCATTAAAATACACCAATTCTAAAACAATTACGTAAATGTAAGGGAGGCAATGTTACAATATGCTAACAAAGATGTGTAATGTTTGTGTATTTTCAGTATCACTAAGTCAAATATAATTATAAAATGTACATGAAATGTTTACAACAAATATAAAAAATACTTAAAGATGTTTTTTCTGGTCAACTAGCAGCTAAAATTAAAAGAAAACATTTCTGTTTGTTTATAAAGGCTAATAATGCACTATGTATGTAATATCAGGCACATTTTTTAAAATGGACTTTTTAAGCAGCGACTTTTGTGCAGTAGAGTAACGTCGCAACATGACCAGGTGCTAAACCAATTCCTTAAAAATTTTTTAAAAATCAGGTTTTATTAATTTTTTGTTTAGTGCCCCGTCCGAATAAAAGAAGCTTATTTTTGTGCGTTTTGTCTGTTGGTCGGTTTGTCCGTCACAATTAGATTAACAAATAACACTAGAGGCTATTGTAAATCTTATTTAACCTTTAATTTTTCATTCAGAACTATTGCAATAGATTAAAGTATCTATAATAGATTGTTCCGGATGTTTTGTGAAAAACAAATAAATGCCAATGAATATTTGTTTGCTCTTCTAAGTTATAGTACATTTTATTTCCATGCTTAAAGGTTGGAAGAAACACATGATCTTAAATATATTGTTCCGGTTTTTTTAATGTAAATAGCATATAAATGCTAAATAAAAATTTCTATACTGATTTATATTTCATTAACTATAAAGTTGTTCCGGATATTGTTTTATAAAAAATAAATTATGTCAAATGATTGTTTGAAATCTCATAATTGACTAATATTACACTTATATTCTTTGACACTACGTCACTATAGTTTATTTATCAATACCAATTGTTCCAAATTTTTAACTTAAAACAAATTTATGTCAAATAATTTTTTTTTCAAAAATATTGACAATAGGTTATTTAGGATTTTAAAATAAGAAAGTAATTTACTAGGAATGATTATTGAAAATCAATTTTTAGACTTATTTTACAGTTAATATTCTTGCGGAAACATAATAAAGTTGTTTAATCGGTAAAGAATGTTCCGGATTTTGTTTCGAAAAAGAAATCGACCTACATTACCTTAATTTTCTTACAAATCGTCGAAATCCCTCTTCTAATAAATAAAACAAATAATTTTCTCATTTACGAAAATTGGTTGTTCTGGATTTTTTTATGAAAAATAGTTTAACTCTATTTATGTAAAATCGCACTTCTCTCTTACACTACATTTATTTTTCTATTGAAAACGTTAGAAAATCTAATTATCGTTAATATTATGCTCTGATTTTTAAGGAAATTAATAGCTTTTAGTCATTTTTTTTTACCTCGTTATTAACATAACGGACGGACAAACTGACAGACAAAACAAAAAAAAAAGCGTCTTTAATCCTTTCATATATATATATATATATATGTATATTTAGTCTAACTAGCCCATCAAATGATATGCTAAAAGAACAAACTCCTTGCACCAATGTCTATGATGCCTCGATAAGCTGCTCGTAGGCCTATAGATGACATTTTTTAGTCTAACTAGGACTTGTCACGTATTGGATTTTTTTTCCTTTGACGTCATATGGAGTTTATTCTTTATATAAAATGCTAAAAGAAATCACTCGGTGCACCAATGTCTATGAAACATCAACAAGCTGCTCCTATAGATGATATGTTTTAGTCCAACTAGGCTGTGTGACTTAGTGGATTTGTTTCCTTTGACGTCATATGTAATAAATATTTTAAATGCTAAAACAACTCGGTATAGTAATGTTAATTAGACCTCGTAATGTGACTCGCATTTTAAAAAGACATTATAGTTAGATTTAGATCTAATCTAGATTTTTTACACTAGATCTAGATTTTTTTTACACTCGGGCTAGATTTTTTACACTAGATCTAGATTTCTTTTCTTACACTAGAGCTAGATTTTTAAAACTAGATTTAGATTTAAGTTCTAATTATAATCGTTATAAATCTAGATCTAGAATTTCTTGGTCTAGTTTAGAATTTTTGTTGTTTTACATGTTTCGGATGTTCCTTCAGAGTTGTAGTCCAAACCTCCTGTAGGACGACGGGGGATGGGAGCGGGCACGGTTTGAACCTGGGACCATCAATGAATCCGAACGACAGTCCAGCGCGCAAACCGCATTACCAGACAGCCATGATTTAGACTAGATCAAGATCTATCACTTTAATTTCTAGGCTTGAAGTGTAGATTTTTTTTTCTAAAGTCTAGATTGTCAATATGTCAATATTGCAATGTTATAAAATACTAAAACTAATCTACCATTTTAATATTTCATATAGCAATAAGTCTATTAATTGATTATCTAGTGTATTTTTTTTTATAAATCTTATCTAAATTACATCTACATTATCCCAAATATATATATTTAGATCTAGATCTAGTAGATATAGATATTGAGAGTGCTAAATTAGTAGTTTTATTTAAGTAGATATTCATCCATATTCTAGTTCCATTTAAATGAAAATGCTCAATACCAAAAGATTATCTAAAATCGCTCTTCTGACATATTGTGCATATCCGGTAGTTGTCATTCCATAATGTGTAGGTATATTATCAATAGTAGGCTATTAGTTTGTAACCAGTTTGTCATTAAATTAAGAGCAGTGCCTGGTCGTGCGGTTAGCGCGCAGAACTGATTATCTCTACGGTCTCGTTTTCATATCCTGCTCGGTGCCATCCTCAGTCAACCAGCGAATATGCGGATCCGACAGTGATCCGTCCCCCACGGGGGCCGCCTCTGTGTTTGTGTGGCAACACAAACTCTCTTTGTAATCTTGTTTTGTTTCTGTTTTAGTTGAAATAGCCAAAAGGAAAACAAACTGGGTGGCCTGGTTTGTCTCCAACTGTAACACAGCCTCCAAGCGTCACCTTTACGTTCAGAAAATGAAGGTAATAGAGATTTGACATCCTGTTTACTTTTGTAATTGCTTTGGTTTCAATAGATATGTATTATAATATGGTTAAGACTATTGGTTTTGTTTTTATTTTAGAATATAAATAGCAATATAGAGAGTTATCTACCCTTTGCAAATTTCAATGTTTGGTGAAAAAAAAAATATCTAGACTTTTGGTGTATCCGGTGTGCAAAATAAAGGATGTGTGGCTGAGCTCTATTTGTAAAAGATCTATGACAATGTGTGTGCACTTGTCACAAAGTATATATATATCAACTCACTCTGTCTTTCTTGTCCAAAGTGTGTCTATCAATCTTTATTCCAAAGGATCTCAAGGATAACTTAAATCTTTGTGTCTTATATACTTAATGGTATTGTAAATATTTGTCTTATATTCTCAGTGGTATTGTAAATGTTTGTCTTATATTGTCATTATCGACTTAAAATCTAATTTTTAGATTTTATTTTCCATATAATTAGAATTCTCAAAGTTGATTACATTTTAAAAATTGCGGATACTCAGTTACATTTACTTATATTTGATATTCTATTGCAATCATTATTCTACATTTTATTCGTCCTATTATTTATTCATGTACATACTTTCAGAAAATTATCCATGTTGACATCTATGGACGATGTGGCAAACGCTGCCCAGATACCTATCCCCAGTGTGCTGAAAGTAGATTCTCACAGTACAGGTATTATCTCTCTTTTGAAAACAACTTCTGCAAAGACTACATAACAGAGAAATTTTTCAAAGTTTTCCGGAACGGTATGCATATTATACCAGTAGTGCGGGGAGCTTTCGACTATGACAAATATATGCCTGAAATGACTTATGTAGACGCTGGGAAATTTCGAGACGCCATTGAGTTGGCCAAATTTCTAAAGAGACTGGGTGAAAACCCGGTAGCTTATGCCAGGTACCTGGAACGTAAGAGTTTGTACGAATATATGAATGAATCCTCGTTGGAGAGTATAGGATGCCAAGCATGCAAGTATTTGCATACACACACGTTACAAAGTAAGATCGATGATTTGAAAAAAGTGATCGTAGACAATCAGTGTTACGCTCCCACGGACTTGATTTGACACTTGTCTAAAGTTACAGTACTTTAATCAGATGACAACATTATAACAAGGGATTAGCAAGCCTCATTGCTGTCAGATTAAATGGAGAGTGTTTGTACTTCTTTCAGAAATGACATAAATAAAAGTGAAAAATTTGGTAAAAAAAAAATTAAAGGTTTATTGTAATTTTATTTGCGAGAGTACTCAAAAGGCTATATTTATATATTGTTACGTATTTCAGACTCTTCTGGCTAAATGTACTAGTAGGCACACAAATAAAAACACTGTAAAGAACTTGACGACTAAACTTTCAGCTTCATATAATTTTATTGACTATTAACTCTAACAATTTGTTACTGTAACATGTAGCGTAGAAGACTGTACAATATCTGTCAGTTTACAGTTAGGTATACTTCGTTGCAATTCATCTCTTCACTTCGTTGCTATTCATCTTTTCTCAACTTGCATCGAGCCGTATTCCACAGAACAGACCAACGACACACTTTCCAGTGTCGCTCCAGGTCTCCCAAAGCTGAACCAAGTCGTATTGAAGTCTACCGAATCAGAGCGGCACACGTCTTACATCGACTGTAACGGCTCAAGTCCACTGTAGTTCGCTGTATAGACTTTAGTGACAGTAGACCACTCCAGTTAACTCTACCCTAGTTAACTTGCATCGAGTGGTACACATCTCTCCTCTACTGTCTCGCACAGTAGTCAACAGTACCGACGACTCACTTACGACTGACTTTCACTTTAACTCTCTGGCTTATATAGAGTCCCTAATCACTCCTCCAAAGTTGGAATAACACGTGAGGAAACGTCACATCCTGTCTTTGTTTATACATATAGATTCCAGAAAACATCGGCTGCAGTGTCATCTTGCCAGGGTCACAAGTTGCGTTCTCTATCTATCACTGGACATTGCTAGTACCTTCTGGAATAACACGTTTTTACACGTCACATCCTGTCTCTGTTTATACATGTACATTCCAGAGAACACTCGCTGCTGTGTTATCTCGTCGGGGTCACACGTTAACCTCTTCCTGTCACTGGTCATTTGTAACACTATTTTATTGTTGCTGCGTTTATCTTTAAGCGTTCTGAATTGTACTTAAGTTTCGAAGGAAAGGGGAAAACATTTCTACTGGGATAGTTCACATGTTTACTGGGATAGTTCACATGTTTACTGGGATAGTTCACATGTTTACTGGGATAGTTCACATGTTTACTGGGATAGTTCACATGTTTACTGGGATAGTTCACATGTTTACTGGGATAGTTCACATGTTTACTGGGATAGTTCACATGTTTACTCTAATCAGGTTCACACTCTGATCCAATGTTTCAGTTTCTAAATTCACTAAGTGTTATGAGAAAGAATAAAAAGCTGCTACTATTCACAAGTGTTTGTATTTTTCACTGTCATTTCATTTTTATAGTTGTTATTAAAATTGTGTTTTTATTTTTACATTATTCTTGCATTACATTCCTGTTTTTTGTTATCATCAAGATTATCAAAATAGTTGTTATCCTTAAGGATCGAAGTTTCTCTAGCATTAGTTTTATTTTGTATGCCCGAAAGATTGATCAAGGAGCATGATTTCAACATTAACACTTTGTATTTTTGATATCATACTGGAGAGTTTGTTGGGTTTTATACCTAGTTTTTGGTTTCTAAGAAATGTTTATGTATATTTCTGTTTTTGCTTGCAAAAAGTCTTGTATCGGGTTAACATGAGATTGAAGGACTGGGCATTACAAACGTCTGGGCTGGAGAAAGGATGAGGTGCTTGGTCGTTGTACTTGCCACATAACATCTGCGTTGAACTGTTCTGAAAGCGTAATTTGTTTTAAGGATCAGTGCATGATGTTAGGACCTTCTTTTCAGGATAACTGTTCTGAAAGCGTAAATTATTTTAAGGATCAGTGCATGATGTTAGGACCTTCTTTTAAGGATAACTGTTATGAAAGCGTAATTTGTTTTAAGGATCAGTGCATGATGTTAGGACCTTCTTTTAAGGATAACTGTTCTGAACGCGCAGTTTGTTTTAAGGATCAGTGCATGATGTTAGGACCTTCTTTAAGGATAACTGTTCTGAAAGCGCAATTTGTTTTAAGGATCAGTGCATGATGTTAGGACCTTCTTTTCAGGATAACTGTTCTGAAAGCGTAAATTATTTTAAGGATCAGTGCATGATGTTAGGACCTTCTTTTAAGGATAACTGTTATGAAAGCGTAATTTGTTTTAAGGATCAGTGCATGATGTTAGGACCTTCTTTTAAGGATAACTGTTCTGAACGCGCAGTTTGTTTTAAGGATCAGTGCATGATGTTAGGACCTTCTTTAAGGATAACTGTTCTGAAAGCGTAATTTATTGTTAGGATAAACAAAATGAGTATGTTTAAGTTAGAGGACACGGAATAGACGAGGCATTGCGTTTATTGTTTTTATGTCAGATTTGTCATTAAGATTATAGAAATAAGAATGGCGTATGTGGTTGTCGAGTGGGAGCTTTAGTATTTGTTGTATAAGATAGAAGGAATTTATATATTATGTACATGAAGAACTTTAGACGAAAATGTTATATAATATATATATACTGTACAGTTGGACTAGTTTGGTCGTTGTACTTGCCACATAACATCTGCGTTGAACTGTTCTGAAAGCGTAATTTGTTTTAAGGATCAGTGCATGATGTTAGGACCTTCTTTTCAGGATAACTGTTCTGAAAGCGTAAATTGTTTTAAGGATCAGTGCATGATGTTAGGACCTTCTTTTAAGGATAACTGTTCTGAAAGCGCAGTTTGTTTTAAGGATCAGTGCATGATGTTAGGACCTTCTTTTAAGGATAACTGTTCTGAAAGCGCAATTTGTTTTAAGGATCAGTGCATGATGTTAGGACCTTCTTTTAAGGATAACTGTTCTGAAAGCGCAATTTGTTTTAAGGATTAGTGCATGATGTTAGGACCTTCTTTTAAGGATTACTTTTCTGAAATCGTAATTTATTGTTAGGATAAACAAAATGAGTATGTTTAAGTTAGAGGACATGGAATAGACGAGGCATTGCGTTTATTGTTTTTATGTCAGATTTTTCATTAAGATTATAGAAATAAGAATGGCGTATGTGGTTGTCGAGTGGGAGCTTTAGTATTTGTTGTATAATGGTCTGTCAGTAGAATAGCAAAGCCACGAGTTTGTCAAGGTCAGGGAGAACGGTTTATGTTTGCGATGGATGCGAGTCGAACCCACACATTCATATTGACTGCTTCCATGAATATCGCAGATAGAAGGAATTTATATATTATGTACATGAAGAACTTTAGACGAAAATGTTATATAATATATATATACTGCACAGTTGGACTAGTTTTAGGGTAAAAGTTATTTGTTCCAAGTGTTGCTTTTTTTTTTTTTTTTTGAGGGCTTTAGTTGTTAAAATAGTGACATTAGATTATTAGTTCCAGTTTATTATTTTTTTTGTGTTTATTGCATTTCATTTTTTATTTCTGACAATAAATTTCTTATTAAATGCACTTTTATTGATATTTTCATTGTCATTTTTTTGAGTTTTTCATTTTTATTTTTATATTCAAAACCCAAAATAACAACAACAATATGATTAGCAAGCTAGAAAATTTAAGAAATAAAAAGAGCATGCATTTCACTTTAATTCTATATCAAATGTATTTTTTCCAATAATAAAGAAAAAAGTTATACAAGTTATATCGAAGCCAAATGGCAAAAAAATTAATTCCGTCCAAACTTGGAAAATAATTCCAGAGTCAAAGAGTTAAACTCTAAAACGTTACAACGTTAACATGATTCAAACTTATTCCTTTTAAAACTCAATCCACTGAAAAAGTCCACATTCAGACTAGAAATCAGAACGATAAATGCAATAGAAACTAAAAAACTACAACATTGCAATGCTCTGATGAGTTGTAGCCCAACTAACTGGATTAACTGACCTGAATGCATTTAGGACTTTCTTATACATGATTTTAACGTCTTTCGAAACTTTTCTTACAAGGTTCTTTTATGCTAGTCATTTGGATTTGTTTACACGTTTGTTTGTAAAATGTTTTACATGTTTCGGATGTTCCTTCAGAGTTGAAGATAGTTAACTTCCTAGTCCAAACCTCCTGCAGGACGACAGGGAATGGGAGCTGGTAGGGTTTGAACCCGGGACCATCGATAAATCCAAATGACAGCACAGCGCGCAAACCGCACGACCAGGCAGCTACATCTAGATCAAGTCAATGTTTTAACTTAGAAATTTTTTGTTTTTAGTAACTCCATTTCACTTGCATGGAAAATCTTTCCCAATGCACAGCCACAGTGATTGGCAAACGTCTTATTCAAAAGAACCAAATAGAAACAATAAAATTGATATTTTTTTTATAGAACAATGCATTTCTTGATCTAATGTTAAATTTTTCTTAAGTAGATATTTCTAAATAAATAATTGAAATATAAAGTTATATCCAGTAACTAAGCTAAGAATTGGCTATCATTTGGGGGCCCGAGGGCTTGACCCCTATAGGGGCCCCTGCATTTTGCGTAGTATTTAATATATAATATAAAAAAAAGCCACTCATTTGGTGGCCCCCCTCAAGTGATGGCCCGGGGGGATTTTCAAATTTTTCCCTTCTCTCTCCCCCTACCCTCGCTACGACTCTGGTTATATCTCGAGCTAAAATTTGTGTAAAGATTTCTTAGCTAACTATATATCTTTTAAATATAATAATAATAAGGCTTGTCTTCGACTGTGTTTACCCCGTCGGCTCAAGGAGGCGTGAGCCACATGTTCAGATTCAGTTCGTTACCTTTTGTTTTCAGTAAATGCTTTTAAAAAACCAATAGCAATAAAATGTAACCTGATGTCCCCTTTCTTTCTCCCCCTCCCCATGTTCCCAGGTGGTCCAGGTAGTGATAAGATCATGGCGTAGTGAGAAAGCTAAAATTAGGAATCAGTGCTAAAAAACAACAGTTGCCACAAATAATATTAATCGCACATATTTATTATTGTTGATCTAGATCTATTACAAATGTAATGACTGATCCAAACTAATTAATGCATATACACAGTGGCGTTAGTTAAGCTACCAGCGTTTATGTAAGTAAGATCAGGCAACTGTGTATCGTAGTCGAAACCCCCTCTAACGACTGGAACAACATGCATGCCGCCTCAGAAGAGCTTAAACAATTTCTCCGTGACGTAGTCCTTGCAGAAGTTGTTCTCAAAGGATAGATAGTATCTGTACTGCAAGAGATTGCTCGTGTAACTCATCGGTTTGGGGTCCTGGCAAGGTGCACCGCAACTTCCATATATGTCTACAGGGATGATTTTCTGACAATTAATTTTAAAAATATATATATATATAAGTGGAGAAAAAATATAATGACTAACCACCTTTGTTTTCCCCAACTAACTGCGAAGCGAGGTCGAGAGGCTAAGTGCGCTTGAACTTAGCTCAGCTTGGCTACCTATGAAGGGGGCTCGAGGTTCGACATCCAACTCGGGCAGAGTTGTGTTTACTGAGCGCCTAAAGGCAGCACGGAAAAACCTTCTCCCACATACCCCCTCCCCCCCACTGGTCCACAAATGAGATTGGATCAAAGCGCTCTGAGCATGCAATAAGCATGAAAGTAGCGCTATATAAAAGCCATAATTTATTTATTTAATTTAACTAATGGTCAAATACCCTTCACAGATGAATGGACTCAGGGGCGTCCCAAAGTTCCAAAGGCATGTCTTCGCTGAGATTCAATCGCAAGAGCCCTTGATTCAGAAGTGAAATAGAAAAAAAGATTGACGGGGAAATTGAAATTCTCTACCTGCATTTGTTGAACGTAAATTTCTCGCTTGGAAGGAGATCTGCAACTTGAAACAAACCATGCAAGCCACTTGGATTTCTTTTGCGCTATACTGTCTAGAAAATCATATATATATACATATAGTAAAAAATGTAAAGTTCCCCTTTGAGACCTTGTGGTCTATAAGGCAGATGATCTATACGTATATATATATATATATATATATATATATATATATATATATATATATATATATAATAAAAATGATAATAATGCTTGTCATCGAGTCCAAAGATAAGTGAGGAATGCAGTATTTCCCATGGCTGCGCAGCCCCAGCTGTGACCTACATATTTTGCCGAACCCAGGGCAAGCATAACCATTGTCCGCAGGTGGTCGATTTAGATTTTCTTTTCGCCGTGTGCGCTTGTCCTCGGCAGCGGATTTTCTTTTAGTCTCAAATATGTATCCCGCGGCCTTCGTGAGTGACCTTCAGCTGTCTCGTTCCAAGGCCGCATGCAGCCAGGTGATCTCTTCTATGTAGCTAAGGAAAGTTGAAGCCTAAGCTGGTCTTTGAAGCGTTTCCGTGGGTCGCCTCTGTTACGTCGATCACCTTTTAGCTCACCAAAAAAGACGTTCGTCTCCCATACTGGATACGTTCCCCTTCCAGCGTAACTGTCGGACCATAAGAAGTCCCTCTATACTGTCCATACCGGCGTTGGCAAGGACATCACTGTTTGTAGTGCTGTCTTGCCACCGTATGTTCCTGATGGAGCGCAAGCATCTTTGGTGAAAGCGCTCAAGAAGTCTTAGTTATTTTCTGTATAGTGTCTATGTCTCAGAGCCTTATATAAGGGTTGAGAGAACCACCGCCTGGTAGACATTGATTTTTGTAGGCAGGCGTCCAAATGTGCTACTGGCCCTGGCCAGGTGGTTATTAACTTCCCTTGAAAGTGAGGCGTCATTTGACACTAAACTACCTAGATATGTGAAGTGGTGTACCACGTTAAGGGGCTGTTCATTTATTGTGATCTTTGGGTTTCAGTATGTTGACTTCTGTTTTCCCAAAGTTTATTAATAAACCAAAAGAGGCGGCAGTGTATGCTAATTCGTTGACCGTGATCTGGAGATCATGTTCATTGTGAGCTAGCAGGGCGCAATCATCGGCATAGAGAAGCACCGTTAGGACCATCTCCTTTGTGTTTGTATGGGATAGTAGACGTCGAAGATTAAACATATTATGTATAGACAGAGAGATAGGGAGAGAGAGAGGGAGGGAGGCCTATATGTAGATAAATATTATTTCTGAGATTTAGCAAATTTCTTCGTAACAAAAGATTAAGCTAGATTGATAAAACGCCGTTGAAAAATAATGCTACCTCCCTTCATCTTCCGTCATGCCCTCATTTGTTAAATATAGATGTTATAGACAAAATTAAGGAATATTGCAAGCGTATAGGTTATAGAGGGAACCTTCCATGATGAAACTTTAAACGAGTTGTATGGCCATTTAGGCTTATACCAGCTACACCCAAAGAGAGAGGACTATTATAATATTTAGTTCTCAATTGTAGAAAATATGCATTTCGTTACTTAATAGTATAGCTTTTAATTTTTTTTAGGTTAATAATAATAATTATTATTATTTATATTACTCGAGAGGAGTTTGTTTACAGTTGTGCATTACACAGAAATTACATTTATACACCAGATTCTCTTAATAAGTACAACAATAAGTTCTATTTTATCAAATGATTACATTTGTCAAAAGAACAAAATAGTTCTTATCACTTTTTTTTATATTGTGATCTCTTTGTAATGGTAATTTGTTAAAATCCTAAATCAGACTGTTTTCAACGCTTAAAATGTATCTATATTATAAAGTAGAAGGTAAGGCGTATATATGTATGTATGTGCCGAATAGAAATCAAAAGCGTTTGACCAATCTTGATAAAACTTGGCAGAAATGTTCCTTGGGTACTAACCTAGACCGTAGTGTATGTATTGTAGCCCTTAAACTAACTTGAGACCTTTAATCAATCTAGGCTATGTTTACCATGTTTACATGAGAAGAGATTTAAAGGATCTAGATCTACATCTAATTTTAAGAACTACACTTTACGCAGTTATTTTTTTACTTTGACACATGAAAATACAAAATGTAGTCTATTGATTTCATTATTTAATAAAATTTAACCTTCAAATTTTTGTTTCAAAAGCATTTTTAGATAAATCCTTCCTTATATATGCGAATTTAGAATTCCTGACGTACATTTTTTCATTAGACATTACCCAAAAGGTTACACATCTCTCTATTCCTAGGTGTTAAACTCTAATTCAACTCAAAGATGATAGAACTTCTCTTCGCAAAGATAGTTTTATGCTTTAACACATGAACATACTGATTATAATCCTACTATTTCATATTTTAATCAAATTAACATTCAAATTTGTTTTTCTAAAGCATTTTTACATGAGTGCAACTCTATTCTTAATATCGCGTGAATTTAGGTCAATTAGCCATTTTTAGCTCCATTCATAATATTTTTTTGTATTCATGAATTCATGCATCAGCTTTACTTATAACATTATTTTCTTTAATTGTTTCTAATATCAGTGACTACATCGGAAATACGCAAGCGAAGACCCGCGGGCAGCGGGTATTATCTGTCTAGTATATATAAATGATGACTATTAGTACGCAACGCCACAAATTTCACGTTACAATATCCATTAGCGGTAAGCATATCAGATCTAGTACTTACAATAGTCAGGCCATTTGTTTAGAGGGACAGGCTTAAACTGCAACATTCCGTAAGAAATAAATAGATCTGAGTCAGTGCGATATGTGGCTGTGAGATTACACTTGGAGTTCCAGAAGGAATTTCTAGAAGAATGGATTTTTTTCTCTTTTTATTTATTTATATTTTTTTATAAACGGATACAACAAGCATAATCTGAAATTATTTCCTAGAAAATTGTCTGAGAACTGTAATGAAACTATTAAAAATACTAAATAATGGAAAAAAATAATCGCAAAAAGTTGTACAATTTACATCATTGTAAATATTTGTTTAATAACAGCATTCACATTTATTTCTTTTATTATTATTTTTCGTAGTTTTCAACAATGAGCCTTCCAAATTTATTAATAAGTTCCCCTTTCAGACCTTACGGTCTATATGGCAAATGATGTTAAGGTCATCTGTTTCTGTGACCAACGGTTAACGAGCAAGGTGTCATGAAGCCAGCACAACGACCAATCGCTTTTACTTACTAACCCTTCCCCAACTAAAGTCAGATACCCATTAGAGTCGGGTGGACTCATGGGCGCCCTAAGAATACCGAAATTCAAAATCCCAGTCCTCACCGAGATTCGAACCCAGGACACCAGTTTCGAAATCCAAGCACCTTACCACTCAGCCACAGCGCCTTCTAAATTTATTAAAAAGTTCTCCTTTCAGACCATGTGGTCAATAGGGCAGATGATCTTAAGTTCATCTGTTTCTGTGGACAACGGTTAACACGAGCAGTGTGTCATGTGGCCAGCACAACGATCAACCGCTTTTATTTTCTCAGGGGTGCCCTAAAAATCCCGAAATTCAAAATCCCAGTCTTCACCGAGTTCAAACCCAGGCTCGGAATCCAAGCGCTCAACCACTCAGCCACTGCGCCCCTGCACGCGATACATACCTTCTACAAACTGAGCGCTAAATTCGACGGTGGCTCCCAGGAGGTGGCCACGTACAGCTGATGAGGCCAACGTCTTAACACCGTGAAATTGTCTCTCATATGCTGCAACTGTATGACTACCATGTGAGTGGACTCGTCAATGTGGTCATCCTGAAAGTTACAGCCCGAGTACACGCAGTTCAAGAAATTGAAGAATTCGCCAGCGTCCATCCAGTATGGCCTCCTCAATAGAGCAACATTGAAGGTTTTGTTTGTGATGGGTTTTAATCTTTCAGGCTCTTCGCATTGCACGAATGTGGTTTGAGTGCAAGTGATGTTCTCGTCTGGGATAAATTCCTGGGAGAGGAAATTAGTTGTTTCTCCTAGACTCTTGTTTTGAAATAAATTGTGAGGTGTAGTACAGTCTGCCTTAGTACTGTTCATGAACAATCCATACGAAATAGTTTTTAAATCCGAATTTTTAAAAATGAATTTATTATATTTTAAGTTGCCTTGATCAATTGAGTTTAAAGCAATGTGGGTTATAACAATGGTGACTAATAACACTCTAAGAATTGAAATGATGAGAGAGAATGACATTTTCTTCTGTAGAGACATACTATATGAACAAAAAAAAAAAACATCCTTAAAAGAAGCATATTTTAAGTATGATTGTATCCATGAGTTAACATCAGTCATGTGACTATTTTATAAAATACATCTAGACAAATATTAATAAATATTTGCGTTTTGAAATATTTTTTTTTTCCAATTTCATGTTTTTAGCTTTCTCGATATGCTATGATCATATAATTTGTCTTGGCCAGTTGGTAAATGGATGGAGGAAGAAAGAAGGGGGTATCTGTGTGAATGTTACAGTGATTGCATTTTAAATGCTTTTATAAAAAAAATGGGTCACCTGATTTTAAACTCAAGCCAACACACTACTCACTGTGCCAGCGAATCCCTTATGACAATATAAGGTTTTATAGTTAGCTGTTGTTAGCTTCAAACTATACAGCAGTAACCTACAAAGTCTCAAGGCGGTTTATTCAACTTATTCCACCACATCAGTCAAGTACAAATTATTTCCCTTGTTTGATACCAAATACAATATTTTTTTATCAAAATAGTTAATTATCTTTTTCGTCGATTCTTGTGTTGTCAGGTACAATAAATAGTTGCACAAAAATTTTAGATCCGAGATTGGCTGTGGGAGAAACAAAGTATAAAAAACAACAATGTTTAGCAGATAGACAGAGTGAGTTGATATAAGCTTTGTAACAGTAAGAGAGAGGGAAAACCAAGATACAGAGAAATGTAGGGTGATATTATTGAGCTTAAATAAGAAATATAAAATGAATACGTAAATATATCGACTGATTTTTTTGTTAAATTCCAAACATTAACAGTCTAAAGACATTATATTTAATTATCAATGTTTCCAAACTAAATAATAAAACAAGGTTACAAAGACAGTTTTTGTGCAAATAAAAACTAAAAATCGGCCCAAGAAGTGGTCCACTTAGAGTCTTCACCAGGATTCGAACACAGGACTTCCGGTTTTAAGTGCTTCACCCCTCAGCCACATCATTTCCATATACTCATTTTGCGTACACTCATATTTTTTAAGATAATAATTATTAACCTTATCCATACATTCAAAGAGAAACTAAAAAAGATTTATACTTCTTACACGAAAAAAATAATTATTGATCTACTTTACATACTGAGCTAGTTAGAAATGACTTGACAGACTTGGACAAGACCAAAATTTTCCTTATATTAGATCTAGATCAAGATCCTTTTGTAAGCATGACCTAGATCAATGAAATAGTAATACTCTCAGAGAGTTGAGAGGGTATTTAGCTTGATTTCGGATTACTTTAAATACGTCACTGTTCCAGTTAGTACCCAAAGAACATTTATGCCTAGTTTAATCAAGATTGCTCAAGCGGTTTTGATTTCTATGCGGGACATTCACCCATACATACGCCTTACTTTCTGCTTTGTAATAGACATATAAATGTATCTAGCTCTGCGCACTATAAAAGTATATTTTTTTTAAAAAATATGTTTGCATATATAATTTTAAAAACTAAATGGTTCCCTGTCGGAAAAGAAAAGAGTAGCCATTGCATCAGAACTTTGAATGATCTAAAATATCATAATGTCCGATTTTTATTTTCTCTTCTAGTTTCTAAGATCTAAACGGAACTGACAGACGGACGGACAGACAGACATTCCACAAAAAAATAATAGCGTTATTTCCCCATTCAGATGGCCTTTAAAAATATAGATGTATAAAAGTAGTGAACAAAATTAGATCTATTTGCTGTAAAAATATCTTACATTGAACTACGTTGAACTGCATATAGAAATACTTTGAATAGCCCAAAACAAATCAAAATTAACGCAGGTCCATTTGTAAATCTCGAAGTCACTAAATACGAAAGTATTGTTTGTCAAAGTTTGTATTCAGTATTGTTTCGTTTTTACTTAGAAATGCTGTTACTCTTACCTTCCCTACACGCTAGACTCAATTACATTGTTATTGCCTTGAAGTCGATAAATATATTCAGAATCGGACTATGGATTACATGTTACATATGAATGTACTTTAAAATATTATAAAATATGCAGCCACTAATTGATGGTTAGTTTATAGATTCATGAATTTTTAGCCCTAAAAAGTGCGTATATTTTTTCACTAAAACAAAGTAAAATTTAGATATATGTGTAAAGTTCTACTCTCCTAATTTGTTATTCAACAAAGTACTGTGTATGAAACCAAATCTACATTGGTTACTTTTTAAATATCAGCATATTTAAGAACATGTTTTTTTCTATTCCGGCTTCATAGGTTGTTTCCTTAGCCAAAAGTACGAAGGTGAGATCCTCAAGCTTAATACATTTTCTTTATAATGAACCTTACAAATAGAAGTTAATGTAACAGACTCTAACCACCTGTAGTGTCTCTTGATCGTAGTTTTATATACCAATAGATGTGTTAATATATCAATAGATGTATCAATATATCAATAGATGTGTCAATATATCTATAGATGTGTCTATATACCAATAATGTGTCTATATATAAATAGATGTGTTAATATGTCAATAGATGTGTTAATATGTCAATAGATGTGTTAATATGTCAATAGAGGTGTCTATATATCAATAGAGGTGTCCATATATCACTAGATGTGTCCATATATCACTAGATGTGTCAATATATCACTAGATGTGTCAATATATCAATAGTTGTGTCAATATATCAATAGATGTGTCAATATATCAATAGATGTGTCAATATATCAATAGATGTGTCAATATATCTATAGATGTGCCAATATATCAATAGATGTGTCAATATATCAATAGATGTGTCAATATATCTATAGATGTGTCAATATATCAATAGATGTGTCAATATATCAATAGATGTGTCAATATAGCAATAGATGTGTCAATATAGCAATAGATGTGTCAATATATCAATAGATGTGTCAATATATCAATAGATGTGTCAATATATCTATAGATAAGTCAATATATCAATAGATGTGTCAATATATCAATAGATGTGTCAATATATCTATAGATGTGTCAATATATCAATAGATGTGTCAATATATCAATAGATGTGTCAATATAGCAATAGATGTGTCAATATATCAAAAGATGTGACAATATATCAATAGATGTATCAACTTAAATTGTATTTTTAATACCATTTCTTACTTCCTTCTTTAGTCAATTTAACTCCAAATGGAGCTTAGTGCTGTAACAGTTAAACACCATCGAACCTCTCTCTTTTCCCATACATAATCCGTCCCATTTCTAGTTTAAAAGATACGTGTCATCTGATTTCGTGGCCTATGGTTAACTAAGGTGACATATGGCAAGCGCAACGACCAACCGCCTTTAAATGTATAGAAAAAAAAAACGAAAACAAAATGTAATAAAAAGTTGACAGAATTAGGTTTACTTTATTTCTCTTTACTTTTGAAGAAAATATAAAACCAAGAGGGGGAATAAAACTTAAAATCTTTGAACGGGTTACTGCTAGTATCGTTCACAAGTTTGAAGTGTTTTGTATTTTGCTGCTTATTTTTTATCATCAAACTTTATTTCGTTTTCGTTTTTTTTTGTTGTTGTTGTTGTAGTTTTGAAAAAATGACTTTTCAAAGTTGAACTTCCGGCGTGTGTGATTTCAAACCTCAAATTTTCCTGAACTATTAGATCTATATAACACATGATCGTATAAAAGAGATAATAATTAGTTCTACGAATAAAGATCTATGTTTACATTCATGACAGAAAAAATATATTTCGTTTTTGTCATTTGGGTAATATTATTACAAGAAGGGGTAACCCAAGAAGGTAAGCCAAGAAAAGATTTTTAAATAGTAATAATAATCTTTATAATCTTTTTTCTTATAGACATAGTTACATCTAATTTATCTTATTAAATACAGACGTTACTTTAAAAAAAGAAAATGGATTTGTGAAACGCGATATCCATACAATCATGCTTGTTAAATTCTTAAAGTCATTGGTTCTCCTGGCTGCCTCAGGGAACCCATTCCATGCTCTAATAGCACTAGGGAAGAAGGAGCTTTTGTACAAATGTGTTCTAGCATATGAAACGTGCCTTTATCTTTGTGTATTTCTCAGTTACATGTAACCTGTAAGGCTTTTATGAAAGTTGTGTCCAGTCTATCATTGTCAAACGATGGCAAAACTGCATTACAAAAATTATAGCGATGTTCTGGCGTGAATTGTATAGATGCACTCTGAAAGACTCATCGGCTTCTCTGTGGCATGATGGGGGATGGATGGATCATTACAAGACAAAGACAGTCTTCTAAGACGAGCTTCCCCGGGAAACGCATCAAAGACTTTCTCGAGCGCCTTTTGGAATTAAAAAAGTTTCCGAGAAGAAGGTTTCTTTGGGGGAAAACATTTCATTTTGAGTCCAAAATATAACTTTGGCCAAAGACAGGCGTAGTCAGCGAATAAGAATACAAATCGCACAACGGTCTACGTATCCACAACTAAATACAGTATCGTAATCCTCCTTAAGTTTCGAAGACAAGACGTTTTATAGTAGGGACACTGACCCCAAGGGTTAAATCAGTATAGTTGGGACGATAATTACATTTAAAAATAAAAACCCAAGAAATAAGGATTCTCTTTCAATCAGCTGTTTATCTTTAGTAGTCACATGATCCAACTACTTCTCGTTAATAATAAGGCTTGTCTTCGAGTCCAAAGATTAATGAGAAATGCAGTTTTTTCCATTGCTTCATTCCAAGCTGTGAACTACATATTTGCACAAAGTCGAAGCGTATCTTGAGATTAATCCATGACAACGAGAATTAATCCAGCACACACTACCTATCTTCGATAGGAAAACCGTACGAACAAATACGTATCACACACCAACTCCAAAAACTCTCGACTAACTCTCTCAGAGTTTTAGTAACCAGGCTCTCTGTATGGATGTGTATTTTTACAAAGCTTATATTAACTCACTGTCTGTCTGTCTATCTAAATAGTACATATTTTCTGCCCTTCCATTTCAGATCATGTTGAAACTTTGCATTAATGTTCATTATTGAAATATGTATGTGTATCCTAAAAATAAATAAATAAAAAAACTAATAGTGGTAATTAACTTCAAGTGTTTGATCCTAAAAGGAAAAATATTGAGATATATTTTTGAAAAGTGAAGTTTTTCCCCTTAGGTAAACTTGCGTGTGTTTTTTTTTCTTTGTTCAAGAGAATAACTGCACATTTTCCAACTCCGATAAAGTGATTCCTAGAGATGGCAAAACAGAAACAATTACACAAATCCAATGCGAAAGGAAATGTAAAGACCAAAAAGAGTGTAAGGGTTTTCTACATGAGAATGAGCAATGTACTATATATACTAGTGTCATAACTACTGCAGAAGAGCAGGATTATATCAACTTTTACTTAAAGAGATGCTTTGGTAAGTTGTAAGATGAAATGTATCTATCTATCTATCTTTCTATATCTATCTATCTATCTATCTATCTATCTATCTATCTATCTATCTATCTATCTATCTATCTATCTATCAATCTATCGATCTATCTATCGATCTATCTATCGATCTATCTATCGATCTATCTATCTATCTATATGTGTGTGTGTATATATGTATATATATATATATTGCATGGAGTAGATTATGGAATTCATTATTCATTGTAGTAGCATTCGTATTAACTTCGGACAGTTTCAGCTCTTGCAGGCGTTATTAGAGTCCCTGTGGTAATGCATATTAAATAAAAATTAGAATATAAAATAAAAAAAAATCCCTTTCCTTCTTGTTCTCTCAAAGTTTGTCATTTCCAGTCATTTAAAACCTATAGGTTGTCTTTTCTTTTTTTTTTACTCCCATCTTTCAGTCGTATGTTCACTATGAATCATATGTCCTTTGATTTGGTCATAGGAGGACTGTGACACTATGAAGACTGGTGAAGAATTTATTTTTTTCGTTCCTTTTTATACAAAGAAATGGTGCTTACAGTTTTTGCTTTACAGCTTTAGTGCTTATTAAGATATTGATAATAAAAAAAAATTACATTAGCGTACAATTTATTTTAGGTACATGTCAGTCTGGACATGAATACAAGAATGGAGACTGTACTGAGTGTGACATTGGGTTCTATAAAGATGAAGAAGGAGACGTTGACTGTACAAAGTGCCCTATACACACAACAACATCTGGACGTGGGTCTATGTCGATTTCAAGCTGTAATAGTAGTAAGAACGGTTTTATTTATAACTTGAGAATGTGGGATGCGTGGTCGAGAGGCTTGAACTGGGCCTGGCTTGGCCTCCCATGGAAGGGGCCTCGATGTTCGACACCAGGCTCAAGCAGAGCTGTGTTTACTGAGAGCCTAATGGCAGTACGGAAAAACCTTCTCCCATATACCACCTTCCTTCACTTGTCCAAAAATGAGATTGGACCAAAGCGCTCTGAACATGCTATAAGCTATTTTTTATGTACACAATCTAATTTAAATGAAAAATAGCCACACTAGAATTTTTAAATTGAAAAATGGAAAAAAATGCTTTTTTATTATTTTTAATGACAATTTTATAACCTAGACATGTTGTACTTATGAGCGGCGCCCGTAAGGAGAAAATCCGCTATTAGTTTTGTGCAAAATGTCCGTCTGTCCATCTGTCACACTCAGATCTCAAAAGCTAAAAGGCGAACCGTTTAGTTAATAAAATTAATTATGCATACGACTTTTTCATAAAAATACACCAATTTTAAAAAATACTTAAAAGTAAAGGAGATAATGTTACAATATGTTAACAAAGAAATATATATTTGTGTGTGTGTGTATTTTCAGTATTACCAAGTCAAATACATTTATAAAATGTACAAGAAATGTTCACAACAAATATAAATATTAGTTAAATGTGTTGTATTTTTTGTTCAACTAGCTACTAAAATTTAAAAGAAAACATTTATGTTTGTTTCTAAAGAGTAAGAATGCACTTTGTATGTAAATATCATGCAATTTTTTTTTAAATTGCCTTTTTTTTCGGAGAATGTCGTGGAGTAGCGTGACAGCCGCGACAAGACCTGATACTAAACTAATTTTAAAAAATCAGATTTCATTTTTTTTCTATTGACGTCAATGAATATGAATTAAAGTTTATTAAACCTCGTCATATTTGTCGTATTAAAAAAGACATACTAGCTAGATTTAGATTTAATCTAGATTTTTTACACTAGATCTAGATGTATATTCTAATTAAAATCATTGTAGATTTTAGATCTACAATTTCTAGGTCTAGTTTAGAATGATATAGACTAGATTAAGATCTAGAATTTCAATATCCAAACTTAGAGTGTAGATTTTAATTTCGAACTGTCTAGATCAATATTGCGAATTTATAAAATACTAAAACTAATCTACTACTTTTAAATTTAATTTTGCATTCAGTCTATTAATAATTATCTAGGCTTTTTTTTTTTTACATAAATATAATATAAATTAAATCTAAATTATTCCAAATTTATATTTTAGATCTTGATTAAGTAGATATAGATCTTAAGAGCGCTATAACAAAAGTTTAGTTTAGATAAATCTACATCCTCATTCTAGTTCCATTTAAATGAAAATGCCAATAGCTCTGTTGGTAACTGTGCTGGGACATTGAGCAGACGTTGCGAAGTACAAGCTCGATGCCTTTTTCTTTTCTTTTTTTTTTTTTTTTAAAGTACAAATCAATGCCAAAAGATTATCTAAAATCGCTCGTCTGCCATAGTGTACATATCCGGTAGTTGTCATGCCGTAATGTATAATAATCTCTTTATCAATAATAGACTGTTAATTTGTTACTAAGTTAACAGGTCGTGCGGTTAGCGTGCTGGACGGATTATCTCGATGGTCTTGGGTTCATACCCTGATCGCTCCCATCCCGTCGTCCTGCGAGAGGTTTGGACTAGGAATTAAATTATTTTCAATTCTGCAGGAACATCCGATTTATGTAAAACATGTTACAAACATTTTACATTTTACAAATTCATTTCAGTTTCATTTCCTGTTCGCTTCTGTCCAATGTGATGACTGGTAAATACCAAAAAGGGCGGGTACAAAGCAAAACTGAGTAATCCGAGTACAGCTTATCATTTGTAGTGTTTTAGAGTTGATGCTGATTAATTGACTAATTGGTACTTATGCCAGATCAGAGAATGGGTGTGCACACTTTTTACCAGACAGATGTACAGATTGGAATAATTGTAAAACATATTTACAAACGTTTTGAAAGTATTTCTTTTAAAGGTTAACTTTGAAAATCATTAAACAGCATTATGTGAAGCAGGATTTTATTCAATGGACACCATTTCTTGTCTGTCGTGTCCAAATGGTACATACAAAAGCACCCCTGGAAATCAAGCATGTTTACCTTGTCCACCGGGCCAAACAACAATTAGGACTGGAAGTACAGACATTGGATATTGCTCTAAGTGTAAGTTTGAACGAAATGCACAGACATTTACATAACGCATTATATACCAATACGTGCGAAAAAAGAAACTGGAACCTGAACACCAAATAAAATGTATTTAAAAAATGGTTGACGTGGGAATCATGTGGCCAGCACAACCATTAACCAGTAAAAAAAAAAGGTTCGGAATTCATCTTCTTAAAAGGTCATCCGTCGCTCTTCCAAGTAGCCAATAGAAGAAATTATATCTAAAACTATATAACTTGGAAATAATTGCAGTTCGTCTTGAGTGTAATATGAACTTTCCATCATTAAAAAAAGAAAAATAAGATTAAATTAGAGTTATCACACGAACTCAGAGGTGGCCCCTGTCGGATCTCTATCGGATCCGCCTATTTGCAAGGAATATTTAAGACATGATTTTGTTGTGATTGTCTAAAGTGATAATATATCAATATTTCATTTGACTTTGTATTGTTTTTTAATGTTTGAAATGTTTTAGATGTTTCTTTAATGCTGAAGATAATCTGCTGGACGACAGTCCAAACCTTCCGCTGGACGACAGGAGATTTCAGCCAGAAGGTTATGAATGTGATACCATCAAGAAGTGCAAACGTTAGTCCAGCCACTGTCCAGCGCGCATACCCCACGAACAATAAGCCATCGTACTAGATCTACTAGCTAGATTTAAATCTTAACTAGATTTTCTAGACTACATCTCATCTAGATTTTTTTAACTAGACATAGATCTATATTCTAACTATATTCATTGTAGATTCTAAATCTAGATTTTCTAGGTCTAGTCTAGAAATATGTAACCTAGATTAAGATCTAGATTTTTTATTCCACTCGTCACATGGCCACGTTCGGCTAAAAATGTCTATATAGACACATGAAAGTTGACTAGGATTCCTAGACATAGGTGCACCGGGCTCTTATAGCATTTTATTTAAAGAATTATAATATATATATATATTGTTGTTGTTTTCTTCTCTTGCCAAAACATATCAAAAAGAACTCTCTATCGATAAATAATATTGCTTTGAATAGGAAAAAACAAAATCGACCTACATTACATTCAATTTTTTAGTAATCGTCCCCGAAATTGTCCTGTATTGTTCTACATATTTTGAAACAACCAGGGCAACCATACCCATTGTCCACCAGTAATCAATGAAATTTCTTTTCCGCCGCCTAAGTCTGTCCTAGGCAGCTGATTTTCTTTTGGTCTCAAAATGTTTATCTCGCGTCCTTAGTATGTGATTCGAAGTCGCATACAAAGAGTTACTCTCTTCTATGTCTGCTAAGGTCTTAAAGCGTTTCCGTGGGACATCTCTGTTAAATCAACCACCTTTAAGCTCACAGAAAAAGACTGCTTTTGGCATGCGTTTGTCACTGTATAAAAATGTATATATTTATGACCCGCAAGCCTAAGTCTGGATATTATTAGTGTACTGGGTTGGATTTAATCTAGATCTATGTCAAACAGGGTTGCCACGAAAATAAAAGTTATACATACACATATTCCACATAAATGAACAGCAGTACCAGGGATCAATTTTTTTAATGATAGAAAGTAGTGTATTAAATGCGACGAAAATAAGGGACCGCGTCGACCAAGGCTCGAACCAGTGACCCTGGAAACGACAACACCGCCTAGCGATAACGCACTAAGCGATGTTAACCTCTAGAGTCTTGACCATCGGAATGTCCAAAAAACATTCTTCTGGTCTAGAGTCATTTTGCCTGTATACAAATTACCACCCCCAGTGGTCATTGGTCACATGCCCTAAAAATAAAAGTAATCAAAGAATTTATCGCCTTTCTGGTGTCCAATTTAATACATTTTGTTTTTATTTTCATCTTACATACATTTTTCTAGCTCTTTGTGGACCAGGACAAGAATACAAGAATAACAACTGCTCCGAGTGTAACATTGGCTTCTACAAAGAAGAAGAAGGAAATAGTGATTGTACGGAATGCCCTGATCATAAAACAACATCTGGACAAGCTTCCACATCTAGATCTAGTTGTAATATTAGTAAGTAAGTAATATATCTATATCGTATTTACGCACATATACTCCCCCTTAACCCTCAATTGCGTTTACCCAGCACTAACCACAAAAAAAGTAAAAACAAAATCGTTCAACCCGAACTTATCATACACCCATCAAGTGCAAAGCGTAAGGTGACGCGGCTGAGCGGTAAAGCGCGTGGCTTCCGAACCGGCGGGTTCCGGATTCGAATTCTGATGAAGACTAGGATTCTTAATTTCGGGATCTTTGGGCGACTCTAAGTCGACCCAGCTCTAATGGGTAGCCTACCTGACATTAGTTGGGGAAAAGTAAAGTGTGCTGGGCACATGACAGCCTCGTTAACCGTAGGCCACAGAAACAAATGACCCTGTCCTTCTGACCACATGGTCTGAAAGGGGAACTTTACTTTATATGTGCAAAGCGTGACTTGGTGTAAAATACCGGTACTTAACGTACTATCATCGGTACTATTTGTTTTGTTCAATTTTAGAATAGGATATTCATAAATAATCTGAATGTACGTTCCATAACGAGACAGCTAACGATATGAGGTATAATGACCGATCGGACGTCCATAGTTTCCGTAATGCTATGTTTATGAGTAAAATACATCTTGTAAACCCTTTCCCATGCTTTTACTTATGTTTATTTGAATTACGGTCTAGAGAACCAGCCCACATATGCTGTAGCAGAAAAGTTTTTTAACTTTCAAATGTAAATTAATTGTAAGTTACATTGATGTGGCGTGCTGGATAAATGATAAGAACATGTGCTCTGAACGGATCGGAATTTCGAATATCGGGATTTTCAGGACGCCCCGAGTCTACCAAAAACTCTTGGTACCTGTGCCATTATTTGAGGAGAAGTAAAGGGCCGTTGGTCGTTATGCTGATCACTTGACATCCTCAACCCTAAAGATAGCAAGGTCTAAAAGAAAGACCTTGTTTTTATGTGAATGTTAGTGTCATACCAGAACTGTATGGTGGTCTACAGATGGAGATACAAAATCATGTTTTGTTATTTTCTTACCACAATAAAATAAGACAAGAAGATGCATTTGTATTTAGTTACTAGATAAAACAACATTTTCTAAGCCCAAGACATATGTTACATTCATATAGAAATACTCATCACCATCTTCATTCAGCACATTCTTGTTTTATTTTGGTCATTACTCTTACGTGTCTCTTTATTTCATACGGTACCTAATGAAGCACACAATAAAAGCTCATTTTAACCGTTATAATGTTTGGAAATAGAAGTATCTTAAACATTAAATTCAACTTAAGTCTTGCTGTTGTTAAATAAATTTCAGCAATTTTATTTTGATACCAACAGCATTTTGTGGAGAAGGTTTTTTTTTAAAGAATATTAGTTTCTGCCAAGCTTGCCCTAATGGAACCTATAAAAACTTCACTGGAAATTTTCGATGTTTAAAGTGTCCTATGAATAAAACAACAATAAGAGTTGGCAGCACTCACATCAGCAATTGCTCTTTAGGTATTGTTTTCCTTATATAATTAGAAAAACTTGCATTGAAATGTCTTTCTGAGAAATTTTGCAGGCCTTTTGATAACACTTAAAACATTTAAAAAATAAATTCTTTTCTTTTCTTGTCAGTGTGGTACACATTTTGAAGACTTTATTTTTTGCCATTATGCATATTTCTTTATTGTTTCTAACAAAACATATGTAAAAAAAAGAACAACAACTCATTATCCCTTTGGTGGTAATCATTTTGTTCATATAAAAAAAGGAAATACATCTTACGGTATTAATATATATATATATACATACATACATATATATATATATATATATATATATATATATATATATATATATATATATATATATATATATATATATATATATATATATATATATATAACTGTAAATGTGCAGTTCTTTTTTCTTTTCGTCATATAAGCTTTATTTTGTTTTACTTTTAAGTATTTATCTTTTGTTTTTCCATGTTTTAAATTGTTAGATTATAAGGATAGATCAATAAGTAAAGATTATTAGAACTTTTAATATCATCATAAAATTACAGCATAAATATATTGTACATTATGAACATTGTTCAACTTGTCACGTAGTAATTAATTAGGGCATATGCTGGCATGGTCACTAGTCTGGACCCATCATGGTCACTAATCTGGACCTAAAGTGGTCACTAGTCTTGACCTAAATAAAGCATCGTGTTCATTGTAGACAAATTGCAGCAATTCTTCCCCTCTGGGCATGTTCTTATTAACAAATTCAAGTAAAATAATTATTAATGTATCTTTTGAAAGCCAAATGTAGTTGTTTTAACTTGAAACTAGATCTTTTTTTTTCTAAAACTAGTTAGTAAGTAAGTAAATTAATATCCATACTCAAACATATATATATATATATATATATATATATATATATATATATATATAAGTATGTAAGTATACGAGTCCGGATTTAAGTATATGGAGGCCCCCTGGCAGGACTTTTGTGGAGGCCCCTAAACTTTTTCGGAAGTTTTAATAAGGATCCACCTATGAATGAAAATACTTGTAGCCAAAAGCAGTCTATATTTTAGAAGAAAGAAAAAGAGTTCTTGTCAATTTAATCTCAGTTACCTTTAACACATATTAAATATGCATATTTTAGTTTAAAAAGAGTATATTGTTCATTTTGTTGAGGGTACGACCCTTGGTCAACGCACTGTCTAATACCCATAGCTGTATTTAATTTTTCCAATCATGCTACAAGCGTACAATCTTTAATCATACCATTTTTAGCAGCCGTAAAGATGAAAAAACAAAATTTAAAAAAAATTAAAGTTTCTGACCCGTCGAAATTCGGATATATATTTATCTTTTTTTATTGCCTATTCCTTGTGGAGGCCCCGAGGCTGTAGCTTCGTCTGCCCTTAATTTAATCCGGCCCTGTATGTACGTATATTGTGGCAAAGTATGTAGGTCACATCTGGGGCTGCGCAGCCATGGGAAATACTGCATTCCTTACTAATCTTCGGACTCGAAGACAAGCCTTATTATTATTGATATTATTATTATGTATGTAAATTTGTCTGAATGTATTTATGTATTAAACAATCTTGATAAAAATTAGTGGCAAGCTGATCAAGCTATGTGCGGAGCAAATCTCTTCTATCTTCTGTCATATCTTTAACCAGTCATTGCAAACGTGCGTAATTCCACACATCTGGGAAACTTCAGAGATCATACCAGTGCCTAAGAAACCAAAAATAGATTGCTTAAATGATTTCCGCCCAGTAGCACTAACACCTATTGTTATGAAATGTTTTTAAAAAATATATGCTAAAACAACTTGTAGCAATAGTCAACAACAGCCTAGACCCTCACCAATTTGCATACAAAGCAGCTAGAGGAACTGAGGATGCCATTCTATTGCTTTTGGACCAGCTTTATAAGCATCTCGATATACCCAAAACATACGCACGAGTCCTCTTCGTAGATTTCTCCTCGGCTTTCAATACCATACAGCCACATCTAATGATAAACAAACTAAGTAACTTAAATGTAAGCCCTTTCTTACAAGCATGGGTTCTAAACTTTTTAACCCAACGGCCCCAGTATGTTAAAGTCAACAACACCACTCTTTACACTAATGACATAAGAAGCATCTATGACTCAGTTAAACTCATTAAATTTGCTGATGATACTGCCATAGTCGGTCTTATTTCAGGAGACGAAACTCAGTATCGAAGCTCGATAGAAGAGTTTACAAACTGGTGCACCGACAACTTTCTAGAACTGAATTTCACAAAAACTAAAGAACTTATAATAGATTTTAGAAAGAAAAAAACATACAATACGTGGCCCAAGTAAAGGCATATAAATATTTAGGTGTTATCATCAACAACAAGCTTTCATGGGAAGACCACCTTGGAACTCTGGCAAAGAAGGCAGCCCAGCGACTCTTTTTTCTATACAAACTTAATAGCTTTAAATTAAGCAAGAAGATCCTTGAGACATTTTACCGCGCGACTATGCAGAGTCTGCTAACATACGGAATATCTTGTTGGCAAGGCAACGCCTCATCTAAACTGTTGCGACGTCTAGAAAAAATCATTAAAAAAGCATCTAAAATTACACTTACAACATTGCCACATTTAAAGGAGCTTTTTGAACAAAAGTGCCTAAGAAAAATCGAAAAAATCTTGGAAGACAACGGCCACCCGCTCCATCAGAACTACGACAGGTCGTCGCGAAGTGGGCGACTGCTGTCAATCAAAACAAGAACAGAGCGGTACAAAAACTCGTTCGTACCTCACTCGGTCAGACTCTATCACCGCCACTCATTGATCAGGGAACATGAAATGCACCAAGATACCTGTCTGTAGTCGCTGAATGAACTCTTTATGTTGTCTGTTGTATTTGTGTGTATTTTTCTGTTGTGTTGTCTTTATATGAGAAAAGAGTCCTTGTAATTACAACAAATTTCCGTAAGGATCAATAAAGCAGTCTTAGTCTTAGTCTTAGTCTTAGTCTTAATGTTCTTTAAATCACTGAACAGTGTATTGCGGTACAAGATAGTTTATGGAACGCAACAGGAACAGCGTTATATGAACTTATTTGTTGATTTAGATATAGATGCAGGCGGTGCTTTAATTCATCAAATTTCTCTATTGCATTTGAGGGTCACTTACCATAGGCCGATTCTGACTACGGAGATACAAGACACCAATTACAAAGACAGATAAAAAAAAATATATCTTTTTCCACTGGAAATCAAATTATTATAAATGCAATGTAAACACGACTAAACACGTCACTTGCAACTTTTTAGTGAATCTTGAGTGAATGTTTATTTTGGTTTCTATAGTTTTAATGTTTTCTTTGTTGTAATGCATGCACATATTATTAGACTATTTCTTTATGGATAACAAAGAAAATTATTATTATCATTTATATTATTAATTGATTAATTGTTGATAGATGTCTAATAACATCTTGCTTTCGCTATTCCTAATCTCCGCAACAAAAGATTAGCAGGGTTAATTGAGCTCTGTTACTTTAAATCGTTCTCTCTGTTACTACGTTTTATCATCCGACGGAATTGTTCATTTTGCACATTTGTGTTTGTAAATGTAGTAGTTAGTCTGACGGAAAGTACTTAGCTTTGCAATACATTTGTAAAATAAAATTTTGACAGAAAATCTAATACCATTTGCATAAATGGGTTAAAAATATGGTAAATGGTTATCTCCCTTACTATAGAGACTTCGGTGTTTGTTTGTTACTATTAATAGTAAATATTTGTATAAGTGGTGTATGAAAAAACTGATTGCTTAAGTGATTTAAAAAATTAGATTTTTCGCTTTCAGAAAAGAAAAAAGTAGCCGTTGCATCAGAACTTTGAACTATAAAATATTTTGATGTTGGATTTTCAATATCTTTTATAGTTTAGGAGCTCCAACGAGACAGACGGACGGATGGACCGAAAGACATTCCACACAAAACTAATTGCGTCTTTTCCTCTTTCGGGGGCCACTAAAAATAATTCAAGTTTGTAAAATCAACGATGGTATCTTAATTCTTATTTGGATGCACGAAGGTACAACTTGTAGCTAAGAAAACAAAATAGCAGTTAAACTTTAATGATAATTTATGCCTTTTTCTTTCAAGATTGTGCACAAATTTGCACCAAAAATGATCCATGTAGATTTACAGGCACCAGCAGCTGTGTCTGCCCAAGTGGATATTACGGACCAAAATGTACAAAGCGTATGTCATTTCTATTTTTTTTTTTATTTCGAAAAACAAATAGCGATAAACTCAATGTTGAAATGGTTTTGAGATGTTGCCATATCTAAATACTGCTACAGTTGACTTTTGATTAGGGGTTGCACCGGATAGTCTCTCCGGCTTCTGCCCAATATTCGTCCTTTTTTAACTATTCTGCCATATTCGGCTAAGGTCGAATATCACTGCCGTATATCTGGCCGAATAGTAAAAAGTACACCTATTTAATATGCATAAAGTGAACCTCGTTCCATTAATGTCTGTTATAGCATGTATGAATGTTTATATTACAACATAAAAATGTGCTTAAAAATAGGATCTATATGAATATGCACCAAACATCTTTTATTATAAAGACATACATTAATATAAATAGGCATGAAACGTTACATTATATAAATGTGTGTTACACACAGAGCAGCAATGGCGGTAACATTTTAGTTCATTTATTGTCCTGACCTTTGCGTGGGTTAGTTAACATGTGAAAATGTTACATTCCTTGACTACGTCATGCTGACCAGACCTCTGTCCAGCTGTGTGGGTATATCTCCAGAGGTAGAGATGAACAACTCCCACCCCCTTTTTATTAGTTTAATCCATCATATTGAGTTTATTGATAGACAGGTGACTATAAGTCAAATACGATGGACGTAGGTTAAATGTCAGTATATTGACACTCTCTAGAGGTCACACCTTACGAAGGAACTGAGTTTGTTTACTTAATAGTAAATTTTTAGTAGGGGGCTTGACTACAAGCCACACCTCTTCACAGGTAACCAGGTATATCTCCAGAGGTAGAGATGACCAACTCCCACCCCCTTTTATTTGTTTAGTCCATCACAACGAGTTCACAGATAGAAAAGTGATAGACGAGTGAGATACGATGGGCGTAAGGCACTCTCTAGAGGTCACACGAGGGAACTAAGTTAGTTTACTTGGTAGTAAATCTTAATTAGAGGGCTGGACTTCAAGACACGCCCCTACACGGAAAACCTGACAATGGGTTAGTTTATTTAGAGAAAAATCTCAATCACTTGGCTGGACTAGAGGCCACACCTCTTCAGTTGTGCCGAGTTACTTGGATATAAATCTCAATAAAAAACACGATAATATCATTAATAATTAAGGAAGATGTTTCTTACATATGTTTTTTGCACAATAAAATAAAACAAAGATGTGCATGTGTGCGTGTGTGTTTTTTTTTGTCTTGTATTCAAACTTTTAGAAACATAGCTAATTTCATTGTTTTATTCAATCGACTTACAATATAACGGACAACCTTACTGTAAAGTTTAAAATGGCAGAAAATAAATTAATTTAAAGCACCACAATTACATCTAGCAAACAAAGAAAAAGTATGCTAGGGTGTTAAGAAACACTGACCTCTGTAAATAGTGTACGGGTATAATAGATCTACATGCTTGACTGACCAGGTCAATGTGTTATCTTTTTTGCTTGACCACTCAACACTTTTGCGTATGCCCAAGAAAAAAAACGCGTGATGATCAACACCAACAACTATACACACTACACTAGAACTACATGTGTAGGCCTCTTTCATCTATCTGAATAGATTGTCTATTTTTGTTGTTTTTTTTATAGTAGGGAGGGTGTGGATTAATTATTTTTTTTTGGGGGGGGGGCGGAGGGTGGTTCTCTACACTTTGTGCCGACGTTTAGGCGGGCAGATGGAACCACTAAAGCAAACATCCTAAACAAATACTTTGCATCAGCATTCTCAGCCCCAGGAGACAAAGACATATTTCTTAATTTGAACCAAGTACACAACATAGAAGATTTAGTAGTACAAGAAAATGGAATTCAAAAACTATTAGCCAACACCAAAACCAAATAAAGCGTCTGGACCTGATGGTATTCCAGCTAGATTACTCAAAGAACTAAGCAATGAGCTAGCCCCAGTGTTCAAAATAATCTTTCAGGCATCGCTTAACCAGGGCAGAGTACCAAAGGACTGGAAAGAAGCTAATGTCACCCCCCCCCCCTATTTAAAAAAAGAGAAAAATCTGATCCAGGAAACTACAGACCAGTATCACTTACCAGCATCACATGTAAAATCCTAGAACACATAATATGTAGCAACGTCATAAACCACTTAGACAAACATAATGTCCTCACCCCATACCAACATGGCTTTAGGAAATATAGATCATGTGAAACACAACTAATAGGACTAATTGATGATTTTTCAAAAGGTTTAGATAAAAGTGAACAAATTGATGTTATCTTACTAGATTTTTCCAAGGCTTTTGATAAAGTTCACCACCATAGTTTGCTTAATAATAAATGGCTCTAAATCAACACCAATAACAGTAAACTCAGGTGTACCTTAAGGAACAGTCTTGGGTCCACTACTATTTTTAATTTACATAAATGATTTACCAAATTGCATTAGTTCAGGAAAAAAAGTCAGATAATTTGCAGATTATTGCATAATATATAGAACAAAAAAAATAATACAAGACACAGATATTTTACAAAGAGAATTAGATGAATTACAGAAATGGGAATCAAATTGGAGCATGTCTTTCCACCCAGAAAAATGTCAGTTGTTAAGAGTAACAAAAAAAAATACAACAAATTAATTCCACTTATCTTATTCATGGCAAACCAGTAACACAGACTAAAAACGCAAAATACCTAGGTGTTATAATAAATGAAAAACTGTCATGGAATCCACATATTGATGAAACTATAAAAAAAATCAAACAAAGCATTAGGGTTTATTAAAAGAAATTTCTATAAATCAAATAAGAAAATAAAACTAAAATGTTATTTAACCTTGGTTAGGCCAATAATAGAATATGCATCCACCGTTTGGGACCCCTCAACTCAAGAAAACATTAAGAAACTGGAACAAACACAAAATAGAGCAGTGAGATTCATAACAAACGAATATTCACATTTGACTAGAGTAACCATTAGTAAAATCACTAAATTTAGGAAGCCTTCAGGACAGAAGACTCAAAAGTAAAGTAGCAATTATACATAAGACACTGAACCATAATCTTCAAATACAAAAACAAAATCAAATAAAATACTCTGAAAGACACAAAAATAAAGGAACATTCCTCGTCCCATATGCTAGGACAAATTTGTACAAATACTCCTTCTTCCCTAGTGCTATTAGAGCATGGAATGGGTTGCCTGAGCTAGCCAGAAAAACCAGTGACTTGGCAGAATTTAAGTCATTGGTTAATATGCATGACTAAATGCATGACGCGTAAGGCATAATCATCTTCTTTTTTGAAGTAACGTCTGTATTATATAAGATAAGATAATAGTTGATTTTCCTAATGCTTTTAGATCTTTACAACTGTAGATTTAAACATAGGTACCAAAAAATAGGCCTACTGACTACAATTTAATCTCTGCTTCAGCATCATCTAACGTTTAAGCTATAAATAGGTATAATTAATGATCTTGCTGTTGATAAAATATCGTTTGCCGCAAATGGATTAATCTAAAACAGTGATGCCCAACCTTACTCGTTTGGGGGCCATTTTAAGTTCCAACACTCTCGTGTCGCGGGCCATTTTAAGTTCCAACACTCTCGTCCTGCGAGCCATTTTAAGTTCCAACACTCTCGTGTCGCGGGCCATTTTAAGTTCCAACACTCTCGTGTCGCGGGCCATTTTAAGTTCCAACACTCTCGTCCTGCGAGCCATTTTAAGTTCCAACACTCTCGTGTCGCGGGCCATTTTAAGTTCCAACACTCTCGTGTCGCGGGCCATTTTAAGTTCCAACACTCTCGTGTCGCGGGCCATTTTAAGTTTCAACACTCTCGTGTCGCGGGCCATTTTAAGTTCCAACACTCTCGTGTCGCGGGCCATTTTAAGTTTCAACACTCTCGTGTCGCGGGCCACGAAACGATACAAAAGATACAAAACAAACGAGATGAAACTAAACTGAAGCTATTTGATTAGAAGATCATGTATATAGAATGCCCCTAGTATAAGAATCTTTTATTCGCAGATCATTATACCGTTTATATGGTGTTTTTTTAAACAGCCACACTTTCCTTATAAAGCAAAAAATGTTGGCTTATTATCGTTTTCCACAAAAAAGGAAAGATCCGTTCACTTTTTCTGGAAGATTCCCTGATAGTCCCATTTCATAAACGTACAAATATAAAAGGTCATGGCACCAATCCATCAGAGAAGTAATAAGGACCCTAACGTTGGCAAGGATATATTTTTTCATTCTCTTTTTTTTTTGGGGGGGGCGGAGGGTGGTTCTCTACACTTTGTGCCGACGTTTAGGCGGGCAGATGGAACCACTTCGCGGGCCGGATGTGGCCCGCGCTTCGTATTTTGGGAATCACTAATCTAAAACTATAAATATTGACCAATAACGCTTCAGATTCCAACTATAAACTAACAGCTACTATCAGTATTATGCCCTTGAAGCCAGAACCAGAAACTTGGTGATAATTTGTTGGTCTGAAATTAATAACACATACTTCCGACCAATATACAAGCCAGATTGCACTTTTGGGAGATTTACATTAGTAAATAGTTCAATATATACTTACCTATTTTACATTTACCCTCCTCCATACACTTTTTATAGTTGGTAGCCTCGTACATAAACACACACTCATGCTACACAGATAAGTTAATTAGGCCTATATGTTAATAAATACTGTTAAGCTTTAATTCATCTATCAGTAACAGTGAATTATTTTAGAGCGTTAGAAATGCGTAGAACTGAATGGCAGCTCATTGAAAAAAAAAAAAGTCATTTAATGACTCAATGGATGCGCCCAGATGAGTCACTGAGTCGAGCAGAATCTGATGAGGCTTACTAATCCAATTATCAAAGTTTCCTGTCCGGGACGCATTCCTGGGCCTTAAGTTAACGGGTCATGGAAGGCCGATGCCTCATGGTCTCTCTTTCAACCCGCTGATGTGATGCAAAGGATCAGAAGCTGTCAAAGGAAATGTCAGGGTTGATACGCCTAAGGGAATTTTTTCTCAAACTGGTCTCCTGAAAACTTTACTTTAAGGCAGCGGTGTCTGAAGTCAAAGTACTCATTAATAATTTTATAGAGTTAATTTTAGTACGCTACAGTCTTTTTAAAAATTATCTTGTATATAAATAATTAGTAAACTAGGGATACCAAAAGAAATTAAATAGTTGTTCAATTTCAATAAAAAAAAAAAAAAAGCAATCGACCTTTTGAATAGTGTCATCATCTAGTCGTACTAAATATGTACACCACAGTCTATGTTTATTATCACACTCTTTGGCAGTTGCCTTGCAACAATTATTGTACATCGTATTCGCCCTATGTTTCCCTCCACTGCTTTAGGGTGTAGTCCCGGATGTTTCAACGATTCCTGCCACCGAATGAACGGAACGTGTCCTTGTAAAGAAGGTTTCTACGATGAATATTGTTTGAAAAGTGAGTTCTACGGAAGTGGAATGTAGATGTTACAGTGACATTTTTCTTATTAAACTTGAAAAGAGAAAGTAAGACCTAAATATGAAATATTCTATTGCAATAAACAATAATTCAAGGCAGTTTTGAAAGCAAAGAAATATACTTAAAAGGAAATGATTTTGATCAAGTCAAAAACAAAACAACAAAAAAAAAAAAAACTTCTTTATATTAAGGAACATTGAAGGTCATTGAACATTCATTTCTGTTACCATGCAGTGAAAGTGGACTCAGCTCTAATGGGCTGGGGAGAAGTAAAGACGGTGTGCTGGCCACATGACACCCTCGTTAACCAAAGAACACAGAAGCAGATGAGCTTTACATCATTTGCCAAGAGCAAGGGCAAACTTTCCTTTTTTATTTTTTACATTGAAAGTTAAAGCTAAAGTTTGCTGCTGGGTCTTTACTTGTAGCTTCAAACAGCTACTACAACTTAACCCGATGTATGTGTATTATATTCTCAATGAGATGAGCTTAAACAGAATTACTTAGATCCTCCATCGTCAGGCGAAATGGGCAGCAAGCTGTCTTCCTAAAGTCAGTCACTAAAGCCTTTTCTTATCCGATGTCTACTGCTGTAAGTGTGGCGCCAAGTTCTACGAAAACGCCCCAGTTTTTGATTTCTTGGTATTTCCATGTCATTGAAACTCTTGGTATGCGTAATTCATTTTGTCGGAGGACATGTCTCGCAACATTTATTCGACGCACAGTCACAACCTCAGTATGTGGGTAAATCCTAGTTCAGCACATGACTTCTTTGTTTGTGACCTGGATCTATTACTGACTTTTATACTTCTATACTATGTGTAAGCTATAAGCTATAATTAGGCTTTTTGCGATTTTAAATAATTTCCATGTCCCGCATGCATAAGACTCAATTGGAATGACGATTATGTTAAATAGGTGCATTTTTTTTCTCAAACCCAATAACTTCATTAGTCCAATTAGGCCTCAGCCTTTGTTAAAAAAAAAGGTCCCTATCTTTCCAATGCTACGTCATGATAAGCATTCCCAACGTTTTCAAAGATTCTGTCTAGATATGTGAGCATGTCCAGCTCTTGAAGCACTGACTTATCAAGTCTGACGAGGGCAACCTTTGTTTTATATCCTAGTCGCACAATTTTAGCCTTATTCAAGTTTATGAGTAGGCCTTTTTTAGGTGCCTCTCTATCATTGTCATTTCTTGCATTCATTTACTATTAGATTCGAGTAGTGAAACGTTGTGTCGACGGAAGTTGTAACATCCCTACCGATGTCCTGATCTTTTTAGAAATTGGTCTTACAATCTAAAAATTAGCAGCGCATTTGAGTTTGTTTTAAAACTTAAACTAAATAATACAAAGATTACAAAGACAGTTTGTGTGGAAACACAAAATCAAAATCGGCCCCCAAAGCGGTCCACCCAGAGAGGTAAAAAACAGTTTTCATTTTCAGAAAGAATATCAGAATGAAATTCTATCAAAGACAAATGACAGAGAAGAATGAAGGTTGACAGATCTTGAGTGGTGCCTGAACGGTCTAGTAGACTAATCGTTAGATTAAAGTTAAGCTGAACTTCAATGTGAACCTGGCCTAACTGATGTCATATAATAATTATCTAAATGATCTAATAGTTTTGTAAAGGGTCAATCTCTTTTTCAAAACCTAAAGAAAAGAAAAACACAACATTTCTGTAAAAAAAAAATCCTTTAGTTATGTATTCTAAGTTTATTTTAACTCACTCTAGTTCAAGCGATATTATTAAAAAAAACACAACTACTTATTAATTATCGTCTTAAGTTATGTACTCTTTAAAAGAAAAGTATGACAGAACTTACCTAACTTGGCAATACCATTGTAAAAATATTTCTTTCTTACAGACAGAAAACAAAACTAATAGTCTCTGTTCTCCATTTGGGGGCCGCTAAAAATGATTTAAAACGTATTATATTTTATTCTAATTTATAAAGTAGTTAACTATATGCAACACGTACCCCCTTAAAACTCTTCCTGTACCCCTGGGGGTACGCGTGGCCCACTTTAGGAAACACTGGTCTAGATCTATCACAATTGCAATTACCTGACTCAAGTCATAAAGACAAGTCCCCCCCCCCCTTTTAGACCTTGCCATCTATGGGGGAGATGATGGAAAGGTCATCTGTTTCTGTGGCCAACGGTTGACGAAGGTGTCATGTGGAGGATGTTAGAGCTGGGTGGACTCATAGGCACCCTAAATTCCCGAAATTCAAAATCCCTGTCTTTTCCTGGATTCGAATCTCAGCCACCGCGCCTCCACTTACATGACAGATCCAAACTTAATATAGACATTTATATATATATATATATATATATATATTTATTTTTTTATTATTCTGCCTGTTCTTTTTTTTTTTTCTGCAGCGGGTAGTTTAGATCAGAAAAATAGATGGGATTGCCATTGTGCAAAAAATAACTGCTCAGAACAAGCATGTTTGAACTATGACCGCTGTTCCATGGGCTGGTTTGGTGAATCATGTAAATATAGTAAGTGATCTTTTTTTTTTTTAATTACTTTTCTTATTTTATTCACTTTTTTTTTCTGGGGGGGGGGGGGAATGGAAAACTAATTCAATGGCATCTTTAGCACATTGCAGATTGTTGCGTACGACCTAACTTTACAATGTGTCATATCGGTAATGAGTACTGTCTAGCGGGCGGTGTGGCAACGTAGTAAAGCACCAAGGGGTTCGAATCTCGGTCAAGACTGAGATTTGAAAATCCGGATTTCTAAAGACGCTCTTAAATAAGCATAAGCTCTAGTAGGAACCTGGTGTCAGTAGGGAGAACAAGGGCGGTTAACTAAGTAGTGAACGAAATACTTTATTTCAAACGTTCTCTCCCCTTTCCATGATGGATTGTGCTCAAGATACAGTTGAACTTCTAAACTTTCTATATAAACAATACAATTTCCTGTATAGCATGTTTTCACTGGAAACATTCATAATGTAGATTTATATTAAAGTATACAAATCACGCTTTTGCGGTAAAATAGCTCTCATAAGATCAGTGTGTTGGTGTCAGTCTAAGATTTAAAAAAAATATTTGAAATAGAATTAAAATCTTTTAAGAGTTTGACTTAAGTGGCTGTCACAGCCTGGTTCTTGTTGTAGGCGTGATGACGCGAATGTGTCTGTGTGCTGCAGATACATCCTCTGGTACTACAATAATGTTCTTCTCAACTAAATACTTTCTCACACGCACTAGATTTGCAGGTGCGTGAAAACACTAACATACTGAGCTCTACGACCACAACATTTAGAATTATTAATAGACTCTATAGGTTAGCAGACATGGATTTGATTACATCAAATATAAATGAAATAATTCACAAAAGATATTGGCGACTCCAGCCATCAGAAATTGTGCATTAAGTTTCTCACTTAATCCAATGAAATACGCATACACCATAGTAATAACTCTATGATCATATATTATGCCCGAGGAGATAACAACGCTCCTCTCTCTACAAGAGTCCAAGATCAACTGAGGTATTCACCTCGTGGTCAGTTACTTGACCAAGCAAAATCTCGTGCTAACTGCACGGAATAGTTAAGTGACTACTAGTCACCAAATATTACAAGGGTTCTAAGACTGATATATGACAGTGGCTATAAAAAAAATGTAGACAAAAAACAACTGTAGGATTCTGTAGTGTGGTTTGAGCTTGACTGTCATTGGGATTTATGGATCGCCCTGAGTTCAAACTCTGCCCTCTCCCTGTCAATCCCAACGTTGTGCTGCGCGAGGTTTGGACTAGGAAGTAGATTATCTTCAACTCTGAAGTAACATCCGAAACATGTCAAACATTTTTTATAACTCTAATGGGTATATGCTATTAATTGGGGCTAGTAAAGGTTAGGATTAGTCGTTGTGCTTACCCTTTTTGACCGCCAGTCGTAGAAACAGATACTCTTGACATCATCTGTGTCCTAAAACATAGTCTTCACTCACAGGGGATCTGGGTGTGCTGGCTAACATGGGTAACGAAGTCCTGAATGACAACAACGACAGCACCTGTGTGAAACAGAACAATGTTACCATAGATTGGCAGCACGAGCTACAAGCTGTCACGTGGGTTAGACTGGTCTTTACGAACAATGGTAAGAAATGTAGAAATCACTTAATTAACCTTGACCTATAGCAGGGACTTCGAAGTTTTAAAGTGGATTAGTTTATTTTACCCACTAAATGTTGCACGAGGTCCTAAAAAGTGAATGTGACTAATGTGTCTCTGAGAGCTATTAAAAAAGAGTATGAACTTAAGAAACAAATATATAATTTGAGGTTTTCTATATTGGTAATATAAGACTTGTCTTTGATGCAAAAATTAATAAGGAGGGTATATCTCTTGGCCATAGAGACCCAGCTGCGACCTACATATTTTGCTGCATCCAGCGCAGACATTATCATTCTTCGCCGATGGTTTATTTACATTCTCTTTTAGCCGTCAGTGTCTGTCCTCGGCATAGGATTTTCTTTTATTTCAAATATGTATCTCGCGGCCTTTGTAAGAGACCTACAGGTGTCTCGTTCAAAAGCCGCCTGCAACCAGCTATCGCTTCTATGTCAGTTAAAGCAAGTTGCCATCAATGCTGGTCTTTAAAGCGTTTCCGTGGTGCACCTCTGTTACGCCGATCAACTTTCAGCTCACTGAAAATGATTGCCTTTTAACATATGTTCCTCCCCAATATGGGATACACTCCCTGCCCAGCGTATCTGTCGGACTATAAGAAGTCCCTCTATATATTGGTCAAACCGGCATTCGCAGGAATGTCTTTGTTTGAAGTAGGTTTTATAAGATCATTTTATAATGTGAACTATACGCAAATTATAAGAATTAGTTGTCTAGTTAGTTCAAGATTCTATTGATGTCATATTCGTTAAGTATCAGAAGCCAGGTAAGTACCTTGTTATACAAACAAAAATATAGTTTTGAACAACTAAAATAAATGTTTTTACGTCATACACAAATTCACCTTAATGACTCTGTCAACACCTCAAGGTTGGTGTCATACAGTGGGATACCCTATTTTGGTATTATGAGTATAATTCTCCACTAATTTTTCTAAGTGTGAACACTTAACCTTGAGCTATTCCAGTTACTTGATAGCAGTCAGTAAGGAGAAGTCATTATAGGCAAGCAATTACTATAGGGCAGTCAATAAAAGTAGTCACTTGAGAAACTTAATAGAAGATAGTTATTAAAGAGAGTTAGAAGAGACTTGTACTAGTTACTATGTCATGTCATCAAGTATTTCTACAAAGGATTGTAACTGATTGTTCTTGTAATATTGAATATCATTTATCCTATGTGGTGATTCAAGATATTGCATATATTAAATATATTATTTGTGTCTGCCATATCAAGATTTATTTCCTCATTTTTTAGAGATAGATGAACTTGCAAGTATTCATCCTGATTATGCCTAGTCTTACAACGAGTCAGTCATTCTGACAACGCCTACGTTAGAAAATTATAATATAAACCCAATGTCACCCAAATGACTATCTGAATCAGGAATGTTAAATTGCGTTGCTGGTTACTTTCGATGAAACCATGCTATGCATGTGGCCCGCTTGGCCACCTTAATTATCAAAATAATGTTTAATTATTAAGCTTTTTACTAGTCACTAATAATTTGAGATACATGATGGCTAGAAATTGGAAACTGACACTAATTTTAAATGTGCTCATTTTCAATGCATCATTCACCTAGAAGCTTTATGCGCAAAGAAATATCAGTTCCAAACTGTGCTAAGACCAGTTTCAGTCGCTATCAATTAAATTCGTGCCCATAACTTAAATTATCACCAACTTTCAGTATTTCTGGATGACATTGGACACGAATTTAATTGTTTTTTCTACTAAACAGAAGTCCGCTGGCTCTCTTGTCATAAAGTATTGAAGAGATTTTTTTGCACTGCGTGAGGAAATTTTATTGTTTCTGAACATGAAAGGGGAATTTTTAAATATTTTTCAAACTGACGAATGGGTTTAAGATTTGGCATTTGCAGTCTATCTCATTGGTCACCTGCAAGACTTGAATTTGAAACTTGAAGGTAAAGACAAAATTGTCACAACTGCAGCCAGAATTCTTGCTGTGTTTGCAATCAACTATCTCTGCGAGCAGTTCTTTTCCATAATGATAGCTACATAACACCTCACCGTTCGAGATTATCGGATCAAAATTTGTCATCAGGGATGAAAATGTCAGTAGCAAACAAACTTCAACCTGACATTAATAAATTGTATCTCTAAAAAGGTTGCAAGCATTAGTACAATGAAAATAATGCGTAATATTAGTAATTTTTAATAATTAAAGTTGCAATGCAAATTTAGCTAAATAATGGGCAGATAATCTATTAAATTATTGTATTCTGTTGTAATGTTTATAATTTACATAAAACTAGTAGGCTATGTTTTCAAACTGGTCATAGTAGGTGTTTTGTTTGTGGCTCATGCACCTTAATGAGTTTAAATATGCCTGATCTAATATAACACGGTAACAGACTCTTTGAACTAAAAAAATTATCACCACCATCGTAGTCATTTAAGGGAGGAGGGACAATGAATTGAAACACAATATCTCATAAGAAACGTACAAAAGCTTTTTTTGTTCCTTTATAGATCACATATCAGACGTAGAAGCAGTTTATTTTTACCTTTATAGATCACATATCAGACGTAGAAGCAGTTTATTTTTACCTTTATAGATCACATATCAGACGTAGAAGCAGTTTATTTTTACCTTTATAGATCACATATCAGACGTAGAAGCAGTTTATTTTTACCTTTATAGATCACATATCAGACGTAGAAGCAGTTTATTTTTACCTTTATAGATCAAATATCAGACGTAGAAGCAGTTTATTTTTACCTTTATAGATCACATATCAGACGTAGTAGCAGTTTATTTTTACCTTTATAGATCACATATCAGACGTAGAAGCAGTTTATTTTTACCTTTATAGATCACATATCAGACGTAGAAGCAGTTTATTTTTACCTTTATAGATCACATATCAGACATAGAAGCAGTTTATTTTTACCTTTATAGATCACATATCAGACGTAGAAGCAGTTTATTTTTACCTTTATAGATCACATATCAGACGTAGAAGCAGTTTATTTTTACCTTTATAGATAACATATCAGACGTAGAAGCAGTTTATTTTTACCTTTATAGATCACATATCAGACGTAGAAGCAGTTTATTTTTACCTTTATAGATCACATATGAGACGTAGAAGCAGTTTATTTTTACCTTTATAGATCACATATCAGACTTAGAAGCAGTTTATTTTACCTTTATAGATCACATATCAGATGTAGAAGCAGTTTATTTTTACCTTTATAGATCACATATCAGACGTAGAAGCAGTTTATTTTTTCCTTTATAGATCACATATCAGACGTAGAAGCAGTTTTTTTTGAAGATCAAAGTTCCGAGCCTTTTGAAACCTGTGACCATCATTATTTAAAACTTCACAAAACAGGAAACACAGCAATCGATCTCCATTGTGTCAACTCGTTCTTTATTCGTTTATTGAAAGTGTCTTGGAAAAGTGACAGTCCTTTATGTTCTGCCTATGTCAGTGGAGGTAAACAAGAGGTGTGGTGTTATAATTTTAATTTTAAAATTATTTGTATATGTAGAAGGATTAATGTTGATGTGGTAGAAGTTATTTGGTTACATTTTTATTAATCGCTAATACTCATTTTTATTTTAATTATATATAAATTACACTTGCTTCTTCAAAATAAAAAAAAAAATGTCTCATTTTGCTGATCTAAGACATCGAAAAAGCTTTTAAGTTAAAATTACACATAGTCACATAATAGACAAAAATAATAGCAATGTACTTTGACCTACCATGGCAAGGACTCTTGAACACCTCTAAACCTTGAACATATTAATGTTAATATTGGTTTTCATAAGTGATGGGCAACCTTTTTATATCGAGGGCCGCATTTAAAAAAAAATTGTCCATGGGGGCTGCATATGGGGCTGACACGGATCGCAAAAACTATAAATTATATTTAAAAAATACAATACCATTATATTTTTAGACTTTGTAAAGCTCTGATGCAACGGCTCTTTTTTTTTTCTTTTCTGAAATCGAAATGCTCAACAAACGTAAATATGCAAAACAGTTATTTTCATAACAAAACACCAACTTTTTAAAAAATATGTATTCACTTTAATAGTAAAAACACAAATCAGATGAGATTGTAGTAACATACCTTGGCAGTCATATGTACATATTTATAAACTTTCAAGCAAAATAATTGGTTCAATTCTAAAATATTGTTATATAAATTGATTCCTATATTTAGTGTTTTCATTTTTATAACACATTACAAGCACTTTATAAATAAAATGTTTTTGTTTTTTTTAAGAATACATTAAGTATGTAAATAAATTCAACATTTCAAAAACAGTTCCCGCTACTCTATAAATCTATTACGATGCTCCTCGTCATAAGCAGCAAGGGTTTCTGGGGGAGCGCTGTGAGCTCCCCCCTCCCCGCCAAGCACTATTTCCTGTATTGAAAGCCAACAAAATGCATATTCTGAGGTATCTATACTGCTATTAAAAAGTTGTATTCCAAAACCTAATCTGCTATTCTCACTTACTTAGATCCTTCCGCGCCGCTCGGCGCATTTCGCGGTAAGCTGCTTCCAGAACAATCATTCACTGGCAACCTCTGAAACCTATTCCCACCTGCTCTGAGAACCTCCATGAAAGTGTGGCGCCAAGTTGTACTAGGATGACCCTATTTGCGCTTTTCTCGTAATGGCCTACATGCATGGGCGTAGCCAGGGAGGGAGGTTGGGGTTCGATCCCCCCCGAAATAAAATCCCCCCCTGCAGGGTGGAGGAGGGGAAGTCGGAGTTAAGTGTCTCATCTTTTCCTTTAATTTTGTTTAGTTTAGATGAAATTTTAATACTAAACCATCACTTGCCCTTGCACAGCCAATGGGGGTTTTGAGTTTAAAACCCCCTACCAGGAGGTTTTGAGTTGGAAACTCCCTACCAGGGAGTATTGAATTTAAACCCATGTACCAGGGGTTTTGACTTTAAAACTCTATGCCAGGAGGTTTTGAGTTTGAAACCCAGTAACAAGGGGTTTTAAGTTTAAATACCCTACCGGGGGTTTTGAGTTTAAAACCCCCTAACAGGGGTTTTGAGTTTGAAAACCCCTACCAGGGGTTTTAGGTTTAAAATCCCCTATCAGGGGTTTTGAGTTTTATACCCCCTTTCCAATGGGTTTTGAGTTTGAAAACCCCTAACAAGGGGGTTTTATGTTTAAAACCTCCTACCAGGGGGTTTTAAGTTTGAAACCCAGTACCAAGGGGTTTTGAGTTTTGAAACCCCTACCAGGGGGTTTCAATTTAAAACCCCTCCTCTAAAAAACAAAACAAAATGCAGACGACAAACACCCGAATTCCAAGAGCACATCTAAGGAAGACTTTGATTTTAAACACCTCCTTAAAATTTACGATAAATCCCTCTTCAATATAAAAAAAGCAAATTACACACTTAAAATTGTACAAGCGTAGCCAAAGTGGTTTTTAGTTTAAACCCCCACCAGGTGGGTTTGAATCTAAAAAAGAAAATCTTCAACATAAAAAAAACAAATTTCGCAAAATCAAAATGCTATGAGCGTAGCCAAGCCAATGGAGACCTCCATGAAAGTGTGGCGCCAAGTTGCAATTGGATGTCATTGCAACTCTTATTATGCGTAATTCATTTTGTCCTAGAACATATACCGCAAACTTCATGCGACACTCTGTCACTATCTTATTAAGTTGTCGACTCTTAGTTCGGCATTGTATTTCCTTGACTGTAGTTTGCTTTAGAATAATAGTGAAGAGAGAGGTTTTTAAAGTCAAAATTCTCTGTAGGGGGTTTTAAAACTCAAAACCATCTGGAGGGGTTTTAAACTTTATATAAAAAGCCCTTTGGAGGAGGCGGTTTAAACTCAAAATCCCCATTGTAGTGTGTAATTTTTTAAAATTTTGAATAGGTGGTTTTTAGCTGCAAACTCCACTTGAGGTAGATATTAAACACAAAACACCTCTTTGCTATGTTCATAGAATCTGGTGACTGAAGTATGGTAGTCTTATATTGAAGTGAAGGTTTCATCGTAAATTTTCTTTTGTTTTATAGAAGAGGGGGGGGTTAACTGCAAAACCCCCTGGTAGGGTGTTTTAAACTCAAAACCCATTGGCAGCACTGGGGTAAGTGATGGTCTAGTATGCAAATCTCACCTAAAATAAACAAATTCAAAACGAAAAATCAGTCACTAAATTCTGACCCCGTCTGGCTACGCCCAATAATTGAATACATCCGATTTATAACAATGAAAAAGAAATGTCAGAATTACACTAATGACCCTGATCATGTCGTCAGTCGGACTAACACTACAATAATACTGGAAACACTTTCAACACGTACACGTCTCTTGTTATTGCATTGACGGAGATACGATTGTAGGTGATTGTAGTACATTGCTTGTGACATTTAGGCAGGAAATCAAGAAAACCTGCAGTTTACCTACCTGAGTTAACCACCACGTGGTACGACTGCAATTGACCTACCTGAGTTAACCACCCCGTGGTACGACTGCAATTGACCTACCTGAGTTAACCACCCCGTGGTACGACTGCAATTGACCTACCTGAGTTAACCACCCCGTAATACGACTGCAATTGACCTACCTGAGTTAACCACCCCGTAATACGACTTCAATTGACCTACCTGAGTTAAGCACCCCGTGGTACGACTACAATTGACCTACCTGAGTTAACCACCCCGTGGTACGATTGCAATTTTTGTTTCCACACAAACTATCTTTGTAATCTATTTTTAATTATTCCAGTACATCTACTAGACATATACTTTTTGTATGGGTGATTTTAAAATGATTGACTTTATTTTTAACAATGATACTGGAGTAATATGGGACTACAAATGGAATAAAAGATTTTTGTGTTCCATTTAGATTTGTTGGATATATTTTAAAACCTAGCACGGGGCATTATTTTTAAGTAATTGGCTACATAGAATGTAAGGCTGTTTCTGTAAGATTACAACTTATAAATAATATTTAAAAAAATCATTCTAAAATATTGAAAGTACCATAATGTTTGGTTATATTTTATTTGTCACATTTTTAAATTAATTTTTTAACGGTCCCGGAAAGGGGGAAGACGCCATGGGCGCCCGCAGGGATGTGCAAAGGGGTGCTCTTCCACCCCCCTGGATTTTGAGTAGCCAAGTTCTAGCCATTTTTTCTCACCATCAAATCAATTCACTTCTAAGTAGCAACTAAACAAGTAGTGCTTCCACTGGTTAATGTAGTATTAGAAATAAGTCGATTAACTTAGGCGTATAGAATGGATGGTCAACCATAATGGAATAATTCTTTCATATCTGTTTTTTTTTTATTATGTAGATGTAGATTTAGTCAGAATCCAGGGGGTGTGCAAGTGACCACAATCTACCCCCCTGGCGGTGCCCATGCATTATTGATTCAATAGTTTAATAAATTAATGTTCAAGAAAACTTTGCGCATCGTCTTCTAAGTCTAAACCTAAAGGCCTTTTATCAGAATATTATAAAGTGTAGTATCTTAACAAGTAAAGCTTCCACTGAAGCACAGTTATAAAGATATGCTATCATCGTAACTAGAATAGGCAAATCTGTAGTTCATGTCGGACCATGTACGATTTATTCCAGGCTTGCAATTCTTTGCTCTATAAAGTATTTCACATATTCTATAGCATGTTAGTCGTGACGATTTGTTTATATTTGCACATAGCTATAGTTATGAATGCCACAAGGTGATTTATCAGAAGGTCGTCTACTGCATCAGTGGATTAAAGATTTTCTGATAGGGAGAAAACAAACTGTAATAATAAATGGCTCTAAATCAACACCAATAACAGTAAACTCAGGTGTACCTCAAGGAACAGTCTTGGGTCCACTACTATTTTTAATTTACATAAATGATTTACCAAATTGCATTAGTTCAGGAACAAAAGTCAGATTATTTGCAGACGATTGCATAATATATAGAACAATAAAAATAATACAAGACACAGATATTTTACAAAGAGAATTAGATGAATTACAGAAATGGGAATCAAATTGGAGCATGTCTTTCCACCCAGAAAAATGTCAGTTGTTAAGAGTAACAAAAAAACTAAAACAAATTAATTCCACTTATCTTATTCATGGCAAACCAGTAACACAGACTAAAAACGCAAAATACCTAGGTGTTATAATAAATGAAAAACTGTCATGGAATCCACATATTGATGAAACTATAAAAAAATCAAACAAAGCATTAGGGTTTATTAAAAAGAAATTTCTATAAATCAAATAAGAACATAAAACTAAAATGTTATTTAACCTTGGTTAGGCCAATAATAGAATATGCATCCACCGTGTGGGACCCCTCAACTCAAGAAAACATTAAGAAACTTGAACAAACACAAAATAGAGCAGTGAGATTCATAACAAACGAATATTCACATTTGACTAGGATAACACCATTAGTAAAATCACTAAATTTAGAAAGCCTTCAGGACAGAAGACTCAAAAGTAAAGTAGCAATTATACATAAAACACTGAACCATAATCTTCAAATACAAAAACAAAATTTAATAAAATACTCTGAAAGACACAACAATAAAGGCACATTCCTCGTCCCATATGCTAGGACAAATTTGTACAAATACTCCTTCTTCCCTAGTGCTATTAGAGCATGGAATGGGTTGCCTGAGCTAGCCAGAAAAACCAGTGACTTGGCAGAATTTAAGTCATTGGTTAATATGCATGACTAAATGCATGACGCGTAGGACGTAATCATCTTCTTTTTTGAAGTAACGTCTGTATTATATAAGATATACTGATGAATGCTAACGCGACATAAAGCTCTTCAAAATCGGCACTAACAGCTGGGGAAAAAGTGGCACTGGATAGATCCACATGAAGAGTGAGCATTAAAGGAAGGTCCTGGATTGCAGATGCCATCTACAATAGTAATAGAAAGTAATAGAATAGTAATAGAATACAATAGTAATAGAAAGAAAGGTGAAAGTACAAAGGATTGGTATCTTTAGTTACACAAGAAGTTGCATTGCAAAGGGAAAAAATCGTCTCAAGACTTAAAATGACACACTTATTTTTATAAAATTTAGTTAAGGTCTAGAATATTTTTTTGCCAATTATCTTTCGATGTGACAAATGTTATATATTTTCTTTTAACAAAAGTAAAGAGTCTTTCGGAGTTGCGGTCAACTATAATAACTACAACAATAAAACTGCAGGTTAAACACTTCCACCAGTTTACAATAGAATAGATACAAGAAAGTTCATCACATGACATCACACCAGTCAAAACGTTGACTTGGACCAACGGAGCACTGGCGGCTGCAAGAACCGAAAAAATACGAGCTGCAATATCATGAATTAACTGCATTTCTTTGGTATCTTAGTGATGGAACTGCAGATATCTGAGCAGATGTCTTTGAGTGTTCGGTTTGTTGATTGCGATTGTATTCGACTTCATTGGTTTAGTTCCTTGTATTTCAGAGAGACGTGATGCACGTGTCTAACGTCATTGTACAGTCTAGACATGGACAAACTACTCTGCCAAGGCTGCCCCATGATGGCTAGCATGTTGTTTGAGTCAATGTCTCCTTCTCTTGTGTTTCTGATTAGTCTTTTTATTGTCGTCAATTATCTGTTCTTGAACCAGTTTCCTTGGTGTTTCAGTCTTTCCAACTTAACATAGTGGCCGCTTAACAGCACATCAGCAGTTACATCAATGGCATAATCAAAAACCAAATTGACCATCCTAAGGAGCACGTCAGAAGTGTCATCTTGAAGAAGGAGAGATTGCATGCAGAAATAACTGATACCGGCTATTGAGTTGCTGCTGACGAGTGGACAGACACACTAAGAAAAAAACCACATGTTTGGATTTTGTGACTTATTACAGATCACGGCTTTACATTACATCTCATAATTCTTAAGTTTCTTCATTACGTCTCGCTTTTCGTGCAATAATAACGGTCAGTTCAACTTGATTTTTGTAAAACGATGCAAAAGCTGCAATGCAAAGAAGAATATCAGAACTGGGCGATAAGCGTTCATCGCCAGCTTTGTCCATCACGACGAAAAGCAATTCATAAGTAAAGTTATTGACAGTTTCTTCAACCACAGTCATTATTTGCAGTTTTTGTTTGATCGAACGTAAGCAATCACGGGCCTCACGGATAAAGTTAACAATGTGTACAGTAAATACTTTGTTCACGTGTTTAGTTTCTTTTTTTTTTTTTGTTATAAAAAAAAATTATTGTGCATTTAATATCGATTAGGTATGAGGCCCGAATATAACAAGAAAGTTTGAGGATACGATTTTGAGCCATGGGTGACAGCATGCACCCCCCTGCAAAAAATCCTGCGGGCGCCTATGTAAGACGCTATTAGTTTTGTGTGAAATGTCTGTCCGTCTGTCCTTCCGTCCGTCCGTAATGCGCCACTAGAGGGAAAATGTTTATTTTTTTTATTTTTCTATTTGCGAATTGTTTTTTTATTATTTTTTGTTGTTGTTTTTGAGGAATTAGAGATTCACCATTTACAAAGCAATTATATTAATTAGATGTTCATTATAAGACATCAGTTAGGCCAGGTTTACATTTAACTTAACATTAACTTTCACCTATCCTTTGGTTTCCTGGACCGCTGGGGCACCACACAAGATCTGTCAATTTTCTCCATTCTTCTCTGTCATTTTCTTTAATCGAATTAAATTCTTATGTTTTTTAAGGTATTGATACCTGCTTTTTTACCTACCTGGGTGGATCATTTCGGGGGCCGATTTTGAGTTTGTGTTTCCACACAAACAGTCTTTGTATCTTGTTGTTGTTTTTTTTTTGCTTTGGTACTGTTATAGGAATAGCCCAGTGAAAAATAATTCTTAGTTTTTTTCTGTGTGAAGTCTATTAAATGCTAGATTGTTCAGATAATAAACATCTTTGGCGTCGTTTTCAATAATGTAGCTGTTTTCTTTTTCAGTCTTTCTGTATTCGCTTAAAATACTAACCAACCAATGTGTTAAAACTATTATAAAACATTTGAACAGGACGAAATGTAGCTCCTGGGTCGAGACAAGTGAAATGGAATATAAAAGACAAGACAGCTACATCTATTGGCACACTAACAGACGGTAATTATGACAACAAAGGCTGCTTAATGATGAACTCCGACCTTACATTACAACTATTTCTCTGGAAAAGCATTTTCTCGTCTGAAATCCGATTGTTTACAGGTAATGTTTGTAGTCTTTAAAAAAAAAAAATGAAGGTAAATGCGATTTATTTTTTTCTCGGTGATCTACAGAAACTAAACAATTTAGTTTTGGCTATTGCAGGGGTTCTCAACCTGTGGATCGCTATCCCTTTGGGATCGAATGACCATTTTCCAGGGGTCGCCTAAGACAATCAGAAATTTCCTTTTTTTTTGTCTTTTTTTCTTTGAAAGTTTTAGTTTTTTTTGCCATACGATTACTTAAGTGTTGTAACAAGCACATTTGCACAATGGAGGGTTTACATTACAATAAAAAATGCTGCCTGGTCCCTGGTTCAAATCCTGCCCGCTCCCATTCCCCATCGTCCTGCGGGAGGTTCGAACTAGGAACTCTGAAGGAACATCAGAAACATGGAAAACGTTTTTGCACTTTTTTTATATTTTATTTTTAAGCACAAATTTATTTGACACTAAATACAATCACATAAAGCTTTTGCTATGCAAATACAACATGGATGTCGGATATATAAATTAAAAATATGATTATGATGTTGTAACATTGAGATAATCACAATTTGGGTCTATCTAAGTCTATGAACGAAATAAATTGTACGGTTGAGGGTTGCTATGTTTACCAGATAAAGTGCAAACTGAACAAAGTCGTTTTTAAAGTTAGTCAAAGAAGAAAAACACTTAAAATAAATTTTATAAACTTCCTTGCCAAGTACTGGTATAGTGAATGAAAGAAGTAAACCATAGCCTGTGAAAACACTATACTTATTTAAATGGAATCTGTTATTTATCATAAATGAGAAATCACTAATCTCTTCGTGTTGGCTTTATTAATACGCCATCTTGGTTGACAACAACAGTTGCAAGGGACATTACTCACAAATACTAAGTTGAATAACCTTTAAAGTATACATATTAACAGAAACAACTTTAAGGAAAATGTAATTTTCTGTGAATGTTAAATATATTACCAATATACTCTACTACAACCTCCCGCTTAAGTTAGCGTCCACAATTTAACTTTACCATTCACACCGTTTAGGAGGCGCGGTGGCTGAGCGGTAAAGCGCTTTTGAACTGGGGGTCGCGGATGAAGACTTGTATTTTTAATTTTCGGGATCTTTGGGCGCCTCTAGGGAAAAATAAGGACGATTGGTCGTTGTGCTGGCCACATTACACCCTCGTAAACAGAAGGCCACATTTACTTCAATTGTTACTCAGTTTTGCTTACAAGCTATGGTCGATGTCAATGAACAGTTTAATCCATTAATTTTATTGCTGTTATACAAAAACGAATAAGCTAGGCAAAGAAAATGCTATTGACATTAAAATATAGCTAGAGCAAAAAAAAAAAAAAAAAAAAATTGTCAAAATTAGATCGAAGACTATGCATAAATAAATAAATTTTGGCTTTTATATAGCGCTACTTTCATACTTATAGCATGCTCAGGTAGCTATGGTCAGTTGTTGACCATTGGTATCTAGGAGAAGGTTTTTCCGTGCTGCCTTAAGGGGCTCTGTAAACCTCGAGCCCACTTCATAGGTAGCCAAGCCAAGTTGAAGCGCACTTGGCCTCTCGACCACGCTTCCTACTAATTAATGCATATTAATAAGTTAGGAAGAAAACGTGTAAACCCTTCACGAATAATTTCCTTCTTCAAAAATGTTCATTTCAATGCATTCATCAGTTATCGAAAATGGTTGTAGAAATTTAGTTATAGAAGAAGCTAAAAGATAAAGAATAAGATATGGCTTCTTTCGTTGAGGAATCATATACTAATACGCACTAAAAAGTAGGCCTACAAATTTGAAAAAAAAAATGGGATTGATGTAAATTTCAGGTTAAATCATGCACGTACAACCTATGCTTTTATGTTTCCTTATTTGTAATATATTTTAATTAAATCTTTTTTTTTTTTTATTATTAAGCAGACATTCATTAAATTACATTCTATCATGCCTGCCGAATGAGTTTAGTTAATCTTATCGACTCGCATAGTTTTTAGTTATAGTATTATATTATTCTCCGTGCTTGAGACAAGCGTTGTGATTTAATGATGTTTTGGTCGTTTTAAGGTCTAGCGATTTTTTGTTGTTACAACACTTGCAGCAACTCACGATGCGTCTAGGATTTATTACAAATAATGTGATATGAAAATGGGGTGGTTATTTACAAAGGGTCAATAAATGTATAAGAACTGGCATGCCCGGGCATGGTACCCTGTCTTATAGTGGCGCCCGGGTGGAAACGATCGTATAAGGAGGCTATGTAGGAGGAAATGTCTAGGTTACAGAGTAGCAAAACAAGACTCCAGTGGGGGTGCGAGAGCATCCTCAGTGCACTGTGCGGAGCTGTAAAAAAAGCTGCCACAATCTTGTCACAATCCAGGCGCCGTTCCTCGAGAGGCGGTTACTTAAGCCCGTGTCCTGCACGATTAGCCTGTTATATAAAAGGAAAATGGCGGGGATCCCAGTGTACGCATTCTCTGGCCGCTAGTCTGACCCTCTACTGCTAGAACAGTGTACACTGGTCTCATTCAGGCCGGTGAGAGGGAGCTCTTGTTTACTTTTGCTGGCCTAGAGTTCCAAGAGCCAAAGGCCCAACTCTTCCTGACAGTTTCAAGAACTGGCATGTGTAATAATTTTCTTTGATTGAAGGTACTATTAGAGATTACGTTATTGTCTGTTTATCTTACCTTGGATTTTAACAGGTGCATTCGGGGCTTTAGGGCGATTCGAGTCTCTAGCTTGTAAAGGGCCGCAGTTGGCAGTGGTTGACACTTGATCACTGGGAATGTGCAGTAGTGAGCACCAGAGGATCTGTATAAAGAATAGGCATGAATCCTAGAATAAATGAAAATTGTTTTGAAAGTCGAGACTAGAGAATGCGTCCGCTAAATTTCAGCGCTTGGAAAGGAATAAACAAGAACAAACAAGCTGGTTTGAGTCTGCAGAAAAAGTCGGAGATGTGGAGAGGTAGTTTGGAGGGTAGACATTGAGACGACAACAGGAACATGTATTCCTTCGATCTGGGAGACAGCGATCACAGGTGTCAAGCGATGCAAAAAATGTCACCTGGTAAGGGCACAGTAACGCGAGAAATTCAGCCTAGGCCACATTTCGCAATCATAGGTAACAGGGAAACATTTCCAATGAGAGTGTCGCACAATGCGTGGGGGAATGGCCCATGACAGGGGATTCCAGTCCAGGGCAGCCGGGGAGACTCTGGGTTGCAAAAGCGACTCTTTGAAGAGGTCGGCGCACTCTTAAGAAGGGAAGTGTTGAAGGCGAGATTTTATCTGCCTATCATAACGTCAGGTAAGGAAAAGGTCGCGTCCGTTGGGTGTCTATGTGTATCCAGTAAAGGGAAGGAGGTGTGGGCTATGGTCAGGTGTTCAATGAAACCTGACCAATGGGAGGTGTCTGCTGTCTAAGTCGAATTTGACAGGCGTCAAATGGGAAAGTATATGTGTAGGGATTGGAGGTGGCTGTAAAGAGTCTTCATGGACTAAATTGGGTGACAAATATATGTCAATTAAATACATGCATCCTTAGACCTGATAATATTGTTAGCTGAGATTACTACGTTCTGGCACAGTGCTACACTCTGAGAAGGACCTCCAAAGGCACGAGGTCGTGCTGTATCAATTTGGTATTTTGTGGTTTTGGCACATCGGCACTATTTAGGCTATGTCGTACCCATAATCCTTAAAGGGCTACTTCCCTTTTATACTGGATTCACCCCTGCTTGTATCTTTAGTGGTAAAAAATCCAGTTTAGAAACTAGCATTGATCCTCGGCAACTGAATCGAGGCTTTAGTTCAAGCGTGATTTCAGAAGTTTCCCCTTTGTGACCGGATAAAGGCATCTCTGTCTACAAGACCTGACTGAGACCTAGGCATCATTTTGTTTACAAGACCTGACTGAGACCTAGGCATCTCTTTGTTTACAAGACCTGACTGACACCTAGGCATCTCAATCTAGGTCTAATGCTGTATCCACACATTTTAAAGCTCATCGTCTTTACCTTTTATTAATATTCAAACGATGTCTGTAATGGTCGTTCAGCCTAGAGTCTACTATGTAATGGTCGTTTAGTCTGGAGTCTACTATGTAATGGTCATTTAGTCTAGAGTCTACTATGTAATGGTCGTTTAGTCTAGAGTCTACTATGTAATGGTCGTTCAGTCTAGAGTCTACTATGTAATGGTCGTTCAGTCTAGAGTCTACTATGTAATGGTCCTTCAGTCTAGAGTCTACTATGTAATGGTCGTTCAGTCTAGAGTCTACTATGTAATGGTCGTTTAGTCTAGAGTCTACTATGTAATGGTCGTTTAGTCTAGAGTCTACTATGTAATGGTCGTTTAGTCTGGAGTCTACTATGTAATGGTCATTTAGTCTAGAGTCTACTATGTAATGGTCGTTTAGTCTAGAGTCTACTATGTAATGGTCGTTCAGTCTAGAGTCTACTATGTAATGGTCGTTCAGTCTAGAGTCTACTATGTAATGGTCGTTCAGTCTAGAGTCTACTATGTAATGGTCGTTCAGTCTAGAGTCTACTATGTAATGGTCGTTTAGTCTAGAGTCTACTATGTAATGGTCGTTCAGTCTAGAGTCTACTATGTAATGGTCGTTCAGTCTAGAGTCTACTATGTAACGGTCGTTCAGTCTAGAGTCTACTATGTAATGGTCGTTCAGTCTAGAGTCTACTATGTAATGGTCGTTCAGTCTAGAGTCTACTATGTAATGGTCGTTCAGTTTAGAGACTATTATGTAATGGTCGTTCAGTCTAGAGTCTGCTATGTAATGGTCGTTCAGTCTAGAGTCTACTATGTAATGGTCGTTCAGTTCAGAGTCTACAATGTAATGGTCGTTCAGTCTAGAGTCTACAATGTAATGGTCGTTCAGTCTAGTCTTCTATGTAATGGTCGTTCAGTCTAGAGTCTACTATGTAATGGTCGTTCAGTCTAGAGTCTACTATTCTGAATAGCTCAAGTGAACAGGAGCTTAACACATACTGGGGAAAAGTTTGATGCCTCTCACAACTTAATGCCCTTTGCGGCCCACATAACCCACACATGGCTAGCTACGCCTCTGGCTCAATATAACGGGTGGACAACATAGATACATTACATATAGAAACTTCAGTTGGCGGGAATATTTAAGCCTAAAAGATTCAGAGTTATACGCATTAAATATAGAATCACTTTAGCGGTATTACAAGCCTATCAACATTGCTCAATACTAAAATGTATTTAAATGTCAGATTGTTCTAAATCATAACAGCATAATTTCTCTACATTGGTAATAATACAGTTTGTGCTTCTAAACCTAGCGTTGCCAGTTAGAGACTTTGTAAAACATAAAAAAGGTTGACATACTTTGCATATATATGTCTTTGTTGCTTTTCGAAAAATCTAGTTTAATGTGTCTATTTTAAAGACTTGGAACATAGTGACGCTTATTATAATAAAGTGAACATCCTAAAATACCGTTTTCAATGTGATGATCATAAAACTGATATATTGGATTAATTATATTTTTAAAAGACTTCTCCAGAGAAGATGGACAAGGACATTTCTACATTGAATTATTTAATCAATCTTCAAAACCTATATTCAACATGTCTTCTAGTGGAAACGATGTTTTCGTTCAAAGAGCCTTTTTTATGGATATCATTACAATTAGTTTTATTAACATACAAGTATTGAGTGGGACATTGCATCTTTGTGAAGTGGAAATCTTTGGAGGTAAATAAATGGATATTTTTTGAATATTTTATTTTCTTTCAACCGATGTACAGAATATTTTTAAAAAATATTGATAAAGCTTTGCTTTTTAAAAAGCTAAATGATAACAGATTTTTCTGATGTGCACAATAAAATGCAGACATATAGAAAAAAAAAGAATCTTATACTTTTTTAAATACCCCTTTGACTTTTATATGTCACAATATAGAGTCCATACAAAATAATATAGGCCTAACGAAATTCACATTTGATTAGAGCAACACCTTCAGGATAGTTCACAATAAAGAGGCAATTATACATAAAACACTAAGCCATAGTCTTCTAATGAAAAAAACCAAAACCAATAAAATACTCAGAAAGACACAAAGATAAAGAAGCATCCCTCGTTCCATATGCTAGGGCAAATTTGTATTGATACTCCTTCTTCCCTTGTGCTATTAAAGCATGGAATGGGTTGCCTGAATCATCAAGGAAAATCAAGTAAGTGTGCTGGCCAAACGACCCCCTTGTTAACCGTTGGCCACAGAAACTGATATCTTTACATCGTCTGCCCCATAGATCACAAGATCTAAAAAAGAAAATTTACTTTTACATGTTGTCAGCACAATGACCAACCGACTTTACTTTTCCCCAACTTACGTCAGGTACCCATTCAGATGCACCCTAAAGATACCGAAAGTAAAAATACCAGGATTCGAACCCGGTATCTCTAGTTTGGAAGCCAATCGCTTTACCCTCTCAGCCCCCACGACTGTCCAGTGTATGTAATACTAGTTTCAATTTTCGGATTTTTTTCGTCCACTTCAAGTTTAATGATGTCAGTGTTAAGGGCCTTTAAAATATATAATTCCTGTCAGATTTGATGCTATAGGCTTTGTTAAGGCTAAGGATTTAGTACATTGATTGAACATTCCGTGATGTCCTTTATGTCAGAAAATAATGCTTTTATCCCTTTTTAATTTAACCAGGAAAAGGAAACTTCGCTTGTGAAATTGTCTTTTATCTGACTTCTTTACACTTATAATCAAAACTGTGAATATGGGTTAGCCCTATTTGTTATAATTCTCTTTTTATAGAACTAAGTTGACAATTTGGTATTATTGGCAACAAGCTTAGTTGAAAGCATATTTTTTATCAGGACTGGATCGTACTTGGATAATAATTTCAGCAACAAATTGCCTTGATTTTGACCTACGAATTATCTGTCACCTATTTCGTGATGCATGCAGACTGCCAGATTAATAATTTCGTACTATCTACGGGGAAACACCTGGAACTTACAAATTGAGCTGACATGACATAACCTATTTACATGCAGACCGATAAATCGGATCATTGGTATAATAGGTTAATATTTAATTGCATGAAATTTTGATTTCCTTCAACATGTAATTCCCCTTCTGGTCCTCACCGCACATGTCTAGGTAGCTTAAGCTGTCAAGTATTTAAAAAAATATCTTTTCTTATATACAAGATAATTTTTACCGTAAAACAGGGGGGGGGGTGGTCCACCGGTAGATTGACGGACTTTTAACAAATACTACGCTCTCGGCAATGAAGCAGGGAACGTTGATGGCCAGTTTCATCTAGATCGGTCATCGGTTTGGTTTGACATAAATACATGTATACATACACGTAACATTTCACTCTCTATATCTTAGATACACAGTTTTCAGTATTGAAATATTCATCTATAGATTGTGACTCTCCACATTACGGCTACTCTTGCCTTGACGTATGCTACCTAACATGTCTAGATCAAGTTTGTACTTATGAAGGAGATTGCTACCAATGTACCCCAGGCCGCACTGGCATTTTCTGTGAAGATCCTACATTGGACTATACAAAGGATTCATTTGAAGCAGACACAAAGCCCAATGGGGATGTTATGAGTACGCTGGAAAACAAGTCTGTTATGGAGAAAGAGAGCCCTTCGAATATGTCTTTAAAAATGTATTTCATGTTCTGTTTTCTACTTATTGTACTTGCTTTTATCTATACAAAATATTACAAAGAAGAATAACACAACAAGTAGCTTAGCAAACATGGTAATATTTATAGATATATGTGTATGTGTGTCTGTTAGACAGATGGACAAATAGATAGATAGATAGATAGATAGATAGATAGATAGATAGATAGATAGATAGATAGATAGATAGATAGACAGATAGATAGATAGATAAATAGATATATAGATAGATAGACAGACAAACAGACAGACAGACAGATAGATAGATAGATTATAAAGAAGTACTATATTTTCAAATTCGGCCAATTTTGTGAAACACGACGTACAATGCCAATGTTAAAAGTAATAAATCATAAATTGGATGTTCTTAAATTTGAATATTTGTTTTTCTTTGTTTTGTTTTGTTTGTTTGCACAAAATGAATCAACAAGGAATTGTTTTATGAATCGCCTTATTTGTATTTAAATCAGTTTGTATGTTAAATTTGTGAATGCTAATATACTTCTCTTTTTTTTGTTTTATCTTTTTTTAAAAAGCCATGGAAAGTGTATATACATATGTGTATGTGTGTGTATGTTGTGTGTGTATGTGTGTGAGCTATAAGCTTCAGGGAAACCTACATGTAGACATCCGTTTTGGAAAGCCTAACGAATGATTAAAATCAATTTGTATCTATCAAACATAAGGCAAGAAATAACAAATACAACTGATAACACAGGGGAAAAGCCAACAACATAAAGGCAGTCTACGCAAAAATATATTTCTTATCATAGTTCCTCAGTAAAACCACACCACTCTCCACGTTCTCTTGCTAATTTTTAGGTTTCCCAGCTCTTTCCTGTCATCTCGGCTTTATCTAGTATACTGCGTCGCCATGTTCTTTGTGGTCTTCCTCAATGTCTTGTTCGCTGGGGGCTGCTCTATAAGTCCTGTCTAGCTCTGCTGTTGGTATCTTTTTTTCTAAGGGTGTGACCAATCCATCTCCACTTCCTCTATAAGATCTCCATCTCTATATTTTTTTGTCCACTCATCACCTACAGTTTGATTTTTCTACCAGTGTATTTTTAAGATATTTCTCAGGCATCTGTTGATTAAGGTCTGCACTTTTTTTTTGTTGTTGTTGCTTCAGTTGTTCTACATATTTCGGAACTATAGAGTAGGACCGCCTCGATATTTGAGTTAAAGATTCTTAGTTTAGTCTTGTTTGAGATTTGAGAGGAGATTTCTAGGTTGGTTTTAGGTGCGTAATTGTCTGACGAGCTAGGTTTATTCGACATTTAATGTCTTCACCTGTTCCATTTGATTACACTCCCAAGGTATATACCATTATTTACTTGGTCTATGATCTGAAGATCCAGTACTATGTCTCCAATTTGTTTGTTGTTTACTTGAAGTCTATAGACCTCATTGTCTAAAAGGGGAACTTTACTTTTACTACTTTAACTTTAAGTAACTTTTTTTTTTTGATGGTTTATTTTGGGACCTACTCTTTTTTCCTACTTCAACTTAAAGCTGTGACATTTACTTGCATTTCCTGTAGTCTGTGTGATAATAAGGCTATGTCATTAGCGAATTCCAGATCTTTCATCTTTGGTGTGAAATTGCATTGGATTCCTTTCCCTGCATTAGAGTAGGCTTCTTTTGTGACCCAATTCAATACAAGAAGGAACAGGAGTGGTGAAAGAAGACATCACTGTTTGACTGGACATTTGTCTCTCACAGTTTGCCACCGTGGACTACAAGTTAACATAAATAGACAATTATATATAAAACACTGAACCATAATATTCAAATACAAAAACAAAATTTAATAACATACTTAGAAAGACACAAAGATAAAGGCACATTCCTCGTTCCATATGCTTGGACAAATTTGTAGAAATGCTCTTTCTTCCCTAGCGCTAATAAAGCATGGAATGGTTTGCCTGAACTAGCCAGGAAAACCAGTAAATTGGCAGAATATAGGTTATTGGTTACTCTGTATCATATAAGATAAGATAATTAAAATGGTTAAAAAAAAACTCGAAGAAAATCAAAATAAAAGACGTTTCTACTATAAAACAAAGCTTATATATATCAAACTAATTTATATAAACTAGTTTGGATCAGTCATGTCATTAAATTTGTAATAGGTCCAGACTGACAATAGTACATATCTGTGATTACAAATATGTTCACTATGTGTTTTCTTTTTCTTTAGCACAAGTACAGGTCTTTAGTTTTTTCACTGCGCTATGATCCTATCATTTGTCTAGAGTCTAGACCATTTGGGAAAGATGGGGGGGGGGGTGAAGAAAGGGATATCTGTATAAATTACCGTGATCGCTTTTTAAATGAATAAAAAAAAAACAAGGTTACGAAAGACAGTTTGTGTGGAAACACGAACTTAAAATCGGCCCCAAAAGTGGTCCACCCAAGAAGGCTTCAATATTTTCAGAAAGAACATCCGAAAGAAATTATATCAAAGACAAATGGAAGATAAGAATGGAGAAAGAAGGTTAACAGATCTTGTGTAGTGCCCCAACGGTCCCGCAGATCAAAGGATAGGTGAAAGTGAATGTAAAGTTAGATGTGAACCTGGCCTAACTAGTTCCCCTTTCAGACTTTGTGGTCTATAGGGCAGATGATGTAAAGTTCATCTGTTTTTGTGGTCTACGGTCATGTAGCCAGCACAACGACCAACCGCCTTTATTTTTCCCCAACTAATGTCAGGTACCCATTAGAGCTGAGTGGACTCAGAGGCGCCCAATGATTCCAAAGTTGAAAATCCCAGTCTTCACCAGGATTCAAAACCGGGACCCCGGTTCGGAAGCCAAGCGCTATACAGCTCATCCACCGCGCCTCCCCTGGCCTATCTGATGTCTTATAATTGATATAATTGTTTTGAAAAAGCTTAATCTCGATTCGAATCCTCAAAAATAGAGAAAATTAATACCGATGGATGTACTATAATACAAGTTTTGGAAAGTGTGGTTTAGAAGATTACTATTCGTTTTAAATTAGGTCTAAATTATGATGAATACTAATTAGCTTTTTCTCTTTAAAAAACTGCTTGCCTAACTGATTTTTAAAATGAGATTTTTCGCTTTCAGAAAAAAAAAGTAGCCGTTGCATCATAACTTTGAATGGTCTAAAATATTGTGATGTCGGATTTTCAATACCGTTTCTAGTTTACGAGATCTAAACGGGACGGACGGACAGACATTTCGCACAAAACTAATAGCGTCTTTTCCCCGTTCGGGGGCCGCTAAAAGTACAATTTGAATTCGAACTCAGGGAAAAAGACTAATTCAAATTATACCACTACATCTGTCAAATACGATTTATTTCCCTTCTTTGATACCAAATTAAATAATTAAAGTACCAATGGTTAATTAAATACTTTTTTTGATTGATTCCTTGTTATCAGGTATTAGACACGACAAACAATTTCAACTTGATTCGTGATTGTATATGGGAGAGATAACTTGTACAAACTTTTGACCTGACAGAAAGATTTGATACACTATCGGAACTGTTGGGGGGGGCGATTTTTTCCAAACCCTAACCCTAATGCCCAGTAAACGCTTGCCCCAATGTAAGGACATCAGTTGTGTTTTCAGTAGCATAAGCCTTTGCAATGTTCATAGAATGCCAGAAGGTCGACTTCCACAAGACATTCATTAGGGCAATCTAACAGAAGGCAGGAGAGCCGCTGGTCGCCCATTTTTAAGGTATACGGAGGTACACAAAGCGACATGAAGCTCTTCAAAATCGACACTAGCAGCTGGGAAAAGTGGCATTGGACAGATCCACTTTGGAAGCGAGCATCCCGGATTGCAGATGCCATATACAACAGTAGTAGAAAGAAGGGTGAAAATGTAACGGCGCCTGGAGAAGGGTTATCTTTATTACATACTGACCTTTCATTATTTCGGACGTTTTCTTGTGTAGCCTAGAATAGACTCTTACTTTAGTTTGTGCAAAGGCAGTTGACACTCCGCCCTAGACAGCTAGGGGTTCTGAAGGGAGCGCTGCGAGCTCCCCAACCGGGGTCCTGGAGTTGAGCCAAGCATTATTTCCGGTATTTAAAGCTTTAAAAAATGCATGCAAGTATCTACAGTGCATTATTATGCTGCTTTTTTATTGGAGAGGGTCGGAAACCGAACATCACTTTGGCTACGTTCATGAAATTTAATAATTGTAGCTTTGCTTTTTTTGTTTTAAAGAGGGGGGATGCCTTCAAAATCCATTTGGAATTCGGTGATTGCTGTTTGCATTTTTTTTGTTGGTTTTATTGAAGTGGGGGATTTTAACCTTTAATTCCTATGGAGAAGGGATTTTAACCTTTAATTCCTATGGAGAAGGGATTTTAACCTTTAATTCCTATGGAGAATGGATTTTAACCTTTAATTCCTATGGGAAAGGGATTTTAACCTCTCCCCCCCTTCCCGGCTGTACTGGGGCAGTAAATAAAATTTCTTTTCACACCATGATGTCTGGGGCAAGTAAAGGCTTGAATCTCAACCCTCAGCCCCCTCTGGTAACGTACATGTGTCATAGTATACGTGTAAGTCTAATATACATAAAGTTTGATAACGCATCGACAACTGGATGTATGCTTGCGTAAGATTACGTAATGTATTTTATTTATACATGTATGTAGTCTCAACACTATAAACACTACAATAGCATTTCACTATCATTGCAGTACATTAATGACTTTGAAATGAATAAATTACATTCTTTAAGTCTTTTGGTATTACTTAAAAATTACAGACGTTACTTCAAAAACATAAGATAATTATCTCTCGCGTAGATCATGTGTCATACATTTTGATCTATGACATACACTCTGCTAGGTCGTTGGTTATCCTGAGTGACTCAGGCAACCCATTGCATTAAAAGATTAGATAACGCAGAAGATTAGAGATACACAAACTTAATATGAAAATCTCTTGCTTCGTCCTAGTACATTCTCAAAAATGAGAATTGTTTATGAACATTATTTAAAATCATTAAATATTGGACGTGACATCCTATATAAAACCAGACCATTATTATAAGAATGTCCATCATTAGTAACTTTATAATACGAATAAGTTTGCAATTAATTACATTAGCACATTGCAACAATTTCAATTTCTTTTTTTTTTAAATTGTGGCTCAATGTTGAATGTATTTTTAGTTTGGCTCAGAGAAAAAAGGTTGTAGATAATATTGCACCAATAAAACGAAAAAAATGTATTTAAAAATGTCGGGTTCCAGCTAGTAATGTGTAAACATTTTTAAAGTTCGTATTTTTAATGCAATTTGTTTAAAGCCAATAGATAAAGGTTGAATTTCCGTTTGCGTAATGTCTAACTCATGGACCAAATGTTTCTCTTCGTTATGATTTCGATCACAATTCTAAACGAAGGTAAATGTAGAAATAAAGTTGATTCGATATTGATGTAATGTGCGTTTATAGATTTAACATAAGACTTGGTTCTTATCATTAAATCTGCGTAGTACTGAGTTACAAAAAAATAGATCTACTACAGATAGACGTATCAGACTCTAGACACTATAGACTATAGACTATAGTCACTTGATCTAGTCTAGATGTGATCTATACTAGATCTAACCAAAGTCTGTTGCTTCTGAGTTTGTTTGTCATACTTTTAATTTTTCCTCTACTTGCTCTTTTACTTTCTTTCTTTCTTTCTTTCTCTCTCTCTCTCTCTCTTTAGCTAACATATATTACATTTGATATTTACCACTAAATAATAGATAGGAAATATTTTATTCACTTTTTCTCTCTGACTATCTATAGTGTATATGAGAATGCAGAATTTCACAATAACGATGCAGACTTCTTCAACCAATATAAAAAGTAAAGTAAAATTCCCCTTTCAGACCTTTCGATCTATGGGGCAGATGATGTTAAGGTCATCTGTTTCCGTGGCCAACGGTTAACAAGCAGGGTAGCATGTGGCCTGCACAACGACCAACCGCCTTTACTTTCCCCAACTAAAGTCAGGTACCCATTAGAGTTGGGTAGACTCAGGTCTCAAGGGTGCCCTAAAAATCCCGAAACTCATAATCCCAGTCTTCACTTGGATTCGAACCCAGGATCTCAAGTTCGGAAGTCAAGCGCTTAACCACTCGATCACCGCGCCCAATATATTTTGTCATAAATGTGCAGACACATTTTTTTTTTACAATACCTCTACTGAAATCAAGTTTAATGGATGGTGGACGTTGATCTCGAATACTGCTCTAACGAAAAATCGTTAGAAATGTAACAGTTGATGTATATTGCTGAAAAAGAATTTCTAGCTCGTTGGCCAAATGGGTAAAACTCTAGTTAGACAGTTATACGTAAAGGACAAAAATTAAGTTAAATTCGGTTAGAGACGTAAATACATAAATACACCATCTGGGTAGCTAGCAGGGTGGGGGGGGGGATTAAAGACTCAAAAACACCCAGTGAAATTACCCCTCTCCCATTCGAGGGTGGAATTGAGTGACTGGAATTTTCTTTAATTTTGTTTATCATAGGTAAGATTTTAATGTTAAACTATCACTTCCCAAGTGCAGCTAAGGGAGGTTCTGAACTAAAAGTCGCTCTCCAGGGGGTTTGGAGGTTTAAAGGTTCTATTAAAACTTTTTTTTTCTGTTAAACAAAAATTAAATTAAATTTTAAAAAAGTTAAATCCTCCCCCCCCCCCCTTCAATATAAAACTAAAACAAACAAGTCCCCAAATTCTATGAGCGTAGCCAATAGGAATTTTGAGTTTAAGACCAGCCTCCAGAGAGTTTTGAGGTTGAAAACCCCCTCTTCAATATTAAACTAAAGCAAACTACAACCACAAAATTATATGATCGTAGCCAATAGAAGTTTTGAGCTAAAAAATAAAAAAAACCTCCGAAAACCAGATGGTTTTGAGTGTAAAACAAATGGCTTTGAAGATAAAACTCCCATTTTCGATAAAAATTTAAAGCAAATTAAAATAACTTTCAGGTCAGGAGATCGAGATATTATTGTATTTTGCAAGATTTATATTAGACCAACGTTGGATGGTCGTAGCAAAAATGAAACAGTTTATTAGTTTATTTTTGTGTGAACGTATTGGTATGTAAAATACATTTTGCTCTAAGTTTCAGAATGGTGTAGAATTCAAGTTTTAGCAGGTAAATAAAATCGATTTAACGTGATGCAAACTATAGGGCTACTTTATAAATTGTATAATATAATTGTAAATAATTGAATAATTTATTAACTAACAAATTGTAATGTTATCAAAAATAATGTCACTAACTTCCCTGAGTTTCTCTTTCTTCTTCACTTCTTTTTTCTAATCCCTCATTTTTGTCAACTTTCTCTGTTGCTCCTTTAAGTTCCTGTAACTTTGTCTCTCTTTCTCCATCTCTAAATTTTATTCTCAATCTGTCTTTTTGTAACTCTCTTTCTTTCGTTATTAAGCATTATGCAGTATGTTATAAAAAAAATAATTAAATGTGATACGGGGAACTACAGACCAATATCATTCACCAGGATCACATTTAAAATACTAGAACACATAATGAGTAGAAACATCACAAATCACTTACTTAAACATTATGTCCTCACTCCATACCAACAAGACTTTAGATAATATATATCACGTGAAACTCAACTAACAGGCTTAATATATGATTTTTATAAAGTGGTTAGATAAGCGTGAGTAAATAGAGGAACATAAAACTAAAATGCTATTTAACTTTAGTTAGCCCAAAAAATAGAATATGTATCCTTTGTTTGGGTTCCCTCAACTCAAGAAGCTAGAACAAATACAAAATAGAGCAGGGATATTTATAACAAACAAATATTCCAATTTGATTAGAGTAACACCATTAATAAAAATCACTAAACTTAGAGACACTTCAGGACAGAAGACTAAAAATTCTGTAGCTATAATAGACGAAACACTAAACCATAATTTCCTAATAGATAAAGACAGCCTAAAAAATATTCTAAACAAAAACACAAAGATAGAGGCACACTTCTTATTCCACGCGCTAGAACAAGTGCTAATTCTTCCCTAGTGCCCTTAGAGAATGGAATGGTCTGCCTGAATCAGCCAGGATAACCAACGACTTAATTAAACATGCATGGCTAATACAACGAAAAAAGAGTTTTTGTTTTGCTCGTTTGTTTACATACAAATAATAAAGTGTGGGATAAATATGTCAAGTTAGTCGACCATTTAGCATGAAATGATACATTTTATTAGACAGAGTACGTGTTTCATTTATATGTTTTACAGTCTTTCTCTTTACTGTTATTTAAGTAAAAGTGTGCTCCTTTGAAAGCAACTATTTAATATGGCCACGAAATGGCGAGCGTCTTATAGGAACAGACGAGGAATGCGAACGATCTTGTTTGGACTCTCCATGGTGTAAAGGGTACGAGAGTATTGCACCCAATTGTGTTCTGCTCAGTGAATTGAAGGAGGGTAGTGTGAGAAAAAACATTCCACTTTACGTCAAGAACTGTCAAGGTTAGTGCCATACCGAACAGTTAATTATGTGAAGAGTTCTTTTCTTGTCAGCATTGTCTAGCTCAGTTTACTGATATTATTATTGACCTTTGACCTATCCCTGGTCTGTTGGACCGTTGGATTGTTTGAACGTCTTTCTCCATTCCTCTCTGTCCTATGCCTTAGATAGAGCCTCTTTCAATAGCAGGCCCGTCCATTCTTTGATGTTGTCTGCCCATCGCTCTCTCTCTGCCTCGTCTTCTTTTTCCAGCTACTGTTTCTGGTACTGATATTGTTATGTGTAATTCAAAACAACAACGACACATATTTCAGATATATGCGCGATTGGACAAGAATACAAAAACCCTAATTGCTCTGAGTGTGATATTGGTTTCTACAAAGACAGCAAAGGAAATACTAACTGTACCAAGTGTCCTGTGAACAGAATAACATTGGGAAAAGGTTCAGTATCAAACTCTAGTTGTACAATAAGTAAGTATATTACAATGTTAATACAATTCCTTTTGGTTTCTTCTAAACAATAAAATATAATATTGTTTGTTTCGCATCTTAAGTACACCCGAATCAAGCTACAACCTAATTTCAAGTTGTTTTTATTTTATATGGAAACATCCATATATCTATCCTTTTTAAAGATTGAAAGTAAAAAATAAAGTTCTCCTTCCAGACCTTCTTGTATATAGGGCAGATGATGTAAAGTTCATCTGTTTTTGTGGCCTACAGTTAACGAGGTTGTCATGTAGCCAGCACAACGACCAACCGCCTTTACTTTCCCTAACTAATGTCAGGTACCCATTAGAGCTGGGTGGACTTAGAGGTGCCCAAGGATCTGGAAGTTAAAAATAACAGTCTTCACCAGGATTCGAACCATGGATCCCCGGTTCGGAAGCCAAGCGCTTTACTGCTCAGCCACTGCACCTCGAAAACCATCATACTATGAACTAGGATACTAAACCTCTTCTCATTACTTTTAAAATGTTTATATATTCTGCTATATTAGAACATTAATGAGCGCATATAACTATTTCCTGAGTTTTGAAAAATGTCAACTGTTTTTAATTACTTCCTTTAATTCTTGTAGTAGTTTCCTAGTTGATAGTATTCGCTGATGGAATTTCAAATAACATGTGGTGCCTCTTTTCACCTGACTCATTTTAAAAGTTACAGTCCAAAATAACAAGCTATAATACTTGGCACACAATCTTTGCAGACACCAGTTGGATTTCTTCTATGGATGTTTATAATTTTTCGAGAAATGAATAGACTTAGTTAAACATGCTGTTGCACAAGTTTCGTGGGATTAGCAAAAATAAAAATGGCAAAAGATAAAATGTGATGTTTAAAATAGTTACAAAATGACAGAAATATTCTTTGCAAACATATGAATTGAAGAACAAATAATTCATTGCAAACATATGAATTGAAGAACAAATAATTCATTACAAACATATGAATTGAAGAACAAATAATTCATTGCAAACATATGAATTGAAGAACAAATAATTCATTACAAATATATGGATTGAAGAACAAATAATTAATTACAAACATATGAATTGAAGAACAAATAATTCATTGCAAACATATGAATTGAAGAACAAATAATTCATTACAAACATATGAATTGAAGAACAAATAATTCATTACAAACATATGGATTGAAGAACAAATAATTCATTACAAACATATGAATTGAAGAACAAATAATTCATTACAAACATATGAATTGAAGAACAAATAATTCATTACAAACAGCAAGTTGTGAGAAAGGATTTTCTTCAATGGACAATGAGTTCTGCTATGCTTGCCCAAACGGAACCTATAAGGACTCCACTGGAAATAAGTCATGTTCAAAGTGTCCTATCAATAAAACAACATTAAACGTTGGAAGTACTGACATCAGAAATTGTTCTATCGGTAAGTTCGATGTATTTCTGTACATGCTGTAAATGAAGTGTTCTTTAACGTATTCACTTGAAATGTTTATACTAAAGTTTTGTCTACAGTAAAGGGTGAATGATGAGTGCAGTATTTCTTCAAATGGCCACTCCAATACAGTTACAACTAGGAAATTTAGTGACGTAAGCAGGCAAAGCTTTTGACCCTCTGTCGTTCTTTCGATATTGAACATTTCTTTTGTACGTAATTTATAAAGGTGTTTAATTAATCGGACATTTTTTTTTTGCAGGTCTTCGATTTTCGACGATTTTTAATTTTTTTTTAAAATGGTATATGACTTTCTAATATGAAATCCTTTAATGTGCATATAGAGATAAAATATATGTCAAGTATAAATTATTACATGAGAAGCGTTTGGACAATCTCAATTGTAAATAACACACAATGGAATGGTTGCTTGTTTGCGTTGCATCCCAGCGTTATATTGGTTTACGGTGCGACAGAAAGAGAAAGAGAAAGAGAAAGAGAGAGAGACTTGATTTAATTGTTACATTATTACTGTATTTTAACAACTGCACTTGTGTATAATACAGTAACTAGGTTTCTATAGCGTAAAAAAACCCCATAAAAACGAGGAAGGGCTTAAGAATCTTTAATTTAGTTAATACATACTTTAATTAATATATTGTTTCTACCCCTTGGTTCCAGCTATGTAGAGAGATACACTTCGAACAAAACATGACATTACATTATATTATCGTTGTAGAGTAATTTCACTAAGAAATACTTTTTTGTTTAATAAATTACAGTGAAACGTATTCACACGAAAAGGGTCGCATCACGAATCATCAACAACCAACAATGCTTATTTTATCAGTCTGTCTGTCTGTCTGTCTGTCTGTCTGCCTGCCTGCCTATCCACCTGTTTGTCTATCTATCTATCTATTGTTTTATTATTATTATTATTATTATAGCTTTTATATAGCGCTACTTTCATGCTTATAGCATGCTAAGGGCGCTTTCTTCTGTATTGAGCTCTAGTTCAAGTATTAAAATTGATTAATCGTAAGTTATTCCTATCTTGTATTCAATACATTTTAAAGCTGCTTATCTTATATTTTTAAGTATTATACCAAAAATTATTTAACAAAAATATTAACAGGTTTAATCTTTCATTCTTACTATAATACAATAGCACTCTGTGGATCTGGGTTTTATACAACCGACAACATTACCTGCTTGAATTGTGCAAAAGGTACTTACAAAACTGGTCCTGGAAATCATCAATGTTTACCTTGTCCAGCACATAAAACTACATTACTTGTTGGAAGCACAGACAGTAGAAATTGTTCTATAAGTAAGTTTATATATATAGAAAAATGTTATATATATTGTTAAGTATTTCTGAATCTTCTGGCTAAATGTACTAGTAGGCACACAAATAAAAACACTGCAAAGAACATGACGACTAAACTTTCAGTTTCATATAACTTTAATAACTATTAACTCTAACAATTCGTCACTGTAACATGTAACGTAGAAGACTGTACAATATCTGTCAGTTTACAGTTAGCTATATTTCGTTGCAATTCACCTCATCACTTCGTTGCAATTCATCTCTTCTCAACTTGCATCGAGCCGTATTCCACATAACAGACCAACGACACACTTCCCAGTGTCGCTCCAGGTCTCCCAAAGCTGATCCAAGTCGTACTCAAGTCTACCGAATCAGAGCCGCACACGTCTTACATCGTCTCTATCGACTGTAACGGCTCACTCACGACTGACTTTTGCATTAACTCTTCGGCTTATATAAAGTCCCTAATCACTCCTTCAAAGTTGCACTAACACTGCTAGTATCTTCTGGAATAACACGCGAGGAAACGTCACATCCTGTCTTTATTTATACATGTAGATTCCAGAGAATACCCGCTGCAGTTCATCAAGCGGGGTCACACGTATCTGTCAGTGTTCATTAGTAACTGTCCCCTTTCTTAGATCTGTTTGTCCCCTGGAACAACACGTGAGGACACGTCACATCCTGTCTTTGTTTATACGCGTAGATTCCAGAGAACACTCGCTGCTGTGTCATCTCGCCGGGGTCACACGTTGACCTCTATATATCACCATTTATTTGTAACAATATTTACAGTTATATTGAAAATATAAATTGGAAAAAAAAGTTGGCTTTCAGTTGACTTGAAATTGACTTTAGAGGCATATTTGTATTGTATTTTCTCTCCTTCGTTTAATGCAGCGAAATAGCATCCCTTAGCGCAAAGAAGTTTCATTAACCAGGGCCAACGACTATTAGGGCCCATAGCCTGTGGTGTAGCAAAATTGCGTAAAAAGGGGTCCATTGCGCTTGGGATGATGAATCATGATCTATTAAGGGGCCATATAAGCACACGGGGTGGCAGTGGCATTTCCAAAATGATTCATTGCATTTTTGTTAATTAAATCGATTTTAAAATGTCAATGTGAAAGTTACAATTAATCAAAAAGAAATTATATGACTCAGAACCGCTAGGATTCATTTGTTGTTGTTGTTTTTTTCCTTTGAGTGAGAATTTTTTAAAAAAAGTATTCTTTTTTTCCTATTTCTTGTTGAATAACAATGCTCTTCTCTTAGTACTTTTAAAAGCTTTATACTTGCAAACATTGTAGGACACATTCTCATTACTAAGGTTTCATAATTGCATACTATAAGTTAAAGAAAAAAACACTATTTCCCATATCAAACAGTACATTGTGAAAAAGGATTTTTTTCAAAGGATAATAAGTTCTGCTCTATTTGCCCAAATGCAACCTATAAAAATTTTACTGGAAATCAGCCATGTTTAATGTGTCCTGTGAATAAAACAACAACAAATGTTGGAAGTATAGACATCAGGAATTGCTCGCTCGGTAAGTTTGATCTATTTCTTTACATGTTGTAAGACAATTTTTTAAAAATGTATGTACTTGAACTGTTGACAATAAATAGTTGTCTACTATTACAAAGACGCAGGGTTGAGGGCAGTATTTCTTCACATGGCCGCTCTAATACTATTGCGACAGGCAAACTAGTTGCTTTTTTGTGTTGGCCTCAGAAGTATGAGATCTGGTTTTAAAAAGTAACTTTTTTTCCACTTTGATTTAGTGACATTTGCAGACGACACTTTTGACCCGTGGTGGTCTTTAAATTTAAGTTTTCCTAACGTCGTTTGCTTTTTCTTTGGAGTTCTAGATCAGGGCAAGCTTTTTAAAATTTGGACGCAAGGCTTACTTTGACGATATTGATGTGATGATGTCTTGATGGTACAATGAGATTGTGTTGATTAGACAACGCGTTTCTTATAATGTAATTTAGTATAGGTTTCTACTTCTAAACAAATACACTTTTCAACTCAAACAATATCGTGATGCCGGAGATTCAAATGTTAGCTATTAATTCAAACAAAGAAGATTCTTTACTAATGAAAACAAAGGTTTAATTCTTGAACTAGGAATCACTTTACTAAAATACACTATGTACAATACAATTTTATTTAAACAAATTTACTGTTGTCGTAAAGCTTCCAACTTAATTTTGCCTGCTTCTTGGTAGTGATGGCGGCTGTTTAGACTAATGCCAATTAAAATAGTATTGGCAATGCAATTATTTTGAATAGCAAAAACTTGGTACTGGTGCTTTTTTACCTTAATCCACACGGCATTGGGTCATGAGGAAAGTGTAATCTTATTTCGTTGCTTTCTTTTTATAGTCTTACTAACCAAAAATGAACCGCGGCCTGCGGCCTTAGCTATGGTATTACTGACTTACTGGATTGAATTGATATCTTTGCTAAACATTTTTTTTTTTCGCGACGAAAATTAAAGTAGAGTATTAAAATGAGTTAACCCATTCACCCTACAACTTAATATGAAAATACTGTGAAAACGGTTTAACCCGATTTGTTAATAGGTTTCTTTCTTTAATAGAGATAAAATTAGTTACTTTTTGTCTGTTTTTATGGCCTTATTGGAGGGACATCAAAGATATAATTCGGTCCAAGGGAACATTTATGCCTAGTTTTATCAAGATTTGTCAACGTTTTGATTTTATTCGGGACATACGTACATACATACGCCTTACTTTCTGCTAGATATAGATGACTTTTCTCGATTTTTAATTTTAACTCATTATTATAACTTACTTACATTTAATGACCTGCTTAATTGTTCACACGAATATCTGTTCAACTTCTTCCGAACTTTTTGGTCATATATTCAGACAATATACCTGACCTATATTTCTGACACTTCTCTTCTAGCCAACTTGTAATTTAGAGCGTTGCTGCATGTCTTTTTCTTACTAGATTGCCCGTCATTTTGCGTCAAAAATAACCCGTGTAGAAATACAGTTAGCAGTAAATGTGTGTGCCAGAATGGATATTATGGACCAGAGTGTTCAAAGCGTGAGTAATGTTATCTTTTAAGAGATTAATGTAAGTCTCGGGCAAAAAGGGATGTATATAATGTTGCGTTTCGCAGGTCTTACAACTTCTCAGGTGACTAATTAAGACAATTCTCGATATACTTAGGCGGTTATAGGTTGGGTATCTGCAATCACTATACGGTGTAGCACTTTTATTTTTTTTTATTTCTGTTGTTTACGCCCTAGGCAAACCTTTTGAAAGTGTCGTGTAGTGTTGTACCAACCGGCGCCTTCGTCATAGAAAGCCTTAGCTCTGACCAGATCGCGGCCTACGTCATCACTCGTCAGAGGCCAAGGTTATGCGTCAGTGATTATGCGTGCATGCGAAACCACTCTGTTTCTGTGTAGAGTACATATAGACAGAAAGATTTCTTTTAAAACAAATAGAATCTTCATCTAAATATAATTTAGACTTTTCAAAACATTCATCATGGATTAAAACTCTAGATCTACAATGGTGAACAAATGTCTCATTTTGTAAAGGATCTAGATCATGGGCGTAGCCAGGAGGGGTTCTTGGGGTTCAAACCCCCCCCCCTGGCTACGCATGCCCCCTTCGGAGGGGGGATCGGAATTAAGTAATTGATTTTTTGCTTTGATTTTGTATATTTTGGGTGACATTTTAATACTATGCCATCACATGCCCCAGCGCAGCCAAGGGGTTTTGAGTTCAAAATCACCTACCAGGGGGGTTTGAGTTTAAAACCTCTTATCAAGGTTTTTTTGCAGTTAAATCCCTCTCTTCTAATAACAAAACAAAACAAAAAAAAAAGGAAACGACTGTCCCCAAATTCCAAGAGCCACAGTCTCAGGAAGATTTTGATTTTATAACTCCCCCTAGTCAATATAAATAAAGCAAAGTACACACTCTAAATTCTATGAGCGTAGCCTAAGGGTATTGAGTTGAGCCCCCCTCCCCCCCCCCCCTCTTCAGTGGTGTTTGAAGCTAAAAATACCTTTTCAATATAAAAAAAAAATCCAAGTACGCACTCAAACTGTTAGGAGCGTAGGTAAATGGGTTTCGAGCTCAGTTTTGAGTTTAAACCCCTTTTAGCGGGGTTTGAACGTAAAAAATACTTCTTTAATATTAAAAACAAAGCAAATTATACACTCAAAATTCTGAGTGTAGTCAAAGGGGTTTTGAGTTTAAACCCCCTTTCAGCGGGCTTCGATGCTAAAAAAATACCTCTTTAATATAAAAAAGCAAATGACACACAAAAATTATTTGAGCGTAGCCAAGCCATAGGGGCTCCATTAATAAAGTGCTTTGAAAAGGCATCTGCCGAAATTGAAAAACACTAAATGTGGCTCAACAAAGATGGCTAAGATAGATTTTAGGAGTCAGTTATAGAGATCGTGTCTAAATCAAGGACATCCTATGCCGAATAGGGAGTCGACCCCTTAGTAAGGTTGTGACAGAGCGTCGCATGAGGTTTGCGGGACATGTTCTCCGACAAAATGAACTACGAATACTTAAGGGTTGCGATGACATCCTAGCGCTCCCCCCAGATCCCATTGCTATGAATTGCGGGAAGTATAATTTTTTCAATTACTCCAGGAAGAAACATAGTAGGGCATAATAAACATCTTTCGAAAGAATATAGGGTCAGAATGTAATAAAGATCATGTACACACACACACATGCTGTTAATGCTATTAATTTTTTTCTTCTCGGGGGGGGGGGGTGGAGAAAAAAATCCCCCCCAAACACCCCTGAAAAAATATCCTGGCTACGCCCATGATCTAGATCTAGCAGATGCTTTCCGATTACCAAAAGATGATGAATGATGTCTTAGAAAGAAAAAATGGGGTCACGGAGGTCACGCACCAACGTACTTGGAACTTTAAGGCCAGCAAAAGCGAACAAGAGCTCGCTCTGGCGAAAAAAAGGGGGGGGGGGGTCAAACTATGGTTAAACGTGTGTTTAGTTTGATCTTCCATTCCAGTGTCACGGACACTCCGGACTCGGGGACTAGAGTCGCCGGGGCCCCTCGATATTCCTTTATTCTACGGGCTGACCATGCAGGACACGACGTTTATTCATCGGCTCCTAAAGAAACGTCGCTTGGACGTTGTGGGAGCTGTTTTCCACCCCCGCAATGGGGGGATTCTCTCCACGGGAGTTTTGTTACCCTTTGGCCTAATCGTCCCCTCTCACGAGCGTTTCCCACCGGGCGTTTGTGAGGTAGGGTAGCTTGTCCGGGCTTACTGCAAACCAGAACCAGGTAGAGCTTTTATGTTTGTTTTGCCTCCATCAGCAGGCCTTAGATTTGGTCGACCTGCGGATCTTCTATTAGATCACCATACAGAATGTCTTGTGGGAGTCGACTTTGTGACATTCTGTGAACATACTTATACTTGCGCCTAGAACAACAAAGCCATTTTCACGATCCAAATCGCAACATTTAAATTAACCAAAGACAAGATTTATTTGCGCTTTTAACCAAAAATGCCTTTAAAACTGTAATTTGAACTACTAAAGTACACAAATGTACTTCATTCCGCTTTTTGAAAAATTCGAAACAAGCTTTCTTTCAATTTTTTTACCTATTTTTATTGCTATACAGATCTAGATCTATACCTAAATCTAATCTAATCTCTAGAACTAATTTTTAAATAATATCTTTGCTAGGACAAATTAATACAAATGCTTCTTCTTCCATAGAGCTATTGGAGCATGGAATGAGTTGCCTGAGTCAGCCAGTGACTTGGGAGAACTTAAGTCATTAATTAACATGCTTGACTAGATTGACCTTATGACCGTAAAAATAAAGAAGATAAATTGAAACTTAAAAAAAGACCACATGTGTATATATAATTTTAGTTATATATAATATATGTATCATACTTAGCGTTTCAGGAAATTCAATACATCGTGAAATCCTACAAATTATTTCAGATAATTTGTGTCATTACTTACATTGGAAATTTCATAATAAGAACTATATTGCATTGATGAGGTTTTATTTAATATTTACTATTAGTGGAAGTAGTCTCACTGTAGAGAACACTGTATTCTCATAAATCGCATTAATTAAAATCTTTCTACTTAGGTTGTAGTCCAGGATGTTTAAACGATTCTTGCAACATAATGAACGGTATATGTCTTTGTAAGGAAGGATATTACGGTGCCAAGTGCTTGCAAAGTAAGTTTGTATTGAAAAGGTCATTTAATGTTGATTTACATTTTAGCTTTGTATCTTCAAAGGTTGAGTTTGAGCAAAGATCTGAACATGGTCCAGGTCATTGCGATAGAAATAATGTAAACTCCCTTACCAAGCAAGACATTAGTATTGAAGTGAATGATTTGGATGAAATATGAAAACAAAAATCCTAAATGTACATTTGCATATCAGAAAGAAACTGTTGTTTTACTCGAATAATCTCTACAACATATGATAGGCGATATGAAAAGAGATTTTGTTGACTGTGTGTTTGAAATAATGATATGAATGAAAAAAGTTCTTGTCAGATAAAAAGAACACAAAAAAACTCTCTTTTTCTGGCTCTTTTTAAATATTCCAATATATGGCACAACTAACTCCACACTTTGACAGCTTTAGTTCCGTTGCGTGATCGTGTATTGCACCTAATAAGTTTAAAGACAAAACCTTTACATTTGGAAACACAAAACGACTATAAAACCGTTTTATTAGAAACCGTTCTACCTGACACTAACTCGTCCTGAACTAACGTGCCAGACTGTCTTAAATTACTGACCAGACAGTCTTAACTTACTGACCAGACTTTCTTAACTCAATGTATCACACTATTGACTCGCTGTAACAAACTGTCTTAACTAGGTAAGCTCCGAATAGTAGCTTCTCTGCCTCTGTAAAATACTCGGTCATTTTTTTACTATCTTTCCATATTCGGCTCCGGCCTAATATCACTACTTACTTACTGCCCCAGTGCAGCCAACTTAAGAAAACTACAGTCACCAAATTTCATGAGCGTAGCCAAAAGAGGTTTTGTGGTTTCCCTTCCACCCTCCAATATAAAAACTAAAGCATTTTACCATTGGCTACCTGTCGCTGAACTCTACTGAATTTTTTTTAGCGGAAGAGTTGCGGGCTAATTGCACTGTAGATATCTCAGAATATGCATTTTTAAAGCTTAAAATAACTAAACCCGGGACCACACTGGGGGAGCTCACAGCGCTCCCCCGGACTCCCTAGCTGCCCTTTGGCGGTGTGTACTGTCTTTCCACTAATTATAGGAAGAGAGTATTCTAAGGCTTGAAAAAACGTTGGAAAGCATGAAAGATCATAATGTAATGAAGATTAATTACATATATATTAGGGGTGCACCGGATAGTACTTTTTGATATCCGGCCGGAGCCGGATATGACCGGATAGTCAAATTTGATATTCGGCCGGTGCCGGAGCCGGAGCCGAATACCTAAGTGTTTTGTAAATAGCTTGTATTGCTGAGCATTTTACGAAACTGTTAAATAACATACCTATATTTGTTGGTATTATTTTTTTCCTTTTATATACCTTATTGTTTTAAACTCTTTTGCTGATTGATTTATTAAAGATTAACAGTATTTATAAACATAAATTAATCTGTGTAGCATGAGCGTGTCTGTGTGTATGTACGAGGCCACCAACTATAAAGGCTGTGTGTTGTAGAGTCAATGTAAAATATGTTAGTATATATTTAACTAGTTACTAATGTAAATCTCTCATCTGGCTTGTATGGTGGTTGGATGTATGTGTTCAATAATTTCTGACCAACAACTGGTCATTAGACTTGTAATTTTAAGTCCAAAGACTGCTTCTGGTTCTGGCTTCAAGGGCTTAATACTGATAGCTGTTAGTTAATAGTTGGAATCTGAAGCGTAGTAGGTCATATATTTATTAATCCATTTGCGGCAAACGATATTTTATTAACAGCAGGAACATCTATTATACCTACTCATAGCCTGAGCTTTAAATGTTGCGAAGCATAGATTTAATTGTAGTCTGTAGGCCTATTATTGTTATCAATGTTTAGATCTACTATTATATAGATCTAAGAGAATTAGGAAAACCAACTATAAAAGAAACAAAATCACCCACACCCTCCCTACCAAAAAAAAACAACATAAATAGACTTTGTGTTCGACTGATCGTAACAACCTGGTCAGATAGACGTAATGAGCCTACACATGTAGTCCTAGTGTAGTGTGTATAGTTGATGGTGTTGACCTTCACGCGTTTTTTTTCCTTGGGCATACGCAATAGTGTTTAGTGTGCAGGCGAAAAAAGATAACACATTGGCATGATCAGTCAAGCATATAGATAAATTATCTCTGTACCTTAGTTACAGAGGTCAAGTGTTTCTTAACATTCCAGCATATTTTTCTTTGTTTGCTAGATCTAATTGTGGTGCTTTAGATCAATTTATTTTCTGCGATGTTAAATTTAACTGTAAGGGTTTCCTTTATATATTAAGTCAATAGAATTAAACAATGAAATTAGTTTTCTTTCTGAAGGTTTTAATACAAGGGGAAAAATACATACACGCACACATGTACATATTTGTTTTATTTTATTGTGCAACGAACGTGTGTTCAGCGCCCTAAATGACATTTCTCTCCAAGTAAATAAACTTAGTGTCACCATCTAGTGACCTCTAGAGACAGTCTCAATATGTCTTAACAATTTGCGTTAATCCATTCTGGCTTAAGAATGGTCAATGTCTATATTCTCTATCAATACATTGTCATGGATTAAACAAATAAGAAGTTGGGGGTGTTGAGTCTCTTGAGCCCTCCCTTTAAAGATACCCTTGGTCAGTGTATGTTTGGCTTGTAGTCCTGACTTATACGTGAGACTTAACTCAAAGTAAACAAACTTATTACCCGTCCAATAGTATAAAAGGTGTGGTTTGTGGTCCAGACCCTTGATTGACAACCTATCTCATAATAAACTAACTCATACCAAATTAACCTTATAGAGATTTGGTTTGTAGACCCGCCTCTAATAAAAATTATAATCCAAGTAAACAAACTCAGTTCCCTCATAAGATGTGACCTCTAGACAGTGTCGACACGTTGACATCTGGCTTAATGTGGTCAGCTGCCTATTTGTGAACTCAATGTTATGGACTAAACAAACAAAAGGAGGTGGGGGTAGCTCATCTCTACCTCTGGAAAAATACCCGCACATCTAGACAGATTATCAGCGTGACGTAGTTAAGGAATATGACATGTTTACTAGACCACTCAAAGGTCAAGACAAGCTAGTGTGCCAGACATCGCTGCTACGTATGTAATACGAATTTATAATGTAAAGTCTAGTCCCCCCCCCCAATAACAAACCTAGTTCCCTCGTGTGACCTCTAGAGAGTGCTTACGTCCATCGTATCTGACTTGGGGTCACCTGTCAATCAATGAACTCAATGTGATGGGCTAAACAAATAAAAGGGGGAGGGAGTTGTTCATCTAGAAATATACCTGGTTACCTTAGAGGTGTGGCTCTTGTAGTCCAGCCCCCCCCCCCAATAAAGATTAACTACTAAGTAAACAAACTCAGTTCCCTCGAAAGGTGTGACCACTAGAGAGTGTCTATACGCTGACATTAAACCTACGTCCATCGTATTTAACTTGTGGTTACCTGCCTATAAAAAACTCAATGTGATGGACTAAACAACTAAAAGGGGGTGGGAGTTGTTCATCTCTACCTCTGGAGATATACCCGCACAGCTAGACAGACGTCTGGTCAGCATGACGTAGTCAAGGAATGTAACATTTTAACATGTTAACTAACTTACTCAAAGGTCAAGACAAATTGAAAAAAGTGCCAGCCGTTGCATATCTGTATGTAAAGCGCATTTATGATGTAAAGTTTCATCTCTATTTATATTAAGTTATTAACATGCCTTGTCTTTATAATAAACGATGTTTGGTGCATATTTATAATGGCTCTATTTTTAAGCACATTATTTTGTTTTCATATAAAAATTAATACATTCTATAACAGACAGTAATGGAACGAGGTCCACTTTATGCATATTAAATAGGTGTATTTTTACTATCCGGTTTACTATCCGGTAGTGATATCCGACCGGAGCCGGATAGCACCGGATAGTAAAAAATGCCGGATATTCGCCAGAAGCCGGAGCCGGAGGGACTATCCGGTGCACCCCTAATATATATATATATATATATATATATATATATATATATATATATAAATTGCGGAGTAGGGTAAAAATCAAACCCCCAACACCAAAAATATATGACCTGCCATTTGTGGGCCGGTTTATATGGTAATGCCCGGGCCGATTTTTATATCCAGTCCGCCCCTGCTACCCACATAAGAGAAGGAAAACTGAATTCAAACAACTGCTGCCTCGCAGCTATATCCAATCATGGGAAAGAGCTTCGGGAATTAACTCTTAGGAAAATTCAGGAGGGGGCTAGCCTTATGCAGTTTGTAGCACTCAGCACTTAGTGCTACACCCTGGCACAGCCTTCGTCTTGCCTCCGCTTTGGATGGCTGCGTAGAAATGGGGAAACAATATGTGTGGGTGACATCGATCAAACCACAACTAATTTCCACACTTTCATGTCATTTCCAAGAGATGATCCATAATCGCTGCGAAGCTAAAGGAGGCCATAGTGACTAATTTTGATTGCTGGAATCCTTATTTGGAGCGTTTAAAAAAGCATTATAACACACGTATAACCCAGGTTTCTGAGTCTTACAAAACTTTTGGTTAAAACCGATAATTCATGATATATATCAATTTATTAAAAAAATATGATTAAAAAAGTATTTCTATATTGACCAGCTTCATAATGCATGGTCTAAAAGGATTTGAACCAGTTTCCTTGTTGATATACATATATTTATTTTTATTCCTAATGTACAGCTGGCAGTTTGACCCAGGATAACAAATGGGACAGCCATTATGTGAAAGAAAACTGCTCGGAACAAGTATGTCTATGTTCCCAGGGCTGGTTTGGTCAATCCTGTCAATATAGTGAGTTCTTGATTCTTAAGTTCTTTGTTTATTGTTATATTATATATGTATACATATTTGTGGGTGTGAAAGCTATCGCTAAATTATTGACACAATTTGAAGTCTTAAGGATTGGATTTTTAAAATATCAATTATTGAAGGTTCGCCGACAAAATAGTGCCGAAATAATAGCGCATATAAAATAGCACGGCCGAAATAGCGCCGATAAAATAGCGCGGAAAAATATTTTAAAATCGTTTTGAAAGAAATACACTAGATATTGTAAAAACATGAATAGAGCCAACATTTTTCTATTTAATATTATTATTAATTTTTTGTCCTAGAAATCTTAAAATATAAATATGCAAACATTATGCAAGAATTATAATAAGCTAAATTAATCAATTCAAAATCTATCATTCATTTAAATTCCAGAAAAGGCACTTAAAAAAAAAAAAAAAAAGCAAAGATACTTCCATACTTGTCAGATTTACACACCGTTTAAGAATTTACAGCTGCTGATTTTTGCCATGGAAAAAATGTACCATAACGTGAGGAGGGTGGGGGTTTATATTTTTTTCTCATGAAGAGCGTGCTAGGGACGTTGCTTTGGGCCTACAATCCAATTTGACATTCCTGAGCTTTAATATCAATCGATGGTGTTAGACAAAGACAGACAGGAAAATATAATTTAATGATTGAATTAGTCAGTCTATAATGAAACAAACATTTGGCGAGATAAGAAATGTGATCGCCATCTAAACTAATCCTGACAAACCTAAGTTTGCCAATGTAGCTGCAAGAGACGCCCCTGGTTCGATCAAAGAGTGATGCCGCTGATGAACAATTTTTCTGATTATACTATAAGACACATGTACATCATTATATACTTAACGGTAACACTAGCACACATGTACATCATCATATACCTAACCCTAGCACACATGTACATCATCATATACCTAACCCTAACACACATGTACATCATCATATACCTAACCCTAACACACATGTTCATCATCATATACATAACCCTAAAACGTGGTCACCACATTTTAGCAAGTTATGCACTTTAAATACAGGTGAAAAAACAACAGAATGAAATCAAATGTTGAAGTAATCTATTTCTCTGCTAATATGACCTACGTTTAGATCTATTTTTATTGAAGAAGATTGAGACCTCAATAAAAATGCTGCCCACTTATTAAATCCAGTTTTTTATAATACATGTCATTAAATCCTTATTTTTGTTCTTGCGAAATTTCGCGCTACTTTGTCGGCACTATTTTGTCCACGCTATTTTGTCGGCCTATTTGGTCCGCGCTTTTTTAGTAGCGTCAAATTTATTAAAAATTAAATTCTTTTATTTTATCACCAGCAGTTAAATATGCAGAATTATGCAGAATTAGTAAACCAAAGATGAAATTGACTTAAAAAAAACAACATAATTTAAGTTAAATTTCACAATCATCTTCACTACCTCGAATCATATAAGTGGATGGCTACCTCGTCTTGTGGCATGCACTCTGGGATGGTCCGCTAATTCGATGGGCCCGGAATTCAAACCCTGCTCGCCAGTATCCCCCGACATTTTGGGCTAAAATGTGATAATCCCTCAAAGAAGCACCCCAAAATCACATAAAACTGATCCAGTAAAAAGGAACCCGAAACATTGGTTAAAGAATAGAAAACCTATCTAATGTGTGCCTAGCCTGTATATTTTTCTCTATGTGAAATAAGCTATATCTTTGCTGTTGGATTAAAAGTGAAGTATCGTGTCAGCAACCCAGTTCTGTAATTTGTATTGGGCGTTACTATAACCACAATTTTTTTTTCTCAAATTGTTTAAAACATATCTTGTTATATAATGGTTTTAGTAGATATTGTAATTACAATTATAAAACTGTTAAACAGCTTATTGTTTAATTATTACGACTATATGTCCTACGCTATTTAGTAGGATATATTTCGGCTACCAAGATTATTTTTTTTTAATCAAGCTATTTCCAACACTTAAGGCTACTAATCAAGATTGAAAAGAGACAATGTTACAAAATTGTGCATATAAAATCTACCTAAATCTATCTATTTTATTATCGAATATTTATCAAAAGTTTTTCATCTTAATACAGACTGTCTGCTAAAAGTTGTTCTACTTCATACAGGTTGTCTGTCAAAAGTTTTTCATCTTAATACAGGTTGTCTGCCAAAAGGTTTTCATGTTAATACAGGTTTTCTGCCAAAAGGTTTTCATATTAATACATGTTGTCTGCCAACATTTTTCATCTCAATACAGTTTGTCTGCCAAAAGTTTTTCATCTTAATACAGGTTGTCTACCAAAATATTTCCTCTTCATAATAATAATAATCTTTATTATCCGTAATGAAATTTGTCTTACAATTTGTGCATTACACCAAACAAGAAACATTATAACTATATAGGTCATATAGGTTGTCTACCAGAATTTTCATCTTAATAAAGGTTATCTACCAAACGTCTTTGTTATCTATAAAAGCGAAGAATCATTTACATAACTACGTCTTTCCTGACAGGAGATCTGGGTGTGGAAGCCATTATGGACGATGAAGTTCTGAATGACAACAATGACAGCACTTGTGTGAAACAAAACAATGTTACAATAGATTGGCAGCTAGAGATACAAGTTGTCACGTGGGTTAGACTGGTCTTCACGAGCAATGGTTAGCAATTTGCTTATTACTAAAAATAATAATAATAATAAAAAAGTTTCTTCGAAGAATTCAAATTAAATTTGCTCTTTCAGACCTAGCGATCTATAGGGCAGTTTATTTTAATGTCATATAATTCTTTGTCCAACGGATATCGAGCAGGTAGTCACGTGGCCAGCACAACGGCCAACAGCCTATACGTTTGCACATGTGGCCAGCACAACGGCCAACAGCCTATAAGTTTGTACATGTGGCCAGCACAACGGCCAACAGCCTATACGTTTGCACATCGCCTTCTAATTCTAGATCTAAATGCTTATCATTGGAATACTAAAAGGTGTACTAGATCTGTACACTCGCTGTAACCAAGATTCTCTATCTGGTAGAAAGGGGAAATGAGGCGGGGGGGGGAGGTTTTTAAATCTATTATTCAATAATTTTTTAGAGAAAAACGATCGCTAAATAAGTTGCATAAAGAAGTTATTGTCTTTTTTCAGCGGCCCCCGAAAGGGGAAAAGACTATTAGTTTTGTGTGAAATGTCTACCCGTCTGTCTACCCGTCTGTCCCGTTTAGATCTTGTAAACTAAAAAATTAGTCCATTCAAAGTTCTGATGCAACTACTGAATTATAGAACACTTAACATTTTTTTTAGGAATTAGAGATTGACCATTTACAAAGCAATTAGATAATTAGATATTCATTAAAAGACATAAGTTAGGCCAGGTTCACATTTAACTTCGCATTCACTTTCCCCTATCGTATGGTCTGCTGGACCGCTGGGGCACCACAAAAGATCTCCCAACCTTCTTTATCCATACTTCTCAGTCATTAGTTTTGATCGAATTTAATTCTGATGTTCTTTCTGAAAATATTGATACCTGCCTTTTTACCTGCCTGGGTGGACCACTTCGGGGGTCGATTTTGAGTTTGTGTTTCCACACAAACTGTCTTTGTAACCTTGTTTTTAAATAATTTTAATGTTTATCTTGCTTATATTTTGCTTATTTATATTTGCTGCTATGTTTCTATATAGATGACATATCAGACGTAGAAGCACTTTATTTTGAAGATCAAATTTCCGAGCCTTATGAAACATGTGACCACCATAGATTAAAGTTTCACAAAACAAGAAACACTGCGATCGATTTCCATTGTGAAAGCTCTTTATTTATTCGCTCATTGAAAGTGTCTTGGCAAAGTGACAGACTTCTCTGTTCTGTCTATGTCAGTGGAGGTAAACTGAGGCTAAGATATATATATATATATATATATATATATATATATATATATATATATATATATATATATATATATATATATATATATATATATATATATATATATATATATATATACCGTTAAAATCATGTATATATGTAGCAAAATAAGTTTTTATGCGGTAGAAGTTAATTTGTTGTTACGTTATTACTAACGCTAAATGGACTATTTATATTTGTAATATAATACTACAACCTATTTAGACAAATCGAACCAATGTGTTATTTCGCTGTTTGAAAAATATTTTAAAAAGATATTACTTTAAAATTATATTAAATATATCAACGCCCTAAAGCAGGGGTTCTCAACCTGTGGGTCGCGACCCCCTTAGGGGTCGATTGACCATTTGTAAGGGGTCGCGTAAGACCATCGAAAATATGGATTGTTATTGTCTACTCTTCTAATGCTGTATGTCTGTGTCGGGGGGGGGGGGTTGCGGCAGAGTGGGGGATTGTAAGAGGGGTCGCCGAGCTTAAAAGGTTGAGAACCGCTGCCCTAAAGTAAGACTATACAGTTTTGCATTTGAACAGTCTTTATTTCGTTTTGCAAATTGGACAGTATTGGCTATGGATTTTTTTTTATTTTAACATGTTACATTATTTTTGAGCCATGAGTTGCCAAGTTCTTTGAGTTGATTGTACGTGTGGTTCAGTGGAAAAAGAACCTTAATCTTGCAAAGATCTGATGTTTTTTTTTTTTCGGAAACCGAAGGTTCAATTTTTAAATATATAATTTAATTGGCATCTATAAAAGATTATTATGTTCTATATCATTTAAAAGTGTTGAGTCATTTCTTTCCATTCGATTGGTAGTTCTTAACTTTCTTCTTTTACTTCGTATGGGCATGAAATAATTGTCATTTCCTGTGTGACTTTACAATAATACACTTTTGATATTGATACTAGAGTATAGCAGAGATATAGTTCTAAAAATTGATATTTTACCATGTAGCGACTCATAGTTATGTTGTGACAATGATCGAAAGGTCGATCTTTGCAGATCTCTAGAGGTGCAACGATTTATAGTCTCTCTCATTTTCAACTTGTTTGTCGCAATGAATAGATGACTTCTTCAATTGTATTGTATTTGTACAATACTTCTTCTATAGTTATTACAAAGTTGACATCAACTCTGTCTGTCTGGTAAAAAGTTTGTACACGTGATTTCTGCAACACAAGCAAGCTGAAATGTTGCACATTTGTTTCTTTTACCTGACAACACAAGAATCAATAAAAACAAAAAGTACCGATTAGTAAATTAACTATTGGTAATTAATTATTTTTGTTTGATGTTTCAAACAAGGGAAATAGTTTCTACTAGGCTGAAGTGGTGGAATAAGCTAAGTAAGTCCCCTTTTTGACATCACCGTCTGAGTCTTAGTGAACACAACATGATAACTAGGACGAGACTAGAGAACTCATAGGTAACTGAGAAGGCTTTAGGAATGAGTTCAAATTCAGGTTGTCCCCCCATTTCTTTTTCTATTTTTACTATTACTTTTTTCTTGTTAGTTTAGATATAGTACACATTTAATTTAATGACTGGTCCAAACTAATGCATACAAGTAAGTTCATTATAAGCTTTGTTAATTTCAAAAGTATGTTTATATCTTTTTTCTTGTTTTTCCCTTGAAGTCTTTTAAATGTTAGATTGTTGAGATAATAAATAGTTTCATCGTTGTGCTCAATAACTTTTTTTTTCTTCTTCCAACCATTATTTTTTTCGCTTAAAAATAATGTACATTTCTAAAACTATAACAAACAATTGAACAGCACGCAATGTAGCTCCTGGGTCGAGAAAAGTGAAATGGCGTGTTCCAACGAAAAGACCAATACCTATAGACACACTAACAGACGGTAACTATGGAAACAATGGCTGCCTAGCAATGAACTCTAGCGTAACATTAGAATTTTCTTTCTGGAAAAACGTTTACTCTTCTGAAGTCCGATTTTTTACAGGTAAATTGTTTAGCCTTTTTTAAAAAAAAGATAGCTGCCTTTTATACATTGTTTTTTTTCGCTACTAAAAATTAGTATTGGCAATTGGATTTGTTAGAAAGACTTACTGTTTGTTTTGGCTAGAAAGTAAAAAAAGTTCCCCTTTCAGACCTTGCGATCTATAAAGCAGATGATGTTAAGTTAATCTGTTACTTTGGCCAATGTGACCAGCAAAACAACCAACCGCCCTTACTTTTCCCAGCTTAAGTCAGGTACCTATTAGAGTTTGATGGAGTCAGGGCGGCATAAAAATCTCAAAATTCAAGTTTTTATCGAGATTTGACCCAGGACCCAAGGTTCAGAAGCCAAGCGCTTAACCACTTGGCCGCCGCGCCCCTTGTGTTTTAGCTAAGTGCTTGGTCTGTTTCTTTCTATGCTATGGTTATCAGATATGAGTGTAGAAAAAAAAGTCTTTTGAAGTTGTTGAAAGGAGAACACACACAAATCAGCTTGATAATCTGCCTTGGCAAGTACTGGCATAGTGTATGAAAGAAAGAAATGATAGGATATATAGAACAATAATAACTACATAAAAAAAGACCATTTTGCAAAGAGAATTACATGAATTACAGAAATGAAAATCACATTGCAGCATGTCCTTCCACATAGAAAAATGCATTAAGAGTAACAAAATTAACTAAAACAAATATAGTCCTGCTATTTTTTTTATGGTAAACTAGTAACATTCATTAATACGTGCCTGAGGAAGATTCTTATGATCCGCTGGCCAGACAAGATCTCGGCAACTGTGGAAAAGAACAAAACAGAAGCCCATTGAAGTAGATATCCTTCAGAGACGCTAGAGATGGATAGGTCACAGCCTTCGCAAGCCTGCATCCAATATAACATGGCAAGCCCTAACCTGGAACCCCCAAGGAAAGAGAAAGTGGGGACGGCCCAGAAAGTCATGGCGCCGCGATCTGGAAGTAGATGCCAAGCAGATGGGCAAGACGTGGGGACAGTTGGAGAGACTCGCCCAGAACCGAGATGCCTGGAAGAAGCTGGTTGGTGGCCTATGCTCCAGAAGTGACTACAGGCAGATATGAGATGAGTAACACTGACTAAAACCGCAAAATACCTAGGTGTTATAATAAATGAAAAACTGTCATGGAATCCACATATTGATGAAACTATAAAAAAAAAAAGCATTAGGGTTTATTCAAAGAAATTTCTATAAATCAAATAAGAACATAAAACTAAAATGTTATTTAACCTTAGTTAGGCCAATAATAGATTATGCATTCTTTGTTTGGGACCCCTCGACTCAAGAAAACATCATGAAACCGGAACAGACACAAAATAGAGCAATGAGATTCATAACAAACGAATATTCACATTTGACTAGAGTAACACCTTTAGTAAAATCTCTAAATTTAGAAAGCCTTCAGGAAAGAAGACTCAAAAGTAAAGTAGCAATTATACATAAAACACTGAATCATAATCTTGAAATACAAAAACAACAGCTAATAAAATATTCAGAAAGACACAAAGATAAAAGCACATTCCTCGTCCCATGTGTTATAACAAATTTGTACAAATACTCCTTCTTCCCTAGTGCTATTAAAGCCAGTCAGGTAAACCAGCGACTTGACAGAATTTAAGTAATTAATTAACATACATGACTAGATTGACCTAGGAAACATCTTCCTTTTTGATGTAACATCTGTATTTTATAAGATAAGATAAGAAGATGCCATATTTTAATATTAAAATGATAAAACGGATGACATGTATTCTTATATTTTGTAAAGACTTTACCAGAGAGGATGGGAAAGGAAGTTTCTTCATTGAATTATTTGACGAATCATCCAAACTTAGGCTCAGCATGTCTTCTACTGGAAACGATGTTTTTGTGCAAAGAGCGTTTTTTATGAATATGATTGTAGTGAGTTTTATTACAATAAAGGTCTTGAGTGGGTCATTGAATCTTTGTGAAGTGGAAATCTTTGGAGGTAAATAAATGGATCTGTTTGAGATTCTTTCATTGTGTTAAATAGAAAGGTTGATACGCTTTGCTTTTTACCAAGCTAAATGATAAGATTTTGCAGTGCTAGATAAAAATACATAAAAGGCTACAGATACAGTTAGTTTGAAAAACAAACTCAAAATCGGCCCCCGAAGTGGTCTAGCCGGGCAGGAAAAAAGGCAGGTATCAATATTTTCAAAAAGAACATCAGAATTAAATTCTATCAAAGACAATTGATAGAGAAGAATGGAGAAAGAATGTTGACAGATCTTGTGTGGTGCCCCAGTAGTCCAGCAGCCAAAGGATAGGTGAAAGTGAATGTGAAATTAAATGCGAACCTATCTAACTGATGTCTTATAATGAATACCTAATGTATCTAATTGTTTTGTAAAGGGTCAATCTCTTATTCAAATCCTAAAAAAAAAAAACTAAACAAATCGTAAATAAAAGAAAACATTCCTTTAGTTAAGTGTTCTTTTAGAATTGTAGAGCACTACAATTCACGAGAATATAGGAAAAAAATATGGTACATGCGTTTCTCCTATATTAAAGAGCCTGAAGTAATTGTCACTATTAATAGCAAATAATTGTAAAAGTGGTGCATTTTTATGAAAAAAAAAAAACTGCTTGTATAAGTGATTTTAAAAATTAGATTTTTCGCTATTAGAAAACAAAAAAGTAGCCGTTGCATCAGAACTTTGAATGAACTAAAATATTATGATGTTAGAATTTCACTATCTTTTCTAGTTCACGAGATCTAAACGGGACAGACGAACAGACATTTCACACAAAATTAATAGCGTCCTTTTCCCTTTCGGGGGCCGCTAAAAGAGGAATTTATTATTATACTTTAAATACTCTCTTATCCTTTTCTATTATCAATGTCCAAATACAAATTTCATACAATATAATTTAGGTCAAGGTCTTATTTTAAGTGGTAACAAGATTATGAAGTCAGTTTGTGTTGACAGACAAACTCAGAGGCGGCTCGTGACCGACCATAGATAAGAAATATTCAAGCTATTTCTTATGTTTTTCACCGGGAAAAAAGGAATATCGCAACGTAATGACAACAGAAATGATCCTAGATGTTTAATAAGGTTAATGCGATTCTGATTAATGTGTGGGTGTTTCTTTCTTATATATACGAGATATTTTATATATTTATACCTATACTCTATACTAGCAATTTTATGTATTTTTCTCCTGTATACGAGCAGTTTTATGTATTTATATCCTATACTGTATACGAGTAATGTTATTTGTTTATATACTCAAATGCGTGTAATTCATAAAGGACATAGGTCCTAGTGATCAATTTACTTTTACAAATGAAATCATTTCGAATGACGTCAGAGGAAAGAAAAATCCTACAACGTCACTTTTTTAGTTAGATTATCAATGTCTTTTCAACACGAAAGATATGAAAAGGGTTAACAGACGTTAGCGTACGATTTCTAATATAATTTCATTTACTACTAATAGTTCCGAATGACGTCTAAGGAGAAAAGACAACTTTTCACTATGTCACACGCGGCTTAGCCAGAGTTTCAGTCCCATAATTCAACTCAAGAGAGTTCACGACGGTTAATAAACCATTTTGTTTGTTATAGCATTACATTTATAAAATTATCCCAAATGACGTTTAAAAAAATAAACCAGGACATCACACAGCTATCATTTCTATATCACTTATCTAGTGCATTAAAAAAATAACCCAGAACATCACACAGACTTCATTTCTATATCACTTATCTAGTGCATTGAAAAAATATCCCAGAATATCACACAGCCTTCATTTCTATATCAATTATCTAGTGCATTAAAAAAATAAACCAGGACATCGCACAGCCTTCATTTCTATATCACTTATCTTGTGCATTAAAAATAACCCAGGACATTAAACAGCCTTCATTTGTATATCACTTATCTAGTGCATTAAAAAATAACCCAGGACATCACACAGCCTTCATTTCTATATCACTTATCTAGTGCATTAATAAATAACCCAGGACATCACTAAGCCTTCATTTTCAGATCACTTATCAAGTTCAATAAAAAAAAAACAAAAAACAAGTACATCACACAGCCTTCATTTCTATATCACTTATCTAGTGCATTAAAAAAAATTCCAGGACATTACACAGCCTTCATTTCTATATCACTTAGCTAGTGCATTAATAAATAACCCAGGACATCACTAAGCTTTCAATTTTAGATCACTTATCAAGTTCAATAAAAAAAAACAAGGAAATCACACAGCCTTCATTTCTATATCTCTAATTTTGTGCATTAAAAAAATCCCAGGACATCACACAGCTTTTATTTCTATCTCACTTATTTAGTGCGTAAAATAATAACCCAGGATATCACACAGCCTTTATTTCTAAATCACTTATGTTGGGCTTAAAAAAATAACCCAGGACATCAGAAAGCCTTCGTTTCTAGATCACTTATCTAGTTCATTAAAAAAAAATAATCCAGGACATCAAACAGCCTTCATTTCTATATCCTTATTTAGTGCATTAAAAATAACCCAGGACATCACAAAGCCTTCATTTCTATATCACTTATCAAGTTCATCAAAAAAAAAAGAACATCACACAGCCTTCATTTCTATATCACTTATCTATTGCATTAAAAAATAACCCAGGACATCACACAGCCTTCATTTCTATATCACTTATCTAGTGCATTAAAAAATAACCCAGGACATCACACAGACTTCATTTCTATATCACTTATATAGTGCATAAAACAATAACCCAGGACATCTAACAGCTTTCATTTCTATAACACTTATCTAGAGCATTAAAAAAAATAACCCAGGACATCAGAAAGCCTTCAATTCTAGATCACTTATCTAGTTCATTAAAAAAATAACCCAGGACATCACACAGCCTTCATTTCTATATCACTAATCTAGTGCATTAAAAATTACCCAGGACATCACACAGCTTTCATTTCTATATCACTTATCTAGTGCATTATAAAATTTATCCCAGGACATCACACAGCCTTCATTTCTATATCACTTATCTAGGGCATTAAGAAATAACTCAGGACATCAGACAGCCTTCATTTCTATATCACTTATCTAGTGCATTGAAAAAATAACCCAGGACATCAGAAAGCTTTCGTTTCTAGATCACTTATCTAGTTCATTAAAAAAAATATTCCAGGACATCACACAGCTATCATTTCTATATCACTTATATAGTGCATTAAAAAATAACCCAGGACATCACAAAGCCTTCATTTCTAAATCACTTATCAATTTATTTTAAAAAAAAACCAGGACATCACACATCCTGCATTTCTATATCACTTATCTATTGCATTAAAAAATAACCCAGGACATCACACAGCCTTCATTTCTATATCATTTATCTAGTGCATTTAACAATAACCCAGGACAACACACAGCTTTCATTTCTTTATCAATTATCTAGTGCATTGAAAGAATAACCCAGGACATCAGAAAGCCTTCAATTCTAAATCACTTATCTAGTTCATTAAAAAAATAAACCAGGACATCACACAGCCTTCATTTCTATATCAATTATCTAGTGCCTGTAAAAATTACCCAGAACATCACACAGCCTTCATTTCTATATCACTAATCTAGTGCATTAAAAAAAAAAACAGGACATCACACAGCATTTATTTCTATATCGCTGATCTATTGCATTGAAAAAATAACGCAGGACATCAGAACGCCTTTAATTCTAAATCACTTATCTAGTTCATTTAAAAAATAACCCAGGACATCACAAAGCCTTCATTTCTATATCACTTATTTAGTGCATAAAAATTACCCAGAACATCACACAGCCTTCATTTCTATATCACTAATCTAGTGCATAAAAAAAACAGGACATCAAACAGCCTTCATTTCTATATCACTAATCTAGTGCATTAAAATTAACCCACGACATCACACAGCCTTCATTTCTATATCACATATCTAGGGCATTAAAAAAGATCACAGGACATCACACAGCCTTCATTTCTATATCACTTATCTAGTGCATTGAAAAAATAACCCAGGACATCAGAAAGCCTTCATTTTTATATCACTTATCTAGTGCATTAAAAAAATATCCCAGGACATCACACAGCTATTATCTCTATATCACTTATCCAGGGCATAAAAAATATCCCAGGACATCACACGCTTTCATTTCTATATCACTTATCTAGGGAATAAAAAAATATCCCAGGACATCACACAGCTTTCATTTCTATATCACCTATCTAGTGCATTAAAAATATCCCAGGTCATAATACAGTCTTCATTTATATATCGCTTATCTAGTACATTGAAAAAAAAAAACCAGGACATAACACAGCCTTCATTTCTATATCACTTATCAAGTGCATTAGAAAAAATAACCCAGGACATCACACAACTTTCATTTCTATATCACTTATCTAGGGCATTAAAAAATAACCCAGGACATCACACAGCCTTCATTTCTATATCACTTATCTAGTGCATTAGAAAAATATCCCAGGACATCACACAGCCTTCATTTCTATATCACTTATCTAGGGAATTAAAAATTAACCCAGGACATCACACAGCTTTTATTTCTATATCACTTATCTAGGGCATTAAAAAATATCCCAGGACATCACACAGCTTTCATTTCTATATCACTCTTCTAGGGCTTTAAAAAAAAATATCCCAGGACATCACACAGCCTTCATTTCTATATCACTTTTCTAGTGCATTAAAAAATAACCCAGGACATCACATAGCCTTCATTTCTATATATTACTTATCTAGTGCATAAAAAAAATATCCCAGGACATCACACAGCCTTCATTTCTATATTACTTTTCTAGTGCATTAAAAAATAACCCAGGACATCACATAGCCTTCATTTCTATATATTACTTATCTAGTGCATAAAAAAATATCCCTGGACATCACACAGCTTTCATTTCTATATCACCTATCTAGTGCATTAAAAAATATCCCAGGACATCACACAGCATTCATTTCCAGATCACTTATCTAGTGCATTAAAAATATCCCAGGACATCACACAGTCTTCATTTATATATCGCTTATCTAGTACATTGAAAAAAAAACCCAGGACATCACACAGCCTTCATTTCTATATCACTTATCTAGTGCATTAAAAAAATATCCCAGGACATAACACAGCCTTTATTTCTATATCACTTATCAAGTGCATTAAAAAAAATAACCCAGGACATCACATAGCTTTCATTTCTATATCACTTATCTAGGGAATTAAAAATTAACCCAGGACATCACACAGCTTTTATTTCTATATCACTTATCTAGGGCATTAAAAAATATCCCAGGACATCACACAGCTTTCATTTCTATATCACTCTTCTAGGGCTTTAAAAAAAATATCCCAGGACATCACACACCCTTGTAATTTAAAAACACTATTCAATAGTGTCGACCCTGGGAAGGACATGGGTTTTATCCGGGAAGTGGGGTTGTCTACGAAGATCTGATTTATGAATTCTGTAGACATGTACTATTTACATTAGATTTTTACCAAATTATTAAATTTTTACTACCTCTACTATTTTAACTGTGAATTGACCTTGATTTGAATGATTTGACTGTATGGAATTTGGCCTTTGTTGTGTGGAAGGAGAGTGGCCCTTGAGGGACTGCAGGCACGACATGGCCTAAATTGTGCCGATGTGCCCAAAATCACAAAATCACAAATCACAAATCATTTCTATATCACTTATCTAGGGCATTTAAAAAAATATCCCAGGACATCACACAGCTTTCATTTCTATATCACTTATCTAGTGCATTAAAAATATCCCAGAACATCACACAGCCTTTATTTCTATATCACTTATCTACTTATCGAGATAGACGTTGGAAAACATATAACGGCTTATCAACGTAAGAAAACGACTACTAAAAACAAAACCAAAAAAAAAGCCTCTTCTGGAACAGTGATAGAAAATGAGCGCCCTTGAAATCAGTTCTGCTTAAACTGAGCAGCAGTTAAACCTCCAATGTACCCCTCCACAATTGTTCAAATTATAATTTTGGACCACACGCATAAGCATAAAACTTCTGCTATACAATTGCAACTTCAACGAATTTAAAAAAAAATAATAATATTCACTCGGATCAGTTTTTTATTCCAAACCCAATTATTGAGGAGAGCCCTTTGAGTTTGTCGTCAGTTACTTGCCAGACATCTCACTCAACTAGTGATGATTTCTACCATTCCATTTCGTTTTTTTCCACGAAACTAAATGTTCTTTTTCTCTGACTTGTTTTTTTTTTTTTTTTTTGCTTTTCACTAAAGCATAAAAAAAGCATACAATCTATTAAATATTTGTAAAATTCCACTGACTGACTCATTGATCACGAGATCTCTTAAACTGTCGTACTTAACTAATGTAGCACACGGGCTCCTTTTATCTCCAAGCTGTTCACTACGCTGTCGGCAATGAAGCAGGCAACGTTGATGCCAAGATAGGTAATCGGTTTTGCTTTCTATGACATACATACATGTTTACATACATACATCTATACACATATACCTACATCTTAAATTCTACTTTATATATTAGATATATAGTTTTCTGTTTTAAATACTCTCCATAGATTGTGACACTCCATATTACGGCTACTCTTGTGTAGATGTATGCTACCTGACATGTCTAGATCAAATCTGCACTTATGAAGGAGAATGCTATCTTTGTGGTCCACACCGAACTGGTATTTTCTGTGAAGACCATACATTAAACATTGCAAATGATTCATTTGAATCAAACGGGAAGGCCACCGAGGCTAAAATTAATTCGCTAGAAGCCAAGTCTTTTACGGCTACGAAAAGCCAGCCAATTGTGTTTTTTTTGTTTCTTTTTATGTTTAGTTTATTTTTTATTTCAATAGTCTTTCTCGCTATAAAAAATTGCCCAAAGAAATAACATAGGTGAAACGAAAGGTTTGCAAACATGTACATGTACATGTACAATATTTAACCACACACAGACACACGCATAAACACACACACACACATACATATATATATAAAGTTAACAATTATTATATTATTTTCAAATTATCACCATTTATTGGGTATAACGAATGTATTAAATTAAGAAAAAACACCATTCAGGTTGACAATGACAAAATCAATGAATAATAAATGGAGCCTCCTTTGATTTTAAACGTTTGATTGTTGTTATTTGTTTTGTTACAATGTGTTTATGTGCGCACCAAATAAATCAATAAGAAAATGTCCGTGAATTCTCTTATTTGTACTGAATAGGTCTGTACACCTGAATTGATGTATTCTAAATACGTCTTTTTTTTAGCGGTACCCGAAAGGGCAAAAGACGCTATTAGTTTGGTGTGAAATGTCTGTCCGTCCCGTTTAGATCTCGTAAACTAGAAAAGATAGTGAAAATCCGAAACCGTAATATTTTAGTCCAATCATAGTTCTAATGCAACGTCTACTTTTTTTTTTCTAAAAGCGAAAAATCAAATTTTTAAAATCACTTATAAAAGCAGCTTTTTACATAAAAATACACCACTTTTACACCATACACCACTATTAATAGTAGGCTAACAAACACTAGGCTCTCCAGTAGGGCAGATTACTATATGTCATATTTTATGCAAATGGTTTTAGATCTTTTGTGATTTTTTTTTTTTACATTTGTATTGCTACGTTCTGTAGTTCCGCCCTACTAACTACTACGTTTACCCAAAAACAATGTTTACTTTTTTAAAATGAAAAAATCTATTTAGTATGTAGATCTTATTTAAGTTGGACATAATTTACAACAACAATTTAAAAGTAGTTTTTCATATTATCACGAAAACTGCACATTTCACACACATACTTATATACGGCTTTTTTTTTTTTTTTTTTTTGAGGATTTGAATAAGAGATTGACCCTGTACAAAACAATTAGATCAATTAAATATTCATTATAAGAAATCAGTTAGGCCAGGTTCACATTTAACTTTACATTTATTTTCACATATCCTTCAGTTTGTTGGACCGCTGGGGCATCAGAAAATATATGGCAACCTTCTTTCTCCATTCTTCTCTGTCATTTGTTTTTGATCGAATTAGATTACAAAGAGAAATAATAATAATAATATTAAAAAAAAACATTCCAAAATAACTAAGGCCAAGATGGCGGTTGAGAGGTCATTAGGGGTCAACATTTCATAACCAGGACCTTAATGGACAGTTGTTGTTCTGCTACGTATTTACAAACGGCACACCGCGGTTTGTGACAATTTACATGGACAGTCAAATAAAGGACTAAACAATTGGCCGTATTCTCTCGGGCCTTCTAAAAAAAATAAATCTTAAGCACTCTTAAAATTTTACGCTCCAAAATAGTATGACACACCGCTTAGGTCATATATTACAATTCAATTCACAACAATCATATGTTATGTGCTATTCTCATTCGAGAACAACTTTCTAAACAACTGTATAATACACATCAGGGTTGAAACGAGGGAAGAAAAATAAACAAAACAACTTTGAAGATCACAGGCTTCAGGTCATACATGATCACTTTTAGTAATTTTAAAGTTACAGGCTTAAAATTATCTTCTGATCACTTTTAGCAATTTCAAAGTTACAGGCTTTAGATTATCTCCTGATCACTTTTAGCAATTTCAAAGTTACAGGCTTTAGATTATCTCCTGATCACTTTTAGCAATTTCAAAGTTACAGGCATTAGATTATCTCCTGGTCACTTTTAGCAATTTCAAAGTTACAGGCTTTAGATTATCTCCTGATCACTTTTAGCAATTTCAAAGCTACAGGCTTTAGATTATCTCCTCGTCACTTTTAGCAATTTCAAAGTTACAGGCTTTAGATTATCTCCTGATCACTTTTAGCAATTTCAAAGTTACAGGCTTTAGATTATCTCCTGATCACTTTTAGCAATTTCAAAGTTACAGGCTTTAGATTATCTCCTGATCACTTTTAGCTGAAATGAGCTATGAGTTTCAGAAAAACCCGCATATAGTCTCCCTTCGGACGATTCAAAATAAATTTGAACCAATCAGAGACGTAAGTCCAGAAAATACGTCACTTTTCGGAATACCTTAGGATGAGAATCCTCAGGGTTAAAATAATCTACCTGGACATCATTTGCGTCTATGCCTACTATATAATCAAAATATTTATGTCACGAATTGATACTGTGACATCATTTAACCTCTTTCTAGAAAAGGGATCAGATCAAAGAAGTCACGAATCAAACATGTCTTAACTCTTTCTCTTCTTAATTATTTACCACGTTATGGTGGAATCAACGTTGTTATCGTCAGTTAGGAGAGAAAGAGTCAATTATAGTCATTCAATCAGAGTAGGAGGTCAGGCATAAAAGAAAAGTCGCAGTCGTCAGTTTCTAGAAGGTCATAAAAATATTTAGAATCAAGTTTCTATGATTCTGGAAAAAAAGGTTTTAAAAAAAAAAAGTTATAAAACTCTGGAAATCGAGATAGCTGGGGTGCTTGCGTTGCAACGGGTTCTTATGCAGTTGCAGGTCCACGAGTTGTTTAGAGTCAAGTTAAATATAGAAACTTTGGTTGTATCAGTACTAAGTTGTTGGGGAGTAAAGTTGTAACTGTATAGCTACAGTGTAAATAAAAAAAAAAAGTATTTTGTGGTTTTATCACTTCAGTAATTTAGATGAATTTTGTGTCATCTTGATACTGAATTGAAAATCAAAGCATTTGTTTGAATGTATGAGTTAGAAGATCTTATTAAAGATGAAGAAAAAAAAGAACTTAGAAGTTTCTTTAATGTGTTTTAATCATGTTGTATTTCCCCTGGCTGCGCAGTCCAGCTGTAACCCACATATTTTGCCACAACCTGGACAAGCATAACCATTTTCCGCAGGGGGTTGATTTAGATTTTCTTTTCGACGTTTGCGTCTGTCCTCGGCAACGGGTTTTCTTTTGGTCTCGAATGTGTATCCGCGGCCCTTGTGAGTGACCTCCGGCTGTCTACGTGAGCCAATTATCACTTTATACTTTGCGCAGGCTGGCGGCAATGCAGAGATTTTATATAAGGTTAGTAATATGTACGGGTGTCTGGATATGACCAAAAGAAATAATAAATTATCTCTGAACAAGCAACGGTATTATTTGGTAGTAAAGTATTTTTAAACACTCATCACTAATTTGACCATTTAGGCTTTAATCTTTCCTAAAGTAACAAAGCACCTTATACAATCAAAACATGAGTGGTCTAGCTTCTTCCAAATGAATATCTATTTACAGTAACTGGAAGAAGTAGACGAAAAAAAATGAAACTAGAATTCATGGGCCAGAAGTGGATGAACATGGGGTGGAAGAACATTATCAAGTGAGCCTTTCTAATGAAACGTAACACCTAACTTAAGGCAATGAAGACAACGTACTTCTGTTTAATTTGATTACAAAACTTTATTGCCAGCGATGCACAATTTTCGATATTATATACGTTCCCTGATGAGATTTTTTGGAAGCGATGCACAATTTTCGATATCATGCACGCTCCTTATCAGATGTTTTAGAGTAGAAAAGTAAGAGGTCTGATGTCTATTCTGAAACATTTGTTCCCCATTGAGTATATAGAATTGGAAACGGGAAATGTCTATAAACAGCTGCTAGAAAAAATAAAAATTGTTTCTAGCAGTTTAAAGGTCGCGCTCTCCATTTATGAAAAAAAAAACAAAAAAAGGATGAGTACAAGAGGTTGCGTCACTAGTGTCAGTGTCACCGGTGTGAAAAACATGGTCAACCCCACATATACACACACACACTTTATACACACACAAATTAGAAAATAATTTAACCTTTTTTTGTTGAACCATTATATTGTGAGCTAGTTAATTGTTTAGTACCACGAAAAATAATTATCGGTTCTATTTAAAAGTTACGTTGTTTATGACATTTTCTTGATGGTTATTACATAGATTAAAAATGTAATATTATTGACATTAAAAACATTGCATTCAGCATGTTGTTGTTTTTTTAATTCGAGATTATTCAAGAGCTGCTTAAAGAAACAGTTATAATACTATTTCTCAACTGTTTTCAAAGAGGCAAAAGAACCGGTAATCATTCAGATCTGCCTTTTAGATTTACTTTCGACTAGCAAAATATCGCGTTTTATTTTTTTTTTTAAGACAGAGATAAATTTAGATTTTATTTATATTCCAGTGACTATTAAAGTAAATAAAGCAATGGAACTTTTTGTTTTGGTTAAAATTCGTCCTATTTTTTTATTAAATTAAAGCTGACTAAGTCGTTTTTTATCACTCGTAAGATAGTCGTTTTCCATCCTGAATGACACTCCCAAATGACAATTTTAACTACTTTTAAGGAGAAGTGTATACATTTCCAGGAAATTATAATAATTTCAGGGAAATCGCAGGACTTATATTTTGAAATTTAAGGACCTTTCCAGGAGCTCCAGGGAAATAATCTTATAATGGTTTAATGAAAGTGCGTGACCCACTGCGGCAGTGCAGGTTGCAGTGACCTAAGGCCGACCCTGCTCACAAACACATACATACATACACAAATGCTAAAATAGTACATTTAGTTATGACTGTTTAAAGACTGTTTTATTATTGGATACGATCGTTGTTGACTTGTTCACAGACAATTTAAAATGTATTTAGGTCAGTGCCATCCATCCTCAGCGCTGTCTTGTGCAGGTACTGAGACGTCTAAATGGCTGAAACACTCTATGATCCTAGGCAAGCCAAAGGGGGTTTAAAACCCATTCAGATGGTTTTAGTTTAAAATCCCCCATACAGAGAATTTCGTGGTTGAAAACTTCTCTCTTAAATTTTATTATATAGCTAACTACAGTGACATAATTCCAAGAGTGGTTACACATATGAACGTAGTTAAGGTATTTTTGATTTTGTTAAAAAAAAGAACTCCAGAGATATTTTATTTTACCCCCCCCCCCACACACACACACCAACAGTTGATTTTGACGACAAAACTTCCTTTGTCGATATAAAATGTAAAGCAAACTACAGTTCCCTTATTGTGGTTACACATTTCTACCAGTCGCTGGGCTCCATTAATAAAGTGTAGTAAATAGTCATCTTTGCCAAAATTGAAAAAAAGACTAAATGTGGCTGAACAAAGATGGCTAAGACGGATTTTAGGAGTAAGTTATAGAGATCGGGTCTCAATCATGGAAATCCTAAGCCGAAGTTAGATTGTGACAGAGCATCGCAATAGGTTTGCGGGACATGTTCAAAACAAAATGAATTACGCTTAATTAGAGTTGCGATGACATGGAGGCCATTACAAGGAAAGCGCAAACAGTGACAACCTAGTATAACTTGGCGTCACACTTTCATGGAGGTCCTCAGATCAGGTAGGAAGAGGCTTCAGACATTGCCCGTTACAGATTTTTGTGGAAGCAGCTTGCCGCCCAACGACGCCGGGGGATCTAAGTCAGTAAGAATAGCACATAAGGTTTTTGAAGTAAAACTTTTTAATAGCAGAATAATGCACTGTACATACCCCAGAATATGCATTTTGTTGGCTTTCAATACCGGAAATAGTGCTTGGCGGAGGGGCTCCAACCCGCGCAGGGGGAGCTCGCAGAGCTCCCTCAGACCCTCTAGCTGGCAAGGGCGGGAGTCTACAATTTTTTCCAGTAGCTCCAGGAAGAACCTATTGTAAGGGACCTGCGTGCATCCTATGGCAGACTGTCTAAAAATGTCTGGAACTGGCGTATCACCACAAACACAAAGCTAGGGGCCTATAGAGCCGTCATCCTCCCTACATTGCTCTATGCCTCAGAAACATGGACAGTGTACAGTAAACATGCAAAGAAACTGAACCACTTCCACATGACATGTCTGAGAAAAATACTAAATGTCAAATGGCAAAACAAAATACCAGATACAGAAGTCCTTCGAAGAGCGTGTCTGCAAAGCATCCACACAATCCTGATGCAGTCCCAGCTTCGATGGGCAGGTCACGTCTACAGAATGGAAGACCACCGCATCCCTAAACGACTCTTGTATGGCCTACTAAGCGAAGGAAAACGCTCGCAAGGTGGTCAAAGAAAGCGTTTTTGGGACACCCTCAAATCTACTCTGAAGGCGTTCAGCATAGACCCAGGCACCTGGGAGACAGAGGCATATGACAGAGCATCATGGCGTCGCGCTGTGAAAACTGGCGCACAGGTTGCTTAGGAAAAGAGAACAACACTGGCAGAAGAAAAACGCCAGAGAAGAAAAGCAAGGCAAACGACATTAGCTCCAGCTGAAATAACCTGCCCAGTGTACGGCCGAACATTCCGGGCTCACATAGATCTCACCAACTTCATGAGGAAGCATAAAACCCCAGTGCAAAACACTCAGCCGCCTGGATGACAAAGTGGTCATCATCGAACCACGATGGACGAACTATATATATATATATATATATATATATATATATATATATATATATATATATATATATATATATATATATATATATATATATATATATTGTAAGGTACAATAAACGTCTTCTGAAAGAATGAAGGGTAAAAATGTAATAAAGATTAATTACACACACACACACAAACACACATATATATTTTTTGCGGGGGAGGTGGAGAACAATTTCCCGAACCCCTCCCACCCAAAAAATTCATGGCTGCGCCCATGATGTTTATTTTTTACCCTTATAACGTTTTGACATGGTTTTTTTCTCTCTCCCACTTCCTACTCTCTGATGCAATTTAGCATAACTAGTAGATACTGCATTTAAAGAATTAGGAACATAATGTCTGCAGGGAAATTGTATTTTCTGTTCGTTAAATTGCAACGGAACAATTTATAACACACCACATATACCCTAACCCTATACCAAACACACACATATACCAGACACAATTATATACCAGACAGACACATATACCAGACACTCACATATACCAGACAAACACATATACAAGACATATATATATATATATATATATATATATATATATATATATATACTAGACACACACATAAACCAGACACTCACATATACCAGACACACACATATACCAGACAACAAACACATGTCCCAGACACTCTCATATACCATGCACTGACATATACCAGGCACACATATATACCAGACACTCACATATACCAGCCACAAAGATGTAAATTTTACCAATGCATACACTTTCAGGGCCCTTTAAAAAAACGTATTATTTTGGCATACATCCATCAATTTACAAATTAAATACAAATTAGACAATTCAAAAAAATCTGTTTCGTAATTTATTAGGTGCTCGCGCCTGCACATGCGCACACACTCTTTTACAAATTTAAAATTTAAGAAGATTTAATTAATATTTTTATTTTCGTGACTATTTTAAACCGTGATTTTTACTGTATAGAAAATAAATAAGCTGAGCCATTAATAAGTTTCAGTATGAACAATAATGAACATAGTATAATAAATTAAAGCATAACATATGTGTGTCTGTTCAAATATTGTACAAGTGTATGTTTACAAAGCTATCATTTTACATGGGTTCATTTTTTTCGATATAATTTTTATAAACAAAATAAAATAAAATGATCAAACAAAAAAATATTAAAAAAGACATAACAATTATCATTGGCTGGCTTTCCTGATTCTGATTAGCTTCTACCGAATGATGTGTAGATCTAGTCACGGTGGCCACTCTAGCTGTTTCCCATATCTCGTCTGAAGAGTTGACTGTACGGTCTTCACAGAAAACACCAGTGCGGCCTGGAATACATAGGTAGCATTCTCCTTCAAAGGTACAGATTTGATCTAGACATGTCAGGTAGCATACTTCTAGACAAGAGAACCCGTAACGTGGGTAGAGACAATCTATGAACAAAGATGAAAATACAAAATTGTATATCTAAGATAAAAAGTATAAAATAAGTATTATGCATGTATGTATGTCTCTATTTATGTATGTATGTTGCTATGCATGTATGTATGTTTCTTTTTATGTATGTATGTATGTATGTATATATGTTTCTACGTATGCATGTGTGTTTCGATGTATGTATGTATGTTTCTTTGTATGTATGTTTCTATGTATGCATGTATGTTTCTATGTATGCATGTGTGTTTCGATGTATGTATGTATGTTTCTATGTATGTATGTTTCCATGTATGCATGTATGTTTCTATGTATGCATATGTGTTTCTATGTATGTATATATATATATATATATATATGTTTCTATGTATGTATGGGTTAGGGTTCTAAAAATTCAAAGCAAAAAAAAAAAAAAATAGAATCTACTAGGTCTACTTGATTTAGTCGTCGTCTTCCGAATTTTTTATTTTTTTTGTTCAGAGCTTATTATTATAGTTCCGTAACAAAACGAAGTTAGAAATATTGTTATTGAACGAAATAAATAAATAGATGATTTTTTGAAATCTAATTTTTGGATGACTTTTTTTTTGACCTCCTTAATATGTTTATACAAATTTTGAGGTTTTGCGCGCGTCAAAACAGTCGCATATCTAAAGAACATTTAATCATTGTTCTGCTGGCGTCTTATTCTGCCCTCCCAAAAAAGCCTACTACAAGAGGTCTCACCTACATATTTAGCCGTTTATGTGAATACTAACGGATTAATGCCCCTTGTTAATATCCAACCAAATAATTAACTACGAATAACTAAAAGTAATTAATTGACTAAATAAACTAATTTTTTTTTGTACATTGCTTCATATGTTGTCTCTGCCAATGAATTTGTACAATTTTAACCTTATCCGAGATTAGATGTGGGAGAAATAAGGTGTACGAACTTTTGACCAGACGACATACACAGTGAGTATACATAAGATTTGTACAAAGTGTTAACAATATGGATGAAACTTGGCATGAGCGTTCCTACCGTATTCGCCAAGACCGTAGTATATATTAAATGTATGTCCCGCAACCGGCGAACCCCAAAATAAAAAAAAATCTATAAATAGAAAGAGACTTTATAACAAATAGGGCAAACTATATTGACAAAACGTATTCTAAGTATAAATATGTCAATAAAAATACTTTTCCAACCGAACTCGACGCATACTTAGTGTACAAACAGTGATAAAACCACTGCTCTCTAACATAAGGTTCATCTTGCAATGTTCGACATCAATCAAATGCGCTGGATTAGTGGAACCTCAACTAAGGTACCATGGGTCCTATCCGGCATGTTATATATATGTAATGGCCTTAATCACTGACTGATCAATAATTCTGCACTTATGCTGGACGCAAATTTACGGAAGTTTTGCCTTTTATTACTTTTATTATAAACAGCGGTTAAAATTGTCCAAACCATATTTTAGTCACAATTTTGTGCCAATACGATTTGGTAAATTTGAAAAACTGTTTAATAGTACAAACTAATGTTTCTTCTTTCAGATACATATATTAATTGCTAGCAGCTTGTATGCCAAACATCACACAAACATATACGGGAAGGTGGGGCGAAAAGTCCCAGGGGCAAGTTGTCACAAACACTATAATGGTATAATTTGAAGAGGTATCAAAAATGCGTAACTACATTTACAAATATAACATATACAAATAATTATATAGTGATGTCGATACTTTTTCGCATTTGAAACTTATCAGGCTTCATTAGTTTTCACTGTTAGGAAAGTGGAATTTTATTTTTGCGTAATTTTGCGTAATTTTGTTGTATAACACTTATACTGTTGAAATGATTGTCCAACATTACACTGTTTCATGTCTCTATGTATTAGTTACACATTGAAATTATTATTTTTTCTTAAAGCTCGACACAATAAAATGTTATTGGAATAAATGTTATGTAAATTGTTGTTTTCAAGTTGTCACACTGGTTGTCACACTGGTTGGGGTAATATGTCACAGTTGTGGAAATTTGCCCCAATGAAGATTAAGCATTTTGAAACAAATGTTAATATTAATATTTATTTATTAATAATTATTTGTTTAATGGATTCTTGTTTATGGATACTATCTAAATAGTCTTCAGTGACTTTCTCCTTAAAGAATGCTGTTTACAAAGCATCAACATACAGAAAATATCTGTCCTCCGAGCGCAACATTTAGTTTCAGAAAGAAGTCCTCTAGTCCTACTATTTAGATAGGTTGGTATACAAGCTGCTAGCAATTAATACAAGAGAGTACTTCGTGCAGTGACGGACAAAACCCTATGCGATACTTACTAAGTCAAATACCTAATGTCCCGGGTGATCCGGTTGTTTTTTTTATCTCCTGAAATTTAACCATTTTTTTTTTTTAATATTCAAAAAAGGTTGTCCAGTTTTTTAGAGCCATATGATATTGGAAATCGCTATTTGGACTTACTTTCAAAAACGTTCGATTAGGAATTGAAAAATTCATTCATATCGTCGTGATATTATTTTTACCACTTCAACAAGACTTTGGCTTCATTTATATAGTATGTAATTTCTAAAATATTCGACAATATTCATTTATTTACCTCCAAAGATTTCCACTTCACAAAGATGCAATGTCCCACCCAGGACTCTTATTTTAACAAAATTGAATATAAAGATATTCATAAAAAAGGCTCTCTGAACAAATACATCTTCTCCACTAGAAGAAATGTTGTACTGGGTGTCTGAGTACTCGTCAAATATCTCTATTCTGAAGAATCCTTTCCCGTTATCTTTGGTAAAGTCTTTTTTAAAAATATAGAATTTATACAATATATTAGTTTAATGCATTATTAGAATACGGAATTTGAAAGATCTTAATTTTAATATAATAAACTCTATTCCAATATATATATATATATATATATATATATATATATATATATATATATATATATATATATATATATATATATATATATATATATATATATATATATATATATATATATATATATATATATATATATATATATATATATATATATATAATGCAATGCAATATTAATTTTGTTTCTGAACATGAAGTTCCGGACCGTCTACTGCATACCATGCTGGCTCTAACTTCGCCCGTCTCGAATGGACCATCTTTTTACCATTCTGGTTGATCACATGACCACAATCGACGTGACTTGCGTGCGTACTATTTACAACACATGTCCATTTTCGATCTGGCGTGTACTGTCACTCGTCACGGTTGACCGCTCATCTTGCGCTGGCATTGGGCGATTTGCTTCGGCTAAAAACACACACAGCACTATCCCCATCTGTGTCACCACCAGGTTTATAGCATTTTTTTAAATTACAGTGTTACCTCTTGCTGTTGAAGTGTACATAATGTATTTAACTCTTTACCACTCCAGCTAGTTCCTTTCCATTTTAAGTTTATTCCTTTTCAATTAGTATAGTCATTTGAAAGCATATAGTTTACTGCTATCATACGCTGTACCTGTACTTGGAAATGGAGATAGTAAAGCTGAGTTCTGTGTCTAATTGTTCTTTTCGGTAACTTTAAAAGACTTTATTCGTTGTACACTTATATGGTAGCCATGGCATAGCAAGACGCAAACACTGCATTAACCCAGCAGATAGTCGAAAAAAAACTACAACATCAGCAAACAGTAGGTCTTCCTAACACATCTGATTGACAACACATGTACCCGAAGTTCCAATTTGGAACCAGTGAAATCTGCCCATGTGTAGTATTACCAGAGAAAACCGACCACGTCCTCCAAAACTGCTCTCTTTATTAAGAGGCCCGTGCAAGACACTGGCCCCAAAGCACCCCAATAGAAGGAAAACTTTATGGAAAGCTTCCTGATTTGGAAACCACTGTACAGTTCATCTCATGTATTGGTCTAGTCAATCTGAACGCTCCAACATAACAATGAGAAGGAAGAACCGATTGACAAGACTAAATGTTAACTTTCTGTAGAAAACAATTAAGAAAGATAAATTTAACGTCATAAAAAGGGACAAAACATTTACCTGTAAACAATCGGATTTCAGACGAGTAAATGCTATTCCATAAATTTATTTCCAATGTTACGCTGGAGTTCATCTTTAAGCAGCCATTGTTTCCATAGTCACCGTCTGTTAGTGTATCAATAGTGATCGCTCTCCTTTCATTTAAAATCCATTTCGTTCTTCTAGTACCAAGAGCAACGTTCCGTTCTGTTCAATGTTTTAGGTGTAAAAATTAACGTTTTTTTTGTAGGTGAATATAAACAATTATATGTTGAACAAGAAAATAACGAAAGTACTCAAAACGACGCTGACGTGGACCTCTCAGTCAGTGGCGTAGCAAAGGTGGGGGAGGGATGGGGAGAATTAGAAAATCCCCCCTGGCCCCCACTTGAGGGGTTCCGCAAATGAGTGCTTTTTACATTAAATAATAAATATTACGCAAAATACAGGGCCCCCAAAGAGGTCAAGCCCATCAACCACATCCCCGAATTATGGCGAATTCCAAGCTACGCCACTGTCAGTTCTCAGGCAGGTAAAAAATGCAGGTTTTAATATTTTAGCTTCAATATAACAAGCTACGAACTACAAACTATAAGTGACTGCAAACTATATTCGCCAATTTTATTCGATTTTATTGTATTGTTATAATATGGTGCGGACAGAGGTTGTAATGTGTGAGTAGTCAGCCGACGCAATAGCCACAGGCCAGAGCTAAACGAGCGGTCAACCGTGACGAGTGAAGACGATCAAATGCGATGGCGATGACTGGCAAGGTTTCAAGAAATATCTAAAGTGAACACTACCCAGACCAGTCACGTCAGATGTGATCCAATAGAAAGTACTAGTGACTTTCCGCTGGGTTCAAGAATGCCTTTAGGGACACTATATAAGAGCGAATGTTAAAAATCAAGAGACTTCACGTTACCCCAGAACTTCACAAGTACGAGTCGATGTCAGAGTCAAGAACCAGTCCAGTGTGAAGTCGGTCCGGAACAGAGAATCGAGTACAAGTCAAGGAAGAGGCGTAAAGCCAGTGGAGAATATACAGCGTTACAGAGTTGCCGCGAAGTGTTTGTACAGTAAGATACGCGCTGTTACCAGTTATACAGTTTTGGCTGTGATTTATTTATTTGACATTAAAGTGTTTCGTTACTTTGGAGTCCTGAGTTATCAAGTTCTTTGAATTAGTGGTGTCGTGTGGTGCAGTTTGCAGAGAGCTTGAATTGTGATAATTGTTACTGTATTTTATAAGCCTACTGACGACCTGATAAAACAGGTTACAGAGGATTACACTACATATTGCAATAACTGACAGGAGGCAACTCAACGAGACAAAGACTTTTATTTACACGGAGACATGACAAACACAAAGGGGCATCTGCCTTGAGCACAGCATCTCCATATTGGCTCTCTACTTGGGTGGAAATCGTTTGTCACTCTCATGTCAACATCCGACTTGTTTAGTCACAGATAGTGCGCACCTTCTTTCTGCACTATCTTGGATGGAGGTGCGCATGGCAAAGTCATAACAATATAAACACTGAACAAAATGAATGATTATCTAATTAATAATCATGTATATATGTTGTTGAAGTGCCTTAGATTTGAAGGAAATAGGTCATTAAGTATTAAATTTGGTTTCAAAATAAATTCGATCTATACTCCTTCTTTATGCATTCTTTCTCTTTTAAAACGAAATGTTTTGTAAAAAGTCAGAAACTTGTTTTAAAGTAAACATTATATTTATTAATTACAATTTTTATTGTACAATATGTTAGAGGAGAACAAAAACTTTCGCTGAAATGTAGAGAACATAAAAGAGTGTTATTTTAGACAACTTCCAACACCACTTTAGTATTATTTTGTTAGAAAAGAACGAGTATTCATTCTCTGGGACTGCCAGGCTCGAGTTTCCTAAAAGAGAAACAATTCATTTTAGTCCCTTTATCAATGTCGAATGAGGGGTTTTCTGCTGATGTAGATGGTCTGCAGCAGTACCACCATCAGATAGGCAACGAGAGTCATCTTAGGAATGTAAAGGGCTTTGAAAGTGTCTGTCAGTTATTATTATTGATATTATTATTATTATTATTATAAGTACTGTTATGTGAAATTTATTATTAACAGCTTTTCTAATGGCTTGGAAACAGCTAAATAAAACATTATTAAAAATTTTGATTGTTAGTTTTGAATGTTCCTTCAAAGTTGAAGATAATTACTTCCTAGTCCAAAATCTCCCGCAGGACGACGGGAATGGGAGCGGGCAGGGTTTGAACCCGGGACCATCGATACATACGAACGACAGTCCAGCGCTCAAACCACAAGACCAGGCAGCGATTATATATATATATATAAAGGGCCTACTTCAGTCGCAAAACGACTATGTATCTCATGGGCAGTAGCTATGCCATGACGGCAGTTCACCTCCTCTCCACTCAGCAAAGGGGAGGTGGGGTGATATATGGATAACAACTAATGAATACTTGCTCTCCCAAGTGTATCAATGAGTGCTGAAAACTGTCTAATGGTTTTAACTGCCTAAGGTAATATATAGCAATATTAGAGATATAAATTAAATCTGTCTCTCTCTCTCTAATAAGATAAGATAAGATAAGATGATATAATATAATCTCTCTATTGCCTCCTTCAGTCGCGAAGCGACTATGGATCATCTTGTTGAGATGAATGCCTGGGCATTAGCTGTGGTCGAAACGATGTCGCCCACACATCAGTTCCCCCCTCTCCATGCAGCTGATGTATCCAAAGGAACGGCAATGCCGATACAGTTTGGGGTCAGCGGCATCGCAGGTTCTGTCAGAGTGTAGCACTGGGTGCTGCAAACTGCCTTATGGTCGTTAGCTCCTGATTTTTCCTCAGGGTTGACTCCCGAAGCCTTTCCCGTGATTGGGTATAGCTGCAAGGCAACAGAGGTTTAAATTCAGAGTTTTCCTTCTCCTAGGTGGGTAGCCAGCCCCTATGGCTAACGAGCCCCTTCTGCTCCGTCTTAAGATATGCAAATTTGTATCTGGCGTTAGTAATACACATTTATTTTGCTACATATATGTACGAGATTAAAAAATTAGAAATGATCAAACAGCACTGCAGGTTACCTCCACTGACATAGACAGAACATAGAGGACTGTCACTATTCCAAGACACTTTCAATAAACGAATAAAGAAAGAGTTGACACAATGGAGATCGATTGCTGTGTTTCCTGTTTTGTGAATTTTTAAATAATGATGGTCACAGGTAAAACTTGGCTCCGAACTATCATTCTCAAAATAATTGGCTTCTACCTCAGTTATGTTATCTACACAGACACAAAGAGAATATAAACATGTAATTTATACATAAAGTACTTTTAAAAGAAAATAGAGGTCTTAATGAAGTGTCATTGTATCAATTATTTTAACTCAATGATGCAGTTCATTTGTAATACATCTTGACTAGTAATAATAAATCTGTATGATTGGAAACATATTGACCAATTGTTTTTGATTAGCGCTATATGCCAGGCTTTTTATGATGCTCAACATAAGGTATGCAAAGTTGTTTTGTTGTATAATCTTTGTCTTTCATCTTTAATTGAGCTAACCCTAAAAGTTTATGAGTATAATTCGATGCACGAGACGAGAAATTATGAAGTAATGACATTTTTTTCCTTCTGCTCAACTGATCTTTAGAGACAATACTGTTATAACCCTATTCGCGACGCAAAAGGGTTAACTGTGCGTGATCAGCTGACATATGTACCACAGGCCAGTAATACAGTTTAGCGTGCTATATTGAAAGGCAAGGGACAGTACTGGTATAAACTTCGCACGTGAATAGCGCCCGTGTCATGGTCATCTGATCATAAGCCTGCGCAGACCAGAGACACAGTGTGTAGGAAAGCAGCAGTTCAAGACCGGAGAGAGTAGAGTCCAGGACAGCAAGCAGTAAGGACAGTGTGGTACGAAATGAGTCCTCGAAAATGTAGCTGTACGAGCTAGAGAGACTTGTAGTGATTAGTTAGGAAGTTCTGTTGTGTAGCAAAGCATTTAAAGTTAGTGTAGCCAATTGTGTTTATTGGCTGTTGTTGATGTAATTGTAATTAAACAGCCATCTTGTTTATTGAAGCTCGTGTTGTTAAGTTCTTGTGTTAGATGTGCTGTTGTGTTGTTTAGCAGTGTTTACAGAAGGCCTGATTAGAATAGAATCGTAACAATAGTATAAGTAATACGATCTATAGAGCAGATGATAAAATATCTCTTTCTGTGTCCCAAGTTTAACGAGGCACAACAACCAACCGCCTTTACTTTTCCCCAATTAATGTCAGGTATCATTAGAGCAGGGTGAACTCAGACGCGCCAAGAATATCCCGAAATGAAAAATCCCAGTCTTCACCAAGAATCGAGCCCTGGATCCCGGTTCAGAAGCCAAGCGCTTTAGCACTTAGCAACAGCGCCTCCAGACAATACTATGAAGTAGATAGATGGAATTTAAAAAGATCCTTTTTTGATTTTTTTTAAAAAAACAATACAGATACTATAAGCTATTGAATGAGTTCATGCAGTATGCGCAACAAAATGTCTTATGACGGTCCAGGTTTTAATTTAATTAGCTTTTATCTCATAGTATTTCTCGTGTGTTTTGTGTTTACGTATTGTAATCTTTTCTTCTGAACGAACTAATATAGATCTAGAACTTAGCTTTAAAATAAGTTGTCAAATTATGCCCAATTCTATATTATAATTACATATAACAAAATACATTTTATTTTAAAAGCGATTAAGTTGGAATTTTCAAATCTTATCTTATATAATACAGACAATACTTCAAAAAAAGAAGATGATTACGTCCTACTCGTTAAGCATTTAGTCATGCATGTTAACCAATGACTTAAATTCTGCCAAGTCGTTGGGTTTCCTATCTGACTCAGGCAACCTATTCCATGTTTTAATACTGTTAGGGAGGAAGGAGCATTTGTACTAATTTGTCCCAGCATATGGATTGATGAATGCGCCTTTATCTTTGTCTCTTTCTGAGTATTTCATTAGATTTTATTTTTTGTATTTTAAGATTATGGTTAAGTTTATTATGTATAATTGCTACTTTACTTTTGAGTCTTCTCTCCTGAATGCTTTCTTATTATAGTGATTTTACTAAAGGGGATACTCAAGTCAAATGTGAATTTTCGTTGGTAAGGAATATAATTGCTCTATTTTGTGTCTGTTCCAATTTCTTAATGTTTTCTTGAGTTGAGGGGTCCCAAACAGAGGATGCATATTCTACTATTGCCCTAACCAAGGTTAAAAAACATTTTAGTTGTATGTTCTTATTTCATTTTTTTTTAGTAAACCCTAATATTTTGTTCTATTTTTTTATAGTCAGTCCAATGTGGGGATTCCATGACAGTTTTTCATTTATTATAACACCTAGGTATTTTGCGTTTTTAATCTTTGTTACTGGTTTACCATGAATAAGATAAGTGGAATTAATGTGTTTTAGTTGTTCTGTTGCTCTTACTAACTTATCACTAGGATGAAAGACATTCTCTTGTTGATTCTTATTTTTGACATTCATCTAATTATCTTTGTGAAATTTCTGTATCTTGTGTTGTTTTTATTTTTCTATATATTATGCCATCGCCTAAAAATAATCTGACTCGCTTGTTCCTGAACTCATGCAATTTGGTAAAAATCATTTATGTAAATAAAAAAAAAGTAGTGGACCTAAGTATGTTCCAATAAGATAAGATCCCCTTCTAAGAACAGTCATGAGCATTTATAACCCTCTATTTCTTTGTAGTTTGTTTGTTTTTTAATTGAGTTATGTTATTTTATATTGTTGTAAACCCAGTGGCGGAGCGATAGGGTTAATGTGTCTGCGACCTTACGACACGCGGGACACAATAGACAAGGGACAGGGCTAGTACACTTAAGTATGACCAGAGACAGAGTGTGTAAGAAGCTTAGTCCAGGACATCAAGGCAGTAAGGACTGTGAAGTACAATGTGAGTCCAGGACAACATGGCAGTAAGGACAGTGAGGTACAATGTCAGTCCAGGACAACAAGGCAGTAAGGACAATGAGGTAGAATGTGAGTCCAGGACAACAAGGAAGTAAGGACAGTGAGGTACAATGTCAGTCCAGGACAACAAGGCAGTAAGGACAGTGAGGTAGAATGTTAGTCCAGGACAACAAGGTGTAAGGACAGTGAGGTAAAATGTCAGTCCAGGACAACAAGGCAGTAAGGACAGTGAGGTGCAATGTGAGTCCAGGACAACAAGGCAGTAAGGAAAGTGAGGTAGAATGTCAGTCCAGGACAACAAGGAAGTAAGGACATTGAGGTACAATGTCAGTCCAGGACAACAAGGCAGTAAGGACAGTGAGGTAGAATGTCAGTCCAGGACAACAAGACAGTAAGGACAGTGAGGTAGAATGTAAGTCCAGGACAACAAGGCAGTAAGGACAGTGAGGTGCAATGTGAGTCCAGGACAACAAGGCAGTAATGACAGTGAGGTAGAATGTTAGTCCAGGACAACAAGGCAGTAAGGACAGTGAGGTAGAATGTGAGTCCAGGGCCGCAAGGCAGTAAGGACGGTGGGATACAATGAGTCCTCCAGATTGTAGTCAGTTTATATAACTGGTTGTTATTTATTGATTTACTCATTAAAGTACCAGATCATTTTGGAACTCTTGTTGACGATTTCTTGATTTAGTTGTGTTTTAAACAGCATTAGTAGAAGGCCTGATTTGGAGAGAGAATCGTAACAATATTATACTCACTTTTTAACTGAATGATATTCGTGTATAATTGTAGATGAACTTGTTATAGTCCGACAGATACACTGGGCACGTCACGTAGCCTGTACGGGGGATTATCGTATGCCTAAGGTAGTCTATTTTAGCTAGTTAAAAGGTGATAGACATATCAGAGGCGTGACAGAATTGCCCCAAGAAAATGCTTTAAGGACTAACTTAGGCGCCAACTTGCTTTAATTGACTTATTTGCTGGTGGCTTCGATAAGAGACAACTGGAGATCCCTTACAAAGGCGCTGGATTTCGAGAACAAAAGAAAATCTGTTGAAGACAGATGTAGATGGATAAAAGAGAATCTAAACTAACAACTAGCGGGCAACGGTTATTTTTGCGGAGGATGTGGCAAAATGGGTTAGTCGCAGCCGGCGCTGCCTAGTCAGTTTATATACTGCACACGTTATTAATCTTCTTACTTAAAGACACGCCTTATATAAAACGCCTCAAACTTAATATTTGTTTTTTTAAGTTTATACTCTTTTTTAATTGCTCTTTGAGACACATTAGACACATTTAATTTTTAACTTGTACTTCTAAGAGCCTGTAATATGTTTATAAGTAAAAAAAAATATTAATCCACTTTAATACTTTGAAGACCCTGCAATAAGTCAATTAAGTGATTAGTTAATTTCTAACCATTGCTCGTAAAGACTAGTCTAATCCACGTGATGGCATGTATTTCATCGAGCCAATCAACCGTAACATTGTTCTGTTTCACACAGGTGCTGTCGTTGTTGTCGTTCAGGACTTCATTGTACATGATGGCTTCCACACCCAGGTCTCCTGCAAGCGCAAGATATAAATATGGCATAGATCAAAAATAGAGATAACCAAGCATTTTGATAGAGAACCTGTATTAAGATGAATAACTTTTTGTAGACAACTTGTATCAGGGCCGCACTTAAGGTACTATAAAATAATACAGTCGCAGTGGGCCTCAAACGTTCATAGGCCCAGAGCTAATTCTAGATGAAAATTATTGAAATTGAACCATTTAAAGATATATACTAACATGGTTTCCGCTGCCTCCTGATTTTACAGAACCTACTAAAAATCTCCTGTATTTGCAAAATTTTATTTTTATAGGTCTGGAAATCTCCTGAAATTATTAAAATCTCCTGAAAACTCATAAAATCTCCTGAAAAATAGACAAAATTGTCATTTTGGGGTGCCAATCTTACGCGCGATAAAAAAAAGCAGTATTGTCTAATTTCATTTAATAAAAATGTATTGCAAAGACGAATTCATTTTCTAATAAAAAAATCTTAATTTTAACGTTATGCTTATCCATACAAAGACTGGGCCCAACGTAATCCGTTTCACATAGGGCCTCACAATTGACCAGTATCAAGATAAAAAGCTAAACATTCACTTAAATATTGTAAGATGAATAACAATTACTGTGTGATGTGGATGACAACGTATAGACTTTGGTGCACTTACAAAGATGAATAACAATTAAGATGTGATGTGGATGACAACGTATAGACTTTGGTGCACTAACAAAGTTGAATAACAATTACTGTGTGATGTGGATGACAACGTATAGAATTGGTGCACTTACAAAGATGAATAACAATTACTGTGTGATGTGGATGACAACGTATAGACTTTGGTGCACTTACAAAGATGAATTACAATCTGTTAGTGTTACTTTAGCCTACGGTTAATGAGCAGGATATCATGTTGCCAGCACAACGACCAACTTTCTTTACTTTCCTCAACTAAAGTCAGGTACCCATTAGAGTTTGGTGGACCAAGGGGCGCCATAACAATCCCGAAATTAAAAATCCCAATCTTCATCGAGAATCGAACGCAGTACTCCATGTTCGGAAGTCTAGCGCTTAACCACTTAGTCACAGATTGTATTAAATTGAAAATCTTGGTACGCGGCATGTATATAAATGAAAAACTTTGTACATGCATTCGTTATAACTAAAGTAATAATTTCATCATTATAATTCAGATTTTGACAAAGGAAAGGACTATTTAGTATTTAATAACAAGGTAGTTCAAAATGTCATGATAAAGTCGAACGCGGTTATAGTAATGCCTTAAAAACTAATAAAAACTGGGTTTAACGACAGTGTCACACAATGATAGACACTGTCACAGAATACTTTTAACACTGAACAAAGACATTTAGTTATAGCATCTTGGACACAGAAAAAAATACAAGCACTAGTATTTATTTGATATATTTTTGTTTTCCATTGCCATTTTTAAAGTTCCTTTGAACTACACCAGTGAGAGAATAATTTTGGTTACTGCTTTGGTTTTTCTTATGTGCTTCGAGTGTTTCTTTAGAATTAAGTATTATTCCTTTTCAAACAATTCTAGGGAGAACGGCGACATTCCAGAGTGCAAAACACGTGACCAGGTAGCCATACATTCATGGTGCAGTAAATATTTGAAAGTAAAAGTAATTAAGTTTTAATTTTGATGCTTTAAAAAAATAATTGTAAACTTGATTTACTCATTCGGCGTATGAAACATTAGTTCAAAACAAAAGCATATTTTTTCTAAATTTCATCAACACTTAATTCTTTATCTAATTGACATAGAATACAATCAGATAAATAGCAATCCATTAAGACTTTAAATTGTGTTCATTATTTAGCAGTAACCCAAAGTACCTTTACAAAAGTATAATATACAAAGAAAGAAGAAAATAAAACTAAAGAACTCACTATATTGGCATGAATGACCAAACCAGCCTTGGGAACAGGGGCAGATTTGTTCCGAGCAGTTTTGTTGTACATAATGATCGCTCCATTTATTATTTCTATCCAAACACCCAGCTGTCAATGGAAAAAAATGCGTGTATATTAACTTGGAAACAGGTTGATGATCAATATATACACAATATAAAAATCTGCATTTCTATCAATTGACTAAATAATATCTTAAACAGTATAAGTTCTAACCATACTTTTGTTTGGCTCTGAGACGTGATCTTGGGCGTTTTAAATAATTGTAGGACACATATCCAATTAGGAGATTTGCCGCATGGCAAAAGCGATATTTTGTTTATCTGCTTTAAGGAGGACTGCGAGTCAAGACAGTATGTTATAGTGAGTCAAGATAGTCTGGTACAATTAGTCAAGACAGTCCGATAAGTCAGTCAAGAGAGTAAGCCAATTCAGGTTTAGTCGATTCCAACATTGGTACATGACGAGACAGTATTCATTACTAGCATAATAAAATGTTTCTCAAACTGTGTGCCGCGGAAGATTTGCAGATGTGCCGCGGTAGTTTTCAGAACGCCACACGTGCAGCATTACACACGTCTGCCTACTAGTAAATTTTTATTTTACGTTTCAATGACATCCTCACTTGCAACGACCAGTAATAGTGGTGGATCGCTCCATATTTACATAAAAGGCTTTTAGCTCTTCAGTTAATGGAATTTTCCACTGTATATATGACTCAAATGTAGGCACCTTAGCAGACGCACAGCAGTTCTTGAATTGGTAACAATAATAATAGCGATGTGTTTCATGTAAATTGTTTCGGTGTATGCTAATAATAACAAATTATCAATAAGCATTATTCATTGTTATCCACGGAGAAATACTTGAGCAAGAGTGAAACTGCGAAAGTGTCAAATGAAAAGCAAGGAACCAAACGAAGGTGCAAAGAAGATTACATCGGATACGGTTTCATATCTTCTGGACCTGAAGATGCTCCATTGCCATTCTGTCTGATCTGTAATGCAATTCTGAGGCGCTTGTTCCAAGCAAAACTTGGGGAAAAAAATCATCCAGCTGTAAAAGCGCAACCGAAGGAATACTTTGAAAACATAAGGGCTCAATAAAATAAATAAGCAAAGAAACTTAGGAACTGCCTAAAGCTGCCAGAAAAGGAATTGGTTGCCAGTTATAAGGTTGCTCAGTTATTAGCAATCAGTCATTGCACCAGCTCTAACAAGAGTTTTTGAAACTATCCTAGGACCCATTGCCGCCGAAAAAGTTAAAATGTTCCTTCGTCAAATGATACTATCTCGTGCAGAATTGAAGACATATCGTCAGATTTACCAGAACTAATCTGCGAACACTTCGTCAATATGCATGACGATGAAGTTTCTCTGCTGTGGTCTCTTCAAGTTGATGAATCCACTGATGTTAGCGGCAAAGCCCAGCTGCTAGCTTTTATTCGGTACATAAACGATGAATAATATGTCAACGAATAATTATTTTGCAAAGACTTACCAACTACGACCAAAGGCGAAGATATTTTTAAAGTGGTGAACGAAAACATTTTGCTCTTCAGACTACAGTGAAAAAACTTTGTCAGCGTTTGCAACGAGAGCTGTCTTTATATGCAGGTGAATAGAAAAGGATTCGTCACTCTTGCGTGTCATAAAAAATCCAAATGTATTAGTTGTTCACTGCATGATCCACAGAGAAGTTCCTGCCTTCAAATCTTTGCTGAAAGCTTTGACGTCTGTTCTGGATCAAGTGATTGAAGTTGTAAATTTCATCAAATCGCGACCGCTTGCGACTTTTATATCAGCTTTGTGAAGCAATGAAGTCAGACTACAAATGCCTTCTGTATCACACCAATGTTGTTAGCTACCCAGGGGAAAAGCGTGTCGTCCAACTTAAGGCTGAGCTGATTTCATTCTTGGAGGCTGAATAAAAAACTTTGGATTTTCTATTCATGACGAGATCTGTTGGGTTAAGATGACATTTCTCTCTGATTTATTTGACAAATTAAATTCATTAAATTGAAGTCTTCAAGGACCACCGGAAATCATCATCACAGTATCCTCAAAACTGAAAGTCATTTGGTGAACAATTTGTCTTTGTGGCAAAGTGAGATCTCGAAAGAAGTCTTCAATTGCTTTCCTACTTACAATGAATGTGGTTGAAATAAAGAAATCACCCCCAAAATTCTGGACACTTTGACACACTTGCAGTCTGCATTGAAGTATTACATTCCAACAGCTAGAAGTAATGAGTATGGATGGATCAGCTATCCATTTGGAAAAAATGAAGCTACACATATGAAAACTGAGAAGCAGAGCAGCTCATTGATTGAAAAAAACGAAGCAATTCTTAAGTCAAGTTTTGCCGAGAAAAGTATGGATGTGTTTTGGATTTCAATCAACAAGTTATATCCTGCAATCAGTTTAAAAGCAATAAAAAAAATTCTCCATTGACTGTAATCCAGTCTAAGAAAAGCCAGAGATTTCTTACAATAGACGATGAAATCCGAGTTCGTTTGTCGAATTTGGAGCGTCGAGTAGATTTCTCTCGTAAAGAAGGAAATATCTTTTGATGTAGCAGACACAAATATTACGTACAAAAATATACAAATACAACAACACAGGAAATATTATACACAATCCACAAATAATCAGTAATAATCCATTATAGAAAACTTGACAATGGTAATAACTTATTGACTGTGTGACATAACGAGGGGAAATAACTATTTTTGATTACTTCAGAGAAGTGATTCCCCTTACGTAGTTTATATAAGGGCATGTAGACCGTGTTTAGTTGCCACTTGCTCCTGAATTACCTGATCACTGGACCTGTGTTGTAAATTGCATTTTTTCTGTTAGTAGTCGTGTGTCTTGAGGTACTCGGTTTAATTGTGCCCTGCTCTGGAGATAATTGGGCTATGTATATTTTTAATCATTATTGTATTTTATGATTAATCAGTAGATATAGCCTCAAATGATTTCCAGGCAGTATATTTTACCCTGATGTTCTGCATCCTGGGGTAATCCCAAAAGTGACATTGTCTCTGAGGGATTCAACCTGTACTGAATCATCAGATAGGTTGTACCGAACGGATGTCTATAGGTGGGATTCTATGAAGCTTGTAGGCTCATGGGTTTCCCTGAAGCTTATAGGACATCATGACCCTTTTGTTTTTTTGGCTAAAAGTGGCCGTGTCAGCCTGAAGCCTGCAACCCCATAGTGATCAAAAGTGGTCATGTGTTGACCTGAGGCCTGTGACTTTCATTTTTTTACATTGATTTTGTGATTCCCTGAATATGATAATAGTGTATATATTATATGACTAGGGCGGTGTTCGTTAATATTTTTTGAAAGTGTAACTTTTATTTTGTGTTTAGAAGACAGGTGAGTTGTGGGCTATTTATTTACATAGTTGTAACGTATGACTAGAGCGGTATACCATACTATTTTGTATGTTTATTTTTTCTTTTTTTTTTGTGTTGAGAAGTCCTGTGAGTAAACGGTCATTTATTTACACATTTATTTAACTCATGCAAATAAACTTTGTATATATGTTTACCTGCCACTTTAAGTCTTGTGTTGCATACATTGGTTTAATTGTATACCTGGATGTTATACTTAATAACCTAGGAAATACAAGTAAAGGCCAATATGCCACTGGACGAACGTGCCAGCACACCTTTAACACTGATCTGTTGATCTAAATTACCTAAAATCTAGCTATAATTCTAATTGAATATTTTTAGCTATACCAGCTAATAGGTAATGTTTATTGATTATGCATGTTGAGACATCTTTGTATGTTCAATGGGTCACAGGCTGCTACAAATTACTACTTTATAATACTTTCTCAAGTGACTACCTTTAATGACTATAATTACTGACTTCTCTTACTGACTGCTATCAACTAACTGGTTAACTCAAGGTTAAAAGTAATTAACCTGAGAAATCATGAGTTTTGAATAATACTCATAATACTAAAATAGGGTATTATCACAGGTAGGGTTCTTGAGGTGTCTAATACGTGACAGGTTGCTTATGGTGAGGTATCAATGTCTTAAGATGCTTCTTTGAAGCCGGAAATTCTTATGTGGATATTATCTCTAGATCTAAGTATGTTTTAGTGATTCAAAAAATGAAGATCATTCAATTCAAATACAAAACTTTAATTCAACAACTGGGAATCACTCACAATATACAAAACTGTCTCAAATGAATATCTTCTTCCGAGCTCGTTTACAAATAAATTGAAACAAATATATTAATTCTACAACTTAAATTTGTGCGACTTGCATCTTTTGAGTCCCATCTGACAAATGAAGCGTCTCTGAGCTGAAACAAAAATCCCCAGGCAAAAACCCATGCTTCACTCACGTGATCAACATGGCGCCACCGGCTGTCAGCTCTCTTGTCCCGCCTCCTTTAATTTGACCTCACGCCATTTGTGTAAGAAAGCCTTGGTGGTGGAAAGAACTATTCCCGGAAAGACGAAGCTCATTACAGAGCTGTTGGATGGGTAGCAGGATTGGATAAAATAAATTCGCCCAGTCTGCTACGTGACAGGTATCTACTGTATGGCACCAACTTTGAGGTGGTGACAACAAGAACCTAATAGGTGTCAATATTTTAAACATACAGTTCTTATGTTCAAAAATCAAATCTTTCACATACTCTATCACATATCATTTTTTTTAGGGGATGGTTTCATTATTTTTTTTTCATATCTATAACATTAACAAACAAAAAAAAAATTACATTTTTTAGATTATTTAGTATATTTTATTTATCATTTGATCAAAATGAATCACTTAAAAAAATAGTTCTTTACTTTGTAAACGAGTTGACGTTATTTCTATCGCAGTGACCTGGATCAGGTTTTTGAATCTTTGCTGAAATGCTCCCTTTTAAGATACAAGGATAAAATTTAAATCAAACTTAAATGACTTTCTCAATACAAACTTACTTTTCAAGCACTTGTCACCGTAGTATCCTTCCTTACAAGGACAAGAGCCATTGTTTTTTCTGCATGAAGTGTTTAAACATCCTGGACTACAGCCTAAATGCGATTCACGAGAAAATACTGTTTTCGAGCTATACATAATATGTTAAGAAAAGATTACATTTTCGTATTATGTCACCCATGGCAAGTGGGGGAATTAAGATTATGAATGAATGAGTGAGTTAGGACCAAGAATTATATACATATATAAGCCATTTGAGTCAACGACAATTTTTATTATCTTCTTATTTCATCTACTACTGGAGCAGTGGAACATACTCACCCAAGTACGTTAGGACTCATCATAAAGTAGCAATTATACATAAAACACTAAACCATAATCTTCAAATACAAAAATAAAATTTAATAATATACTCAGAAAGGCACACAGATGATAAGATAAAGGCACTTTCCTTGTTCCATGTGCTAGGACAAATTTGTACAAAAGCTCCTTCTTCCCTAGCGCTATTAGAGCATGGAATGGGTTGCCTGAGTTAGCGACTTGGCGGAGTTTAGGTCATTGGTTAATATGCATGACTAAATGCATGCCGCGTAGGGCATAATCATCTTCTTTTTTGAAGTAACGTCTGTATCATATAAGATAAGATATGAAATTAAAAAAAAACACACACTTCTTACGCTCTAAAACATTAAAAGCAGATAATCACAACAAATTTCTCGTTAGTCAGGTCTAAATATTTTTTATTATTAATATTTATTGGCACAGTCAGCATTTTAATTCCGATGTGATACACTTCAGCTTTGTCAAATGCCTATATACTTAACCCATAAGCATTTAGGTCGCCAATCTGTTTTTTTTTTTTAAATACCTGATATGAACTACCTAATTTGGAAAAACAATTTAAAGTAAACATTTTCCGACAAAAATCTAAAACCGCTTGCATAAATGTGTGACAAATATGGTGGTGTGTTTCTTTGCCCTTACTAAATAGCCTCTCGTGTTTTAATATATACAATTGTAATAAACAGTGTATAGGTAAAAAAAAACAAAAAAACTACCTCTTGCTTAGTTCATTTTTCGAATAAATTTTTTCGCCTTCTGAAAAGACAAAAGTAGCTATTGCATCAGAACTTCGAAAGGTCTAAAATATCATGATGTTATATTGTCTAGATCTTTTCTAGTTTACAAGATCTGAACGGGACGAACGAACAGATTGACCAAACAAAACAAATAACGGCTATTCCATTTCGGGGTTGCTAAAATGTAATATACAAATTTGTGTATGCCTCCAAACATCGTATATAATGCTACAATGTAATATACAAATTTGTGTATGCCTCCAAACATCGTATATAATGCTACAATGTAATATACAAATTTGTGTATGCCTCCAAACATCGTATATAATGCTACAATGTAATATACAAATTTGTGTATGCCTTCAAACATCGTATATAATGCTAAAAGGGGAAGGAATTATAATTTTAAATTTAGAAATAATTCTTCGACGTCTTAAAAAACATATGGGGTCGAAATGCAAATAAAAAAATGTATTGGACATAATAAGCGGTTGCTGTTGGAACGTGAAAATCGCTCATATGCTCTAGGCGCCATTTATAGTTATATCAGTTTAATATTTGTATAGTGGGAGAATCAGTGATTATCAGTTATTGATTCATTAGGACATTCAAATGTATATGGCAAGGGTAGAAATGAATTATCTCCCACCTCCGCTGCATAACAGGATGTAGTAAATTGGGCAACACGGTGAACTATTCAGCGAGGACAGTTCTGGAAAGTGTCAGGTCATTCACACATTTCACAGCAGTAGACAACTCTGATGGTTTGGAATGATAACAAAAATGCCACAAGGTCGACTCCCAAAAGAAATTCTGTTAGATCCACATGGTGAGCAGGCATAAAGGAATGGCCCTAGTTAGATACACTTGGTGAGTAGGCATAAAGGAATGGCCCTGGTTAGATAGACATAAAGAGCAGCTTTAAAGAAAAGGCCTTGGTTAGATCCACATGGTAAGCAGGCATAAAGGAATGGCCCAACTTAGATACACATGGTGAGTAGGCATAAAGGAATGGCCCTGGTTAGATACATGATAAGCAGGCATAAAGGAATGACCCTGAGTAGATACACGTGGTGAGCAGGCATAAAGGAATGGCCCTGGTTAGATACACATGGTAAGCAGGCATAGAGGAATGGCCCTGGTTAGATACAAATGATAAGCAGGCACAAAGGAATGACCCTGGTTAGATACACATGGTAAGCAGGCATAAAGGAATGACCCTGCTTAGATACAAATGGTGAGCAGGCATAAAGAAATAGCCCTGGTTAGATAGACATGCAGAACAGCATTAAGAAAAAAGGCTCTAGTTAGATACACATGATAAGCAGCCATAAAGGAATGGCCCTGGTTAGATACACATGTTAAGCAGGTATAAAAGAATGGCCCAACTTAAATACACATGGTGAGTAGGCATAAAGGAATGGCCCTGGTTAGATACATGATAAGCAGGCATAAAGGAATGACCCTGAGTAGATACACGTGGTGAGCAGGCATAAAGGAATGGCCCTGGTTAGATACACATGGTAAGCAGGCATAGAGGAATGGCCCTGGTTAGATACAAATGATAAGCAGGCACAAAGGAATGACCCTGGTTAGATACACATGGTAAGCAGGCATAAAGGAATGGCGCAAATTAGAAACACATGGTGAGCAGGCATAAAGGAATGGACCTGGTTAGATACACATGATAAGCAGGCATAATGGAATTACCCTGCTTAGATACACATGGTAAGCAGGTATAAAGGAATAGCCCTGGTTAGATACACATGGTAAGCAGGCATGAAGGAATGGCCCAAATTAGATACACATGGTAAGCAGACATAAAGGAATGACCCTAGCTCGAAGATGCCATTCAGTAAAAGTAAAAAGAAGAATGAAAATGCAACAGCGTCTAGTAATTACAGATGCCCAACCTGTAACCACAGTTGTATATCGAGGATTGACCATGAAAAGTTGCAGAAGGAAAATATCATCAGTCGAGACGTAAAATCCCACAGATATATAAACCACCAGGGCCTTAAAGATATGTCACATAGCACAATATGGAAAATTCCTTCCTGCACGCATGGGGGCCCGCAGGATTTTTTTAAGGGTGATACAAGTTTCCACCTATGGCTCAAAGTCATAGCTTCATTTTTTTTATTACAGAAAATATTTAAGAAAAGAATTCTTGCAACCTCGCCCCCCTAGAAAAAAGTATTGACTGTTTCTTCGTGCGATCCGTGCCTACAGACGGTCGATCATACAAAAAAACAAAAAAAAACGCGGTCAAAACTGTCCATAACTTTACTACTGAATCGACTCTCGTCACGATGGACAAGCCGGCGATGAACGCGTATCTTGCAGTTCTGATAACGTTCTGTACATTGCAGTTCTTAAATCGTTTTAGAATGTAAGCCTAGACAAAACCGATTAAACTGAGCATTGGTATTGCTTGAAACGCGAGACGTCAATGAAGAAACAAAAGAATCAATATACGGAATGTAAAGTTGTGTTCTGTAATAATCCCAAAATGCAAACATTTGGTTTTTGCACGGTGTATCTGTCGACTGCAAAGTCTCGGGCCTCGGCAGCACCAACTCATTATCAGTTTTGTCTGCCAGCAGTGTCACCTTACTCATGATGCCATACCTGAAGTTTTCCTCGGCATGGTCAAGTTGTTTTTTTGATTATGTCATTAATGTGACTGCTGTTGAACTGCCGCTTGTGCTAAGATGGACAGACTGCAACATCGCGCAAACTGGTTCATGAAGGGATGAATAATTGACGACAATTAAAAGACAAATCATAAACACATGAGAAGCAGGCACTGATTACACATATGCAGATTGTCTGGTTTCACTTACAACCGTTTTTTTTAATACGCCAAACAATCAAAGGTCTTCTTAAAGTTGTGACTTAAATCGCGAATTAATTTGTGTTTCTTTCGTTTATGTCGTTGTACGACATAAACGAAGGTGTGTTTCTCCATACAAGATCCTCTGGAAAACTATTTAATGTATCAAGGCTGCGGGCAAAAACCAAGGTTAGAAAGCTACTCATCAGGGAACTATTGTATGCTGATGATGCAGCATTTGTGTCTGATTCTGATATTCAGCTACAGTCCCTGGTTGACAAACTATATGCTGCTTGCCAGAAGTTCGGCTTAAACATCAGTCAAAGCAAGACTAAGATACTTGTCCAAAACACAACACTAGAAATTGTTGAGCATTTTTGTTACCTTGGCTCCATCATATCCAACAACATTCTTTTGGATAAAGACATAAACAACAGGATAGCTAAGCAATGTCGCGGTTGCAAAAAAGAGTCTGGGACAACATATTGTGTTAAGCACCTTGCTGTACGGAAGTGAAACATGGTCAACCTACTCATGCCTTAGGCGGATCTTTAATATAAGGTGTCAAGATAAGATAACCAAAGAGGAAGTATTACAAAGAGCAGGGTGCCAGGACATCCGCTCTGTTATCAGCAGCAGACGCATTGACTGGCTTGGCTACGTTCGTAGAATGCCAGTAGGTCGACTTCCACAGGACAACCTGTATGGCGAGTAATAGAAGGCAGGAGAGCCGCAGGTCGTCTACTTTTACGTTATACGGATGTATGCAAACGCCACATGAAGCTCTTCAAAATCGACAAAGAAGGGTGAAAATGCAACGGCGCCTGGTGATTATATATGCCCAACTTGCGATCGCAGCTGTGTATCCAGGATTGGCCTCTTTAGTCACACAAGAAATTGCAAAGGGAAAAGATCGTCTCTCGAGACGTAAAATGCCACAAAATTTGTGTTTCTTTGTCCATCGTGTCTCACACAAAAGAGGTAAATTTAGCACCAACGCTCTTGTTTGGGACTGTTACGGAAGACATAGATGATCTTCTTGAAAACACCAAGAGCATTACATATATTTGAAACTGTCTGAATCGTCTTTCAGATCAATGATAATGGGACGCGCAAGGATATTTTCCATCGATACCAATCAACATTTTGATTCAGATGGTACGGGAAGAACTTTCTTATAGCTCTTCTATTGTAAACTGGTGGACGCGTTTAACCTGCTATTTTATTAATTAAACAATGACTTCAACTCCGCAAGACGTACATACATGTACCAAGATAACTGCACTCCTCAATATTGTTCAAAGAAACTTTGCCATATATCAAATCGAAATATAAGATAACAAGCAAGGATTTGACCTCCAAGACAAAAAACCCCCACACTTTTATCATATTCTGGGCCTTTACTAAATATAATGATAACTCTAATAGTGTGCAAGTGAAAACAAATCGTCACGACTAACATGCTATAGAAAAGTGAATTGCAAGCCTATAATAAAGCGCACATGGTCGGAAATGGACTACAGATTAGCCTATTCTAGTTTATTACAATAATAGCTTTGTCCTTATTAACTTTATTTCAGTGGAACATGTTAAGCTTCTTCCTAGCAGAAGTTAATTGATTTGAAGGTGTAAAAAACTGGCTAAAAGTTGGTTACTCAGAATACAGAGGGGTGCAGGTGCATGGTCAGCCATCAATTCCTGATACGCCTAGGCTAGTCTACTTACAACTGTACTTTAGTCACCAGTGGAAGCACTATTTGTTTAGTTGTTAATTAGATTTTAATTGATTTGATGGTACAAAAAATGGCTACAATTTGGCTGCCCAGAATCCAGGGGGGTGCAAGTGCATTCACTTGCATCCCCTGCGGTCGCCCATGCCTGCACGAGACTTAACTTACATTTATTTTAAAAGCAAACATTACTCACGGTTTGAACACTCTGGTCCATAATATCCACTTTCGCACACACAGGTACTGGTACCTGTATCTCTACACGGGTCATTTTTGCCGCAAATTTTAGCGCAATCTAGTAAGAAATGAAGTAAAATGGGTCAAGAGATTGCCTTAATATATGACTAGAAACTTCAGAAGTAAGATTAAAAGATATTTGTGTGAACATCTAATCTGTACATCGGGTGTAGGTAATTTATATTTAATTGTCAATTTTTATGTAAACATTCAGAGCAGGTTTTAGGAGACTTTAAATAAAAGAAAAGTAAGCTTTTGTGTCATCATGACTCAATCACCCGGGAATCCAAGGGACATATGCATCACCACCAAGATTAAGATTTTTTACCACTACCGGAAAAAAGTCATTAACTTTCTCAGGAGGATTCTTGTGATCCACCCCTCCCCCTTCAAGACAAGATCTCGAAAGAACAAACCAGCAGCCCATTAAAATTTCATTTAGAGATGTTGTAGAGGGATAAGTCTTACCGTTCGTAAGCCTGCATCCACCAGGAACCTTCAAGAAAGAAATGATGGGGACGTCCCTGGGGCACATGCTGCCCGCGATATGGAAGCAGATGCAAAGCGGGCGAGACCTTGGGGGGACAGTTGGAGAGACTCGCCCAGAACCGAGGCGTCTGGAAGAAGCTGGTTGGTGGACTTTGCATCATACCTCACCATAGGCAAAGATGAGATGAAAGTAACCTTCGCGATTGTTGACGATCAGTCATGTCCTTTGCTCATCTGAATTATATTTACTGTATTTTACTAAACAAATCTATTATTTCTTATTTCATAATCAAGTTACTCTACAGAGATAACATACAATTCAATGATGTAATGTCAATCTAATACCCATCTCCCGAGGAAACTGAAATACGTGAAGTAGAAGCGGTATATAAATGTATTTATTCACTACATTAAGGTGTAATAAACCCTTCCAAAACTTTACTGTATATAACTATTTTAGATCAATTACAATAATAGTAGAACAATTAAACCTATCTGCCTCTCTCTTTCTCTTTGTCTCTATTTTTCTCTTTCGCACCTTAGTACTAAACTAATGTATCGCTGGGAAACAAAGCAAACAAGCAACCAATAGTTTGTATGTTGTTTACAATTGTGAATAGGTGCGAGGCGTCTCATGCTAGAATTTTTATTAGTAATATACATATGTATACATTGGATGTTTTTGTCATATACAACTGTTTATCACAATCGAATTCTGCAGATCCGGGATTTTTTTTTAACTTAAATTTTTAAACAAATCCGAAAAAAGAACGAATCATGTAAAGCAGGGATGCTCAAAAATCCTGCCCGCGACGTGGTTTCATCCAGCCCGTCAAAACGTTGGCTGAAATCGTACAAAATCCCCCTCCATAAAAAAAAAAGTTTAGGACCCAATAGCGGATCCAGAACTTTGGAGTGGGGGGGGGGCAATTTTTTTTCCAAACCCTAACGGCCAGTAAACGCTAACCCTATGCACAGTGGCGTCATTAGGGTCGGTATAATACTGCGCGGTATGCTCAGGGTATTACCCCCTTCTAACAAAAGACTCTAAACATTTCCCATTGCATATGTGACTAGCTATATCCACCGCAACAACATTAGAGTGGCCCTGTAAAAAGATACTGCACTCCCCTTTCGTCTCCGTATTTGTAGACAAAGTTTGAATATTAACATTTCAAGGGAATACATAAAAACAAAACGTCATTCACATTATGTAAACAAATACATCACACTTACCGAGAGAGCAATTATTTATGTCTGTACTTCCAATGTTTAATGTTGTTTTATTCACAGGACACATTAAACATGGCTGATTTCCAGTAAAGTTTTTATAGGTTCCATTTGGGCAAACAGAACATAACCCATTTTCACTTTGAAAAAATCCTTTGCCACAGTGAGCTGTTTTATATGGGAAGTGTGAAGTATTTTTAATTCATAGTATGTAATAAATAATATTGTCATTTTGTAACTATTTAAGTATCTTTGATAATTATTTTTTAATACTAAATTCTAATAATGAGTACAATGGCAAGTGATAATTTAATACGTTAATTCATTTCTCGAAAAAGTATAAACCTGGTGGTGGCACAGATGGAAGTAGTGGTGTGAGTGTAGTCAGCCGAAGCAAATCGCTCCATGCCAGCGCTAGACGAGCGGTCAACCATGACGAGTTACGACGGTCAGCCGAGACGAGTGTCAACACGACGGTTCGGGAAGGATCGACGTCGTGAACAGAGCTCAGGAACGTCACGAGAGTTGTAGTCATCTGACTACATAGAAACGTCGAGCGGCGATCTGTCCGGTTCGAGAAGGCCAGTAGGGACCCTATATAAGAACGAAGGTGTCGCAGTCAAGACGGTTGAGAAAAGGGGCACAATACAGCGAGGTTCACAAGAAATGGTTCACGAGAGGAGGTTCACGACAGGGGTTCAGAACACGGTCAACTACAGCACGGTTCAACGGTGTGTTTCTGTGCGGAGCATTACGACGGTTCAGTGCGGAGTACTGTCAAGTACAGTCAAGAGGAACGGCGTCTTGATCTTGGTTTGCTATCGAGTCCGACACAACGAGCCTAGTGTGTGAAGTCAGTCCTGAACTGTTGAACCCAGTGCAAGCCCGGAACGAGACGGAGAGGCCAGTGCAAGAGTTGATACGGCGGTACGGTGTTATCGGAGAGATATTTGTACATTCCTTGTTACTTGCTGCCACAATTGTACAGTATTGGCTGTTATTTATTCAACTATTAAAGTGTTACGTTACTTTGGAGCCCTGAGTTGTCAAGTTCTTTAAGTTGCTGGTGTATGGTGCAGTTTGCAGAGAGCCTGGATAGTGAGTAACAATATATCCAGAAGAAATCTAACTGATGTCTGCACAGGTTGTGTACCAAATATTCTTGAATGTTATTGTGGTTTTTAAAAAATTGAGAAGGAGTCAGGTGAAAAAGGCAACCACAGATTCTGTAAATTCCCATCAGCGAATATTATCAACTAGGAAACCACCACAAGAATGACAAGAAGTAGTTGTTTTCTTATCTTATACATTTCCCGGGTACGCTGTTCTGCCTCATCGTGGCACCTGGGTGGAAACAGCTACTTGAGGGGGTAGCTAGGCTAAATGAACGGCGAAACATAACTCCCGCGGGGATGCCCATGGGTAGACGAGAGTACACCTCTTGCACGGGCTGGGTTGTAAAAAAAGTCCCCACAAACCTGTCACACATCCATGCGCTGTTCCTCAAAGGGACCGTTACATAAATGGCGAATCACGGTTAGATTGGTATAACAAAGGAAAATGGCGGAGGCTCCCGGTGTCCTCGGCTTTTCGGCCATATGCAGCCAAGCTTTACATAGGCATTGACTAGGGTCTCTCTCAAAAAGAACCGTGTTCACACAGGTTTTTACTGTTTGGCGTCGAAACATTTTTTTTTCAAACTTAGGGCTCGAAGAGCCTTTGGCCCAGCCCCTGGACATCAACAAGATCTATTCAATTAAAACCGTCATTTAATAAACAGTCGATATTTTTTTACAACTTAGTAATGAGTTGGACGCGAACATCAATAATTTCTGCTATATCAGAAAATATAAAAAAAAATTAAGTAATCCTATACTCTTAAGCGAGCAATTCTTGTATGTATGTATATATATTTATATATATATAAATTTTATTTCGAAAACGGCTCTAACGATTTTCTTTAAAATTTCAAGGTATGTGCAAATTTAGTGAGAAAAAAATTCTCAACTCATTGGTCACATCGGGAAAACTCGACCATTATATCGGTTTGAAAATGCCTCATTATCGAAAAATTAATTTTGGCTAGAATGTTTTATGAATGAAAATTTTTCATGACGTAAACGGGAAAAACGCTGCTTACGTCACTAGGCTTATCGCAGTACACTAAAATATTTCTTTGCAAACAAGAACGAGTTTTAAAGAATCAAGAGACCTAATTAAACATTTGCGCACCATCTTACTGTAGATTGATTTATTATAGAACTATGAAAGAAAAGTAATGAAATTAAATGTGCCGATGTATAATTAGTTATTGTGTTTTAAGTGCTTAATAAATTGTTTACACTTAAATTGCGTAGAGCGGTGTCGATGCCTTTTACATTGTTGTTTACTTTGCTGGTGACCTCCAGCGGTCTCGTTCTGAGGCCGCATGCAACCATGTGCTCTCTTCTATGTCAGCTAAGGCAAGTTGGCGCCTAAACTGGTCTTTTAAGCGTTACGGTGTTACGTCGACCACTTTTTAGGTCACCAAAAAAGACTGCCTTTAGCATACGTTCGTCTGAGATTAGTCTCCCATACAGGATACTGCTCTGTCCAGCGTAACTGTCGGACTTAAGGAATTCCCTCTATACAAAGGCCGCGGATAAACATTTGAGACCAAAAGAAAATCTGCTGCCGAGGACAGACGCAGACGCTAAAAGAAAATCTTAATCGAGCGCCGCGGACAATATTTATGCTTGCCCTGGGTGTGGCAAAATATGTAGGTCACAGCTGCAATCCTCATTAATTTTCGGACTCGAAGACAAGTCTTATTATTATTTTGCTGGTGAATTATTACCATGTGTTCATGCTTCGGTGTCCACTGTCCTGTACCAAAAATAAAGAAAATGGTCATAACACAGCTTCTCTACGCCTTACTTGCTCACACTAAACATGATATCCATCTAGCGTTCAACGAGTTTGCGGACGCTGCAGCCTCTTATGATTTAATTATAAACCTCGGTAAATAGCTTTACGGAAGGCCCAGGAGAGATCTGAATGGAGTGATCTATAAAAGCAGGCCATATCCCTCCACGGGATGTAACACCACTGGGATGGATGGATGGATGACAAAAGCCGGTATGAACTTCTTATAGTCCGACAGTCAATCTGAACAAGGCACGTATCCCGTATGGGGGGACGAACATATTTTTCGGCGTAACAGAGGTGTCCCACGGAAACGTTTCTTTAGAAAACTAATGCAATGATTTAAGTCTATTAAGAAAAAAATTGCCATTTTACTTTGACACAAAGTGCCTGCTTTACCCTATAATGTAGAGATTTGCGTCACTTGATGTTTCGTACTAAATCCATAATGAATATATACTAATTCCATAATTAAATGTCTGAACGTTACCATCTAAAAAGTAACACTGGAAAGACTTTCTTCCAAGCCACTTAGTAGGCCTACAATAGTTTTACGCAAAAGATGGATTGTAAAACTATAAGACGGACGTGAGCTGTGGTTTGTCTAGACTGTAGGAGGACTTAAGAGACTTTATATTTAATCGCCATGTACAATTACATTTAGAACTAACAGAACACTAAAGCAACTCTTCAGATTAGTGGTCTTTATCTGTTCGTTCATTTTCGTAATTACAACAATAGCCCAATAGTTTCACTCGAAAGAAGCAATGTAAAACGTTAAGACCTGAGCTGTGGTTTTCAATAGGCCTACTGTTGGGGGGACTTTCTATTCTAATCGCCATGTACAATTACATTGAGAACTAACAGAACGAAAATGCAACTCTTCGGATTGATAGTCGTTACCCGATCGTTCATTTTCGTAATTACAACAATATTCCAAAAATGACTTCGGGTATATATCTTTCCTTAACAAATTATTCATCTGAGCGAGGCTCGGTCACCTGATATTATCCTTCCTTAACAAATTTTTCATCCGAGCGAGGCATGTCACCTGATTTTAATAATATTATGCTTATAGCATGCTCAGAGCGCTATGGTCCAATCTCATTTGTTGACAAGTTAGGGGGGTTAGGGGGTGAGAAGGTTTTCCGTGCTGCCTTTAGGCGCTCAGTAAAAACAACTGTGCTTGAGTCAAGTGACGAACCACGAGCCCCATACTCGACCACTCTTCCCAATCTCATTTGTGGACCAGTAGGTGGGAGGAGATCTCTGGAAGAAGGTTTTCCGTGCTGCCGATAAGTAAACACAACTCTGTAATTGGGTGTCGAACCTTGAGCCCCATTCATAGACAGCCAAGCCAAGTTAAAGCGTACTTGGCCTCTCGACCACGCTTCCCACTAAGAAACTAAAAAAGAAAATAAGTATTCTATTATCTTTCTATTAGCCAGTGGAACACAAAGAAACAGTGGGCCCGTGTTCCAAAATATCTGGATTGAAACCCAGCATCCCGAGGTGACTAATTTAGTGGGTAAGTAAACAAACACAAATAAGTAATATAATTTTTCGGTACATTTACCATAAGACAGCGGTTCTCAACCTTTTAAGCTAAGCTTTAACACCCCTCCACTCTGCGCGACCCCGCCCTCCAGCACACTCACACAGCAATAGAAGAGTAGACAAAAACAACCCATGTTTTCGATGGTCTTTGGCGCCCCCTGGCAAATCGTCAATCGACCCCCAAGGGGGTCGCGACCCACAGGTTGAGAACCCCTGCCATAAGACATACCAAGGCAATGATCGCAAATATTAAAACAAAATTAAGTAATTATTCATAATTCACCGTGATCGAACCCAGGACCTCAGCTTCGAAAGCAAACCGCTTAATCACTCAACCACCTAAAATCCCCCCTCCAAAAAACATGACCGATCTGTTTAGATTGCAGTCGCAGCACTATGCACCGATCAATGTGGGAGGAACTAACTCTAATTCAAAATGGCAAGAATAAAAAATTCATATATGTAATTTAAAAGAAATATTATCGTTTTAGCTTAGTTAATAGTTATGCTGTTTTTCTTGTTTAGTTGTTATTTAAAATCACATCTACTAATATAATAATTGCCAATACCACAGACGAGAGACAAAGTTAATATTGTTTGACATTATAACTGTTAGATTTTGTTACTACTATATACAAACCTCTGTACAGAATTGAACGATTTAAAGATGTTTCGCATAATTAAACAAAATTTGTATCATTTATTGTTCTCCACTATACACGTGTACACTTCTAAACCACTTCTGTGTGTAAGACTATAAAACATTGATCGAAGCTAGTATCTAGTTTTATATCCATTGATAAACAGTAAATAGATTTAACATTTATTTACTAAAATTGCCTTTTGCCATTGCATCTATTTCTTAACTAGTGAAGTTTCTCGCTCAAAGAAAAAAAAAACAACAGCAAATGAAGCCAACCTGTTTCTTTTGAATTATTGGGAACTTCTAGACTGACTCTCTAATGTCGATGTTAACAAAAGTGCAATGATTTTTTTTTTACTTCGGTAGTGTCATCCCCATGGGCCCCTATTGGTCATAAGTTTTGAGCCTAAGCGCAATGAACCCTTTTGCGCCATATTGCTAAACCTAAGTGTATGGGTTCTTATAATAGTTGGTAATAGAACTCCATCGTTCTAAGGGATGCTACTCCACTGCATTCAACGAAGGATAGAAAACACCAACATAAAAATTCAAGTCAATTGAAAACTGATTCTTTCCCCAGTTTATCTTTTCACAATATTTGTAAACCTTCTGTATCAATAAACTTATAGAACATTGTATTCTGTCTGTGATTCCAACGTAAAATGTTGTTTTATGTGCTGGACATTGTGAACATTGATGATTTCCACGATCAATTTTGGCCAAATGACACACTCGTTAACCGTGGGCCACAGAAACAGATGACCTTTACAATATCTGCCCTATAGACCACAAGGTCTGAAAGACTAACTTTACTACTTTAATAGTAGCAACTAGGAAACCACCACAACAATGAAAAGAAGTATTTCAAACCGTTGTTTTCAACAGTCGACATTTTTTCAAAACTTAGCTTTGAGTTTGATGAACATGTAAACATTTGAAAAGTCGAGGAGGAGATTGTTATTCTAAATATTTATATAAACCAGTGATTCCCAAAATGGTGTATATTCTATATAGTTCTTCAGGGGTCTACGAAAGGGAAAAAATAAATTGGGGGTCTATGAGATGTCCACGGGGGTCTATGAGATGTCCACGGGGGTCTATGAGATGTCCACGAGGGTCTACGATAATAGACTTCACTTTAAGTAGCTCGTGACTTTAATGTTCACATCCCATTAATGTAATTATTTCATAAATTAATATATGATTTCTACCTTAGTTATAAATATTTATCCTACTATTCAAACGAAAGATTATTGTATTTAATTTCAATACTTATTTGAATAGCTTGATTTTCTCTACACGTAACTAATGTTTCACAAAAAGAAATGTAGATTGTACAGCGTTGATTATTTAAAGTTGGGCTTGATTCTTTCCTTTTTCAACCGAGCGGTTGTTTAACGAGACTTTTTTTATGACAATATGAAACCAATTACGCTGGAGGATCATTAAGACGATGCCACCCTGAGATAAAAAGATAAAGATTTAAAAAAACTTTCGAACACTCAAAATAATGTTTAGAATAGACCCATAAAAGCTGTCTTCAACATCATATAGAAATATTATTTTATTTAATCGCCTTACAAGATCTTGTATAGCCCAATATGGAAACCATTATAGAGACCAGCTGTTGAGGTAGTTTTAAATCTACATCTGATATTATTAAAATAATTTCTTTTAACAATAATACAGTTCCAGGGCGTATACGTTATAACATTTAAAGGGTCTTACGTAATTCTTTGCATACAATATATACAGTTTGGGAACTGCAGTGTCGCAGGCTCTGACAGAGAGTAGAGCTGTGCGCTGTTGGCTCATTATTTTTCCTCAGGGTTGACCCTCAAACCTTTCCCATGTTAGGGTCTAGTTGCAAGGCAGCAGAGGTTCGAATTCAGTTGTTGTTTTTTTCTGCTAGGTGAATTGCAAGTCAAGGCTAATGAGTACCTCCTGCCCAAAGCATACCGTATTAGGCGCCAGTTTCTCGCCTTCGCCCTTTCTGTTAGTGATAACAGTTCCGCGGTCTCAATACATAACGCTATATTAATAATATTAAGGTTAATTAATTAATTAATATTTTATGTTTGAAGGACTACTTCATGCAAAAAACTAATTTTATATGAAATGTAGTATCCGTAGCAACGGATGAAAAAAAAATGTCCAGTGTGTTTGGTGATTCCAGTAATACATAAAAATTGATATTTTAATTGCTTTAAATTAGAATTTTATAAATAAAAAAGATAGATCTCTCTAACTTGAAATGA